>CAJVRN010000230.1:1607500-1817482 GCA_911728415.1 Lagocephalus sceleratus | reverse complement strand
GTTCCCCACTGTCTGGAGAGTCAGCTGAAGCCACTCGCCCAGCTACCTGTGCAGGAGTGAGAGGGTCCGTTTCAGGTGACCTCCATCTGGGCTAAAAGAGGCCTGGGCAGAGGCTCCAGAGGGAGACCCTGGAGCAGGCACAGGCTCACATCACTGCCAGGCTGGAGAAGACCAGAGCAGAGGGAGGACTGGAGGAAACCTCCTCTCCTTCTCCTACCAACCACCTCCATCTTCTCCTCCTCCACCAGCAGCTGTAAACACAGAAACAGACACACACGCAGTGACAGCGCAGCTGTACCACTCACCAGAAACTGAGATCCACAAGGATCCAGCCAAACGGAGCAGAACCCACCTCAGTCAATCCCTGCATCAAGGTGAAGTCTACCACTAATGCCACAGCAGTGGAGTTTTAGGACACACACCTTTTTGGAACCAAGCCTATTTGGGCCTCCTCCATGGTTCCTCTGGTAACCACATTTTCTCTTCCAGCAACGTCACCACACAAGAAATAGTGTTTAACTCCCTGCGGTGTCTGTGGTGTCCAGTGCTCCAGGTGACGGTTATTCAGCTTGACCCCAGCCGGACACCCATCCAGAGAATCTGAGCTGAAAGACACTGGATTGCTAACATAAGGCCCTAGATCAGGGGTCTCCAAACTCTTCCCCAAAGGTCCGTGTGGCTGCAGGTTCTTGTTCAACCCAGCAGCAGCACCAGACTGGACTCACTTAATCAACTCACCTGAGTCTTCAACAGCTGACTGGTCAAACTGGGTGAGCTGGACTGGTGGAACAAGAACCTGCAGCCACACGGCCCTTAGGGGAAGAGGGTGGAGACCCCTGCCCTAGATGTTTGGAACATGCAAAGATATCCACCAAAATGAACGTGGACGCCTGGTGAGTACTCCCATTCATTTATTTTAAAAAATGACACAGGTTTTCTTCCATTCCTGTTTTATTATGTGTGTACTAAACATCACATTGAAAAATCTGTACAGAATACATTTTGGAAAAAAATACATTCAAATATTAATGTTGTCTGTCACATGGTGTTCTATATCACAATATCCGAAAAAGAACAATATCCAAAGAGAATGTTTTCTTTGTTTTTCCCCAAATAGCTAGAAAAATAGCTTTCCATTTAAACCAATGCTCTGGTGATAAAGGATAGAGCTGCTCCTAAAGCCAAACCCAATGACAAAAAGAAAGCCATGAGGGCTCCAGCTGTTTCCGCTTCATGTGGAAGAACTTTTCTACAGACCAAAACAAACAAAATTATGATTAAAACTTCCCACATCAAAATTGTAAGGATGAAAATATGTTTTGATGCGTCCTCACTTTGGTCCGAAGCACATGCAGAGACTGGCCAGATAACCGTTACTGAAGGCAAATAGGATCATGAACAAGATGAAAAATGCGTCATGATAAAAGAAGACGGGCAGGTGGAGACGAGGCTGAACATTACACAACATGAAGAGAGGAATGAAAATGACACGACACACAATCATCCCAGGAAGTAACAGGCTGTCTTTTCCAGGCTGTAAAAAACACAAACCCCGAACATTAAACAAAGATGGTAAAGGAATACAACAAACACAGTTACAAAAACACAGAGGCACGTGTGTAACTTTATGTTTTTTAATTAAAGGTTAGAGTTTTTGTTCCATGGATAGGATGGAGTACAATTCTTATGGACTACCAGAAAGATGGATGATATTTATACATGAATGGTGGAGATGCCAACTTCTAAGAAAACAGAAACTTCTTTCGTTTTTATATGTTATTTGGTATGTGATGGATAAATTAAATGAAAGCAACAATGTGTCCTGTCCTTTTACGACCTTGAACACATATAGATAAAATTATTTGGAAAAAAAAATGTATTAATTGACTTACTGATTGATACTGCTGGACAAATTAAGCTTACCCACATATAGACTGCTGTTAAACTTCGCCCTCCCCAGTCACACAGATTAAAAAGCAGGAAACAGCTGACTGGGATAAAGTACTGATCTGTGAATGAAATATAATCAGCATACGTTGCCATGAAGTGTATTAACAATCTCTATTATACTGTCTTCATCAATGTTGTGCTGACATGCTTACCTCATCATATTATCATCCAATTATTCACTTAATAGCTCACAATTAGCTGTACCAATGCCACAAAGACCAGAGTATCATCAACATTGTGGCTTAATTGTAAAATCAATACCTATTCTCTAACCAAAGATAACATTTTATCCATGTACATCCTTATTATTCCTCCACATAAAATTACTAAAAATATTGTTAGTGCTTTAGGCAGTCATGTTTCAGCACTCAACAAATAAGTCAAAGCACAATAAAAACTATTGAAATGTGTGACTTACCCCAGGAACCTTTGTCAGTCAGTGATGTTTTTGTGTCAGCAGCGATGGCAGGAAATATGCTGATTGTTATGGCAAGGGTAAAACAGACAGAGAGAGCCAACAGCCAGATCTGATGGCAACAGGTTACGATAAATTACATAATTCAAAACTGAATGTCATACCAAATTATTAGCCAAGAAATAATATTTTCTAACTCAACCATTACACTCATTTTGAAAATTGTTACTAAAAAAATGCTCTTTGAGTGATTACATCTGTCGAACCTTCTTAAAGATTATCACCAAGGAACTTTTCTCTGGTTTCATCTGATTTTCTGTTTCATCTGTATTCTCTGGAATAAATTAATTTTACAGTTAGGGTTAGATACAAGAGGGGTCAGGGTTAAGATGCAGTTAGGATACAGTAAACTACACTCAGGTAAAGTAAGTAAAAACAGTGGTGACATGTATCTACCTCTCTTCATAAGATTTACAGAGTTCTCCTCCTCTGACTTTTGTTTTCTGTTTGTCTCCTGATAAAATTGGAAAAACTCCTAAAGCACAAAAGAAATGTTATACAAAACAGCAAACTATATGGGACAATTGTGTGTGTGTGTGTGTGTGTGTGCATGCATGTGTGTTTTACCAGCTTAGGCAGAAGAATGTAAGAGAGAATGCACATAAAAATAACACCGCAGGCTGTGATGAAAGAACCAAATGCTGAATCATTAAGATCTGAACCACCTGACAGGAGACAAGAATAAGAAGACATTTTAATGTCTTGCAAGAATGATCTTTGTTTTAAAAAGGAATTGAAAATTGCTGTCTTCCTCATTTCTTTGAGATAATAATGATCTCTATGACTTAATGCTGATGCAACATACTTGCTATGGCACAGATCATGGCAAAGGCAGCAAAGCTTCCAGCGAGTCCCTGACCGCTCATGATTGGAGTCGTATATGAAGCTGGAAGCAATCCAGCCATTCCAAAGAGACTTCCCTGCAACACAGCCCCAAAAGCTGTTGGGAACAAAATAAAATAAAAGATCACTGCTGCCCTCCAAAGACTCAAGTCACTCAATAAACACTGCCTCATTTCATGGTCTTAAATGATGAGGAACAAATTGAGAAGACACACAGTTGATGATGACAATCTTCACCATGGTTACACAGAAGAAGGGTAGAGGCTCTAAAGGAACTTTGACGATAACGGCAGTGACGACGAATACAAGCATGATGACAGTAAGGCTGCCCAACACTCGCAAACGTTGAGATATCCTAAAGAGGGAAAAGAGAAGTAAAAACAAATCCATAAAGAAATTTTTTCAAAAAAATCTAGAATTGACAGAGAACATTTCGGCATCTTTAAAGAGCGCTTCAAAAATAATCCTGAATCTCAGTAGCTCTACATGTGGAGACATTCTAAAACAACTAGGTTATTCTATTTTAAGCTGTGTTCTGTTTAAGACAGGACCAAGAACCTGACTCATGTAATTCTTAACATGGATGCATGGGTGATCATCAGGAAGGACATTTTATTTCTTGACAGGGTGGGGTTGGAAGAAAAAAAAGTCTAAGATTGCAAGCACACATGATAAACTTTAAGGCAGACTCTAACATCTGCCATGTGATAATTATGCCCAGGGTAAATGGTTTTCTAAAAGCAAAGAACACATGAAGCAAAATCCTTAAGACTTTAGCGCAGGACACATAAACTCCAAAGACTTAAATTCAAAGGCCTTCTTCATTGGTGTCTGGTTGCAGTACTTACAGTGACAGTAGGATGGAGTTGAGGCATGTGCAGAGGAGGAGTGGCAGCATGGCACATAATGTCATCATGTTATTGAACTTTGCCTCCAGAATGCTACGATGCTCACCTGCTGCCTGTGTCTGATTGGCTAAAGTATCAACCAAAGATGAGTCCTTCAGGCGACTGGTGAAGTACTGTAGACAAAACATGCTTAAGTTCATGAGTTTACACCATGTCCCTGTCTAGCTCGTTTATTTAAAGTTGTCTTGTGCTCCACATTAGAAGCATTGTCAGAAAACAAAACTGTCTAACAATGGAGAAGAAAGTGTACGACCATTATAGCAGTCATGAAAAAATTCCACGGCAGCAGCGTTCCTAAACCTAGCATGAGGAAAATCAGCCAAACTCCATAGTACCTGAAAGAAATTTGAAGAGAATTGAATTTGTCATAATTTTCTAGTTAGTTAATTCTGGGTATTGCACTCACTTGTCCTTCGGTGGGCTGTTGGTCATATTTCAAGAATCACAGTGTGACAAATGTGATGAAGTGAAGGATGTACCTAAAAAGATGATAGCTCAGGGACAATTCAGGAAGCTCCACAACTGAAACATTCTGCTGAACTCCAACATGTCTTGTTCTCATTTGCATGCTCTCATTTGCTATTCTGAAAGTGCTTCTTATGATATTTTAAACACACTTATTTCCATTTTTAGGTTTATCTGAAAAAAGTTTTAATTAAGATAGCCGTTGTATTGTTAAAGTCCTCAAAATCTAATATTTTGAACATGCAATAGTAATGGAATGAAAGTAATTGTATTTCTACTGCCATTTTGAGGTGATATCTTTTGTCTACCAAATAATTAAGTCTTTTACAGAGCCTCGAAGCTGTGTGTATATTATGCCCACATTTTCCTGCTTTTGGTAAGTGAACATGTAAACGTGTTTTGAGAACTACACATTTATTTGATCACTGACACTCATTTTTCTCAATGAGTCACCAAAAGCATTCTTGCTTTAAATGATAACTAAAATACTTATAATTCAATTCCCAGCCCCCAACCTATTACATTGTATATTGTAATCAAAACATTTCAAATGTCAAATTTATTAGAAAATAATATTCCAAATAAAAAAAATCTGTCTTCAGGTTTGTTAAAAATTATAGTAGCTCCAAACTTGAAACAAACAAGCTGCAGATTCATGGGTTATCTTAAAAGGTTGTGTTTTAATGTGGAAATTTGCTTTTGAGTAGCTGTAGCTCAGGTAATTGAGCGGTTCTTTAATTCACACTCCCACACTGTACAGAGGAACTGTTCATTTATTACGAGCATTAACAAAAGCTATCATCTATACCAAATATAAAGAAGCACATGTTGAATTTTACATTATCGTCCTATCACTGGCCATTCTTAAACAATTACCTCTGATACATTATTTAAAATCACCAATGTGGGCTTTAAATGCCACTACTAACTAACTTAATGAGTTGCTGTAATAAATTTACAGAGCAATTTGATTTTGGCTTGCATTGAATGCAGGATTGTTTACTCCAGCATTATCCTGACTGATGGAACTAATCTGGTTTAGCATATTGACAGGTTATTGTGGTCTCATCTTTCCTCTTCACCTTAGACACCTAGGTGCCGCAATCTTCAAAAATGTCATGATGAATTAGCTCTAAATGGAGGGCAACATTAACAGTGGCTGCTCTCACAGAAGCCTTTTAATTAATTCATATTTTAAAATCTATTTATTTATTTATTTAAATTTATTTTTTAAAATATTTAGACATCCTAACAACAATGAAGTCTAGTCGTCCATTGTCAAAGTAACAAATGCATGGACTGGCTTTTAAGGTACATTCTGCGGCCTCATTTACACAACAATGTTTTCTGAATCCACAGCAAAACTGTTCCCCGTGCAGACGAGTCAGTTTGGCCGATAGGTGGCGATAACGAGTCAGCCACACAACAGGTTCCTTGGCTCCGCCCTTGTTTTCATGATTCTTATTTTACTGAATCTTCTTCTACACCTACTTACAGGTCACTGTCAACAGCTAGTTGTGTTTACTCAACACCACAGGCCACAGCGTTTGAGGCCCATTTTTGTTTCAATCCGATTTCAGGCGTTGTCACATAAACAGAGCCCGAGTCAGTCTGCTTTTATCCTCAGTATTCTGCACTCCTGGGATACTATAGTCAAACTGGAAGCTCCAAAAATGCCCTATAGAGACATGATGTGATTAGCTGCTCTGTTCTTTCAAGTCCTACACAACTGAGTTCCAAAACTTTACACATTTAGGACAAGCCTGATGTTTGACTGACTGTTGTGTCTCTTCTACTTTCATAGATATATACAATTATATATACACAGTAATGTCCAAAAGGAACTGAGAAAACGAGGAGTTTAACACAATATCAAACACAATTTTTCTATTACTTGTAATAAATTGCACCTTATAATCTCATAAAATCTACATATTCTACAGTATGCATCATAAAAATCCTATAAGGTCCGTTGTAGGAAGACTGTTACATGTTACACCTGTGATGAGACTATATTCTATAACTCTGAATGTAGTGGTTGTTAATTCAAAAACCCTATCAGTCTACCACATATAAATGCTCAATACTACGATTAATCTCACCTTTTACCTTGATCGCTCTGTCACAGCTGTCTGCTCAGGCTTCTCGTCAGTCAGCGTCCCTTCCTGCTTAGTAACCAACATCTGTTAGACTCACATTACTGTTGTAGCATTTCTATGAAATCTTAAGTTCAAGTAACTTCAAATATTACAGCTAGTTTCACCTTTCGTCGTATTTGTTTTCACGGTGCAACTGAATCATTTCATCATTCTGCAGTGACCTCTGACCTCTACTATCACCTAGTTCTGTAGACTTTGTTCCTCTATAATGTGATAACAGACGTGTTTAAAAATGAATGGTGCTTTTAAGTTTTATGTTATTAATAAAAGGGATACAAGTATATTAAAATTGGGTGTTTATAAATACAAAAACAAATGAGAAAAACTGAATGAGAATATTAAAAGATATTCTTTTGAAAAGACATTGTACATAAAGTATGTTTATCACACAAAACTACAATATAGTCATAAAATGTGGCAAGCCCTTTATGTATATGTAATGCAAATAAATGTAATTGAGACAATTCATATTAAAGGATTGCTAAATTAAATAAATCATTACAGCTTTTTTCTTTCTCTAGCATACATAGGTCATTTATATTTCCCCAGCGTCTGAATTTTGGTATAATAAATTATCTTATGATTGGCCTTTCCATAGGTCTCTATAAATATGATTAGTTAGCATTAGTCACTTAAGGCTCAACTCATCAGGATGATATGACCTGTAAACTCAGTTAATTATCTGCTAAAAAGCATTATTTTTTCCATAAAAGGAAATTTGGGATTAAAGTCCAATTTAATGAAGCTTCACACTCAGGTTCAAGAGATCTAGCCAAGAACATATGATCAATGTATCAAGGACTGTTGCATCACTGCTCATCTGGTTATTGAATATTAATCATTTCATCTTTAGGTTAAAGCCAAATTATCTTTGATGGTTGAAATTCACCACTAAAAGATTACAGTGCAGACTGTTTACATCACTGTGAACAAACAAGGAGTGGTGGAAATCCCTGTAAAATTTGGAATAGTAATCAAAAATATATCAAAACATTTTGACACAAGTCATTAATTTTGCAACTACACCTTCAATAGCCTCAGTGGTTTGGTCCACTGGTGACCCTAACCTCTCAAGTCACTCCACTGGAGTTTCTCTCTGTGTGTGTGAGAGGCAGGTCATCTTCTAAGAGCTTAATAAATGTTCATTATTTGGTAGTTTTCTGACTTCAAACACACAAGAAAAACACACACATACCTTTTGAATGCTAATACTATACGCAAACACTAAATGGAAGTGTTGTGTTTAAGGTAGAAGGTTTAACTTTCTCTTTATTGGATGGGTTTACGATAGAGATGTAATCTTACCTGCTGACAAGTTTCTGCTGTAGCTTCAGCTTTCTTCAGAGCTGCCATCTACTCACTGTGACCTACGTCTGAAAACAGCTGACTGGGCCCGGAATCCTTTCACAGTAAAATTTCCCCACTCCAGCCGTGTCCATCCCCAGGGCTGTTTCAGCTGCACAACCAACATAAGGGTGGCCTGCATCCTCAAAAGGTTTACCTGCAGACACGACTACCAGGGTATGCCAGTACAGCTACGTTAACAAATTGTAAATCTAGAACACGAGAGCCACAACAGAATAGCCCGGGATTCTTGCCAGCTGAATGACAAGACAACAAAGACTAAGCCTGCACCAATGACACCAGTTGGCAGTTAGGGAAACTCCCTAACTGAGGCCAGAGCTCTTCTTTCCTGTAGGACCGGTACATCCAACCCCCAGTTACACCACTGCCAAGAGACATGCCAAGGCCCCCAGGTTGCACCCACCCTGTCAAGAATGCAACATCAATGTTCAGTAAGCCTCTCAAAATAATGCAGCAGAAAGGACCTCATAACTACACACTCACTGATGGGACCACTTGGGATGCTTCACATATTTCAGTGTCTGTCCTCCCTCTTTCTTCTTTCTTACCTGTCTGTCCTCCCTCTTTCTTCTTCCTTACCTGTCTGTCCTCCCTCTTTCCTCTTTCTTACCTGTCTGTCCTCCCTCTTTCCTCTTTCTTACCTGTCTGTCCTCCCTCTTTCCTCTTTCTTACTTGTCTGTCCTCCCTCTTTCTTACCTGTCTGTCCTCCCTCTCTGGTCAGTCAGCCTCAGCTCCTTCCTTACCTGTTTTGGTCAAACCTTTTTCAGGGACAACATGGCGTCACAACCCTTTCACGGCAACAGAGCAGCAAGTGTCGTGATGTGGTGGTTAAAAGTGTCGATAGTCGACTCTTGAAAACATTCTCCTCTGTCTAGTGCTTCTTTCTAAAGTCTTTTATTGGCCCAAACATGACAACAGACACACACTTCAAAACAGGCTGTGTGCAGCTGTATTTGTTCAGCTCTTAGCGCCTGACTTTAAATTTGAATATAAATGAGACATCAGTGTGTCACATTGAGAAATGTTTGTTTGTTGTCTCCAATTGTGAAGTTTTAGTAGTATCAGCCCCAACCCATGTCATTCATCGAAAAGCTGTAGAATATAATGCAGTAACAAATTACAGTGTGTGTAAATATATATATACATATATATGTATGTGTGTGTGTGTGTGTGTGTGTGTGTGTGTGTATACACATGCATGTGTGTGTATACATATATGTGTGTATACACACACTACCCGAAACCAAGTATTAATCTTTTAAGTTTAAACCAAGTTTTTTTCTGGCTTGAAAAAACCCATAATGCGTTTGAAACAAACTGCAGGGAAAAGGCACCTGCGGTTGCACCCAAAAGGTGGAGGAAGAAGTTTAAACTTTGAGAGTGTTTAAATAAGAGAGAACTGTGAGAAAATATTAATGCCTGTGAGAAAAGTATATAAAAGTGTGTGGTTAGGGGTTTTACGGCCTTAAAACGTGGAAAATAATTGTAAAAAATAAAGCGGTTTACTTCGTGGATTTCATCAATTGCGAGTTAACCCTGGAACAAATCCCCCGAGATAAACGAGCGACACACACATATATATATACATACATATGTATAGATACGTACGAATATATATAATGACAACTGTAATGTTAGTCAAATTGCTAAAGAAATCAAAGAAAAACCAACAGCACACAAGAGCATTTTATAAAACCTTCCATCTCACCTGGTTGCGAGCGAGCAGCTTAGTGGCTGGGGACCCAGGTGTGCCATGTTGTTCTTGATGAGCTCAGTAACCTGGAGTCTCTTGATATAGTTTCAGATAACAGGCATGAATAAATTAATACCAGAATGAAAGAAAAGTGTTCAGGAGGGGCTTATAAATGTGGTACAAGAAGCAAATCAAAAGCAATTAGTATAAATCACATGAGTTGTCACAACAGTCGGGAGCATCTGACCAACCTGTACAGGTGATCAGTCCATCACAGGACATACATTCATTGAGGGACAGTTAAGAATAAGGACAACCCCTAAATACCCTGGCAAAAAAACCCAGGAGAAAGAAGGAGTGGAGCACAGGTATACCGTGACTGTGAGTCCGACATGGGGGCACCGCAGGGTACAGTTCTCTCTCCCTTTCTCTTCACTCTCTACACATCGGAATTTAGCCACAACTCAGACAGCTGCCACCTCCAGAAGTTCTCCGATGATACAGCCATCGTTGGACATGTGTCTGAGGGGAACGAACTGGAGTACAGGGAGGTCATCACCAACTTCGTCACCTGCTGTGAACTGAACCATCTACACATCAACGCCAGCAAGACAAAGGAGGTTTTGATCGACTTCAGTAGGAAGGCTTCTCACATTGCAGGGTTCCATCCAGGGTTTGGACATTGAGATCATGGAGGAGTACAAACACCTGGGTGTTCACCTCAACAATAAACTGGACTTGACTCATAACACAGACGTCCTGTACAGGAAGGGCCAAAGTCGTCTTCATCTGCTGAGGAGACTGAGATCCTTTGGAGTGTGCAGGACACTTCTTAGGACTTTTTATGACTCTGTGGTGGCATCGGTGATCTTCTACGCTGTGGTCTGCTGGAGCTGTGGAAGCTCAGAGAGGGACAAGAAGAGACTCAACAAACTGGTCAGAAGGGATGGCTCACTCCTGGACGGTTCTCTGGCCTCCATTGAGCAGGTGGGTAAGAGGAGGATGTTAGCCAAGCTGACATCAATCCTGGACACCCCCTCTCACCCCCTACACGGGGCCTTAAGCAGCTCCTTCAGCAGCAGACTGTTACACCCACAGTGTAAAAGGGAATGTTACCGCAGGTCATTCATCCCAACAGCTGTCAGATTGAACAACATTCACAACTCCTAAAGTAGCATATTTTTCTGCACTAAATAGTCATCCTACCTCTGGAATGTCTTATTTGCACAGCTCTTATTGCTCCTTCATTTTTCTCGCACCTTCATTTTTCTTCATATTGTCTGACATTCCTTCTGTATATAATTTTTAATTTCTGCATATAATGTATAATGTACATAGTAATGTACATAACAATGTACATAGCATGCTGTACAAAACACAAGAGTCTTTTTATTTTTTCTTTTAGTACTATCTGTACTGTACACCAGGGGCTACTGCTGTAACATGTGAATTTCCCCGATGTGGGATGAATAAAGTCTATCCTTAACCTTATCCTCAACTCCACCTGTGCAGGGACAAGAGTCATGTTCCACAGAACACTGTAATCAAGATAAGGCTGTAGTTTGATTTAGCCATTTTACAGGAATTTTGTTTTTAAATCATGAGAGACACAATTAAACCCAATTCTGTCTGTATTTTAAAAGTTCAATTATAGTTGGACTAACCATTCCCTCAGATAGATAAACACTGTTCAGATGTGATTCCAATATCGTAGTAAACTCATTAAACTGTACATGTATACCTGTTATTATAGCTTGTGCACACATTAAATTACTGTGAAAATAATACCATCACCAATAAAACACTGTTGTTGTATTATTGTATTTTATTTAAATTATTGGAGCAGAAGAATCAGTGACAAATGCACTGATGGAGTGCATGAAAGTAAGTTCTCAGTCAGCTCTGACTTTTTTAACAGCTCCAGGTAACCGGTCCTGTAGCCTGAAAGCACAAATTCCATAATCTTCATGTAGCTCCACTCATCACCCAAAACATTAGACAAAATTTTGCCAATGATGAGAATTAGCTGCTAAAATCTGGTCATAAACAAGTGTAATTTATATGATCAAAAATGTTAATTTAAAAAAATAAGCCCTGGCAGTTTGCACATCAACAACTGCTTCCTCTTTGCCCACATGTGAAAGAACCCTTTCAGGTATATATGTAAATAAACATGAAAAACATTGAACTCATACTTATATATTTTATACCAAAGCCATCTATTCTGCTTTCTATTGAACAGTTCCAACTCCAACAATACACACAATAAAAGCCCTGGTGACAACAAAATATCATTCTGGACATCCGTTGGTGTTCAGCTGATTAAAAAGTGTGAGACATGTCCATTCAGGAGGCAATCCAGCCAACATTTAAATAGTAGTGGTTCCAGACCAGTTCTGAAACTGGCATTTTGTGAACACACCTTTCAAACACATTGGTGTGTTCTTCCCACTAATGTGTTCTAGCGACTACCTGGAACTAAATCCTCCAAAATGCAAAAGAAAAAATGAGAAATCCTCCTTAAAAAAACAAAAAAATCCAACTCAAAACATGAAATCTTATCTTTTCTCAGGAAAACTCACTTGTGCTTTGTTTCCTCCAGTCGGGACTGAATTAACGTGACGTATCGATCAATCTGTGTCTGAACACAAACACAAGAGATAAAAGCAAAATTCAGTTCCATATTAACAATAATTTGATCAAAAGAACATTGACTTTTTATTCATGTTTGAGTTCTCCCATTTTTGTTTATCCTCTTAACGTATATCAAGTCAACAAAGACACTTTGGTAAAAGTAGTGAGCGTTCCTTTCAAGTAAAAGTCATTCCAAACCTGGAGTAGCCAATAGAAATTGTAGTTGCCACTTATCTTTTCATTTGCCTGTAGTGGCAACTATTGCAGTCAGGTTAAGGGAGTAAGGATTAGGTGGATAGGTAGGATTAACCCTAACCCACTCTTCTTTGCAGAATTGTTAAAATCACATACGCTTTTTTTTCACACTTAAGCCTGTGTAAGTTCTGCCACATCGTCTAAATTTGAGTTTAACTACAGACTTAAATTTATCATCATTCCACATCGATCAGGAGCTCCAATACCTGACATACTCTCTGCAAATATCCAATTTCCAGGAAATAAAATGGAAGAAATTCAGGCATACATAATATGTAGTAAAGTGAACTATCAAGCAGATTCTGGGGCCTTCCTCAGATTTCAATGATGGTTCGTGGCTCTTTCAGGGTTGTGTGGATGTAGTTTTGCAAACTTCTGATGCTGAATTCTGTGGGGAGGAAGAGGTTTTCTTCTAATGACTCTTCCACAAAGGTTGCTCACGCTAACCTTTCACCACTGGCATCACTGTCTGGTATGGAAACACCCCTCAGGCTAACAGAAAGGTTCTTTGGACAGTTGTCAACACTACAAGGACGATGATATGGGCTGATCCTCCTTCCACAGACCAATAGTGGTATTAATAACACATCAGTACCTTTTTCTTCTGGTAGATCAGTGGAGTGGTGAAGAATATGATGTCAGCTAAAAACAAATAGAGGATCACTGTTTAATTAATAAAATACATTTTTCAAATTATTAACACATTTCACAAAACACCCACCAATGATGAGAAGTGTGACACCATTGAAGATTGCGCCAACGTATGTCATCACCCACATGACAGCAGCCACCTAAGGAGAATAAATCCCAAAAATATAGGGAACACATGGATCAGCAGGAGCAAAAGTGGATCTATAACATTTGTCATGCTCATCTTAGTAATTCCCTGGCTGTAAAAACATCATTGTTGACAAAATCAAACATGATGACCTGGTGGTTTGTCCCTGTCATGAAGGTGGTCCTGCTTCATCTGGCTGCTCCACAGAAACTGAGCTTTGTACTTGGTTTTCATGGTTTTCTTGCACATGAGACAGGTGACTTTATTGTCAAAGGTACTCCATTATGGCTGACCAGTGATGCTGTAATCTTGTTATAATGGCAACGAAAAAGACAGAGAGCTGGACGGTTCCAGGGTTAGATGGGCTCTATGGCTTTAATTTGTTGTAGTCAATTTAATCTTCATGTCCACAATTTATAGAACAATATGACTTTTGTTGTAGCTCATGAGCGCTCCCTGATCTTCACGGTCTTCAGGGCTTTAGTTCAGCTAAGCTCCTGCATTAAAATGACCTTTGCACTATTTGGAACGTGACTGGGCCGGGCATACAATGACCACCTGAAGCAAATCTCAAATGGTTCAGCGTTCAAGTAGCACAATATCTCAATGTATGTTCTCATTATCTAATCTAAATATATAAATTATATACAGTACATATCAGTTTTATAATCTGTATGAAACTGACCTTCAGAGAGTCTACCAGGTCTTCAACCAGCATCAGTCTCCTGGTCTGACTGACAAACCAGTTTACATGAACCAAAGACTGATCAGCCAGGGACCTTATCCACTCCGAGGACACAGATATGTCTCGGTCCAGCAAAGACCTGAAGGAGGGTCCCAGTCAGCATAGAGGAAGAGTTTAAGGTCAGTTTGGTCCTTTAGAAATTCAATGAATGCTGTGTGTGTGTGTGTGTGTGTGTGTCACCTAAATGGATGTCCATCGTCTGATTTCTGCACTGCTTGGATTACTGACTTATAAACTCTGGAAACAGACAGAGACAGCTGTCAGGATGCCGTCACAGCGAAGAGGCTTCCAAAAGAGGGAAGCTTCTGGGCTCTTTGATGTGATAAAGTATTTATGTCTGTGCCCTCTTAACGTCAAGTCCCTCCCTCACCTAAAGGTGATGGTGATGCAGAGGCAGGTCAGCAGAAGGTATGACACCACACTGATAACGGACAGCGTTGCCACAGAAACAAGGACCAGCAGAGACAAGACGAACGCCGCCGCCGTCTTCTTTGGCTCTTTCCAGTGAACAAGCTGTAAGACTGGGGACAGCGTTAGATTTAATATGACAAGCAAGGACAAGGAACGAAGGAAAGAAATGGACGGCTTGATTTCACTCAAAATGACTCAAAAGACTTTAAAAGACAAAAGGACCTGTTACCTTGCATTTTAATGACAGCTTTAGTGTGTTCCACACATAAACATCATCTGACATAGTCAGGAATAGAAAACTTTAGTGGTGCTGTGTTTTGTTTTTTTGGGTGGTCTTTGGATTGAACCGAAAGTAATCAGAGTTATTCTGATCAACAAACATCCCCTTATTTTAGCCAAACTGTCATGTCATGAACGATATAATTTATCCCGATTAATTAGACACCCAATAGCTGTGTATTTACCTTGATAAATCAATTCTAATTAAGGTACAGTAGAACTTGAAGCACCAACAAGCACATAATTAATGATGTTCCTGAAGACGCCGCATACATCAGAGTTAGGGTTAGGTGTTAAAAGAATCAACACAGTCCCACTAATTACACAATTCTCACTAACATGCGTGAAAATAGAACAAAGTAGTGGTCATTTTCAGCTTTCATGGGTGAAAATCTGCACTCGTGACCGAGGGGTAAATTGATCTGAACTCTGGGTAAATTTAATCCTTCAGCGAGATTTACCTCCCATAACCATCAGGTGATCAGATTAGCAAACAGTCAAACAATAGATCTTTGTGGTGTCACAACTGTGAGGCCTGAAATCAGCCCAACTGGAGACCACATCATCTGGCTGGGTACTTAGCAGGCCAGCTAATAAACACCAGATACAAACATTCAAAAAGGTAACTGTAATTAATCTCTACATTAGTTGCCATGACTACAATTATAATGGAAATAATTAATTTAGCGGTTATTACTACATGTATTTTAAGACAGCCATGTGCTGTCCATGTTTAAATTCATATAAAGAAAAGAGTGAATAAGCAGCCAGCAGGTGATTGGCTTGTTCACTAATTAACAAATGATGCCTCATCTCTATGACAGCAGTCAGCTGTGGAAGGTTAGGCCACCAAGGAATGAAAAGTCAGGGACTTACCAACATGTGTCAGTTCTCGGAGCGAGGAAGAAGAGTTGTTGGCTAACAAAGAGCTGCTGGAGGGGTCAGCCATTTCTCGTCCGTATGGATTCTATTTCTCTGTTCTCTCAGACCAAGTTTGAGCTGCTTAAGACTGAATATATGATGTCATATCGGGGCGTGGCTTATTCCAAACGGGTGTTACCTTTGTCATATCGTAGGAAACAGTTTTGTTTTGAAATCCTAATACTCTTTCTTTCAGCTTTTTTTGTTGAATTTGCATTAATGGACATTTCCAAAATAAAATGTAAATGCACCCAATTCTTGCCGAAAGTCTAGTTTCCTTTCGCAGCTCTCCTGTCACAATGTCAGCATTAAATTCAGTTTATTGAAGAAGCAGCTGATCCTGATTCAGACCAGATTAACTTACCCAAACCACTACGTGTAAACAATGGGTCCCAAATAAAAGTTAGGGTTTCTGGAATTTGCTGATATTGTGGAAACTGTAACATTTGGGTCATGGTTTGTGACTGTGATTCATTTCAACCACTGATCTTATGGTTTCCAAATGATATATATATATATATATTTTTTTTTTTTTTGTAATCATAAACTGGCAGACTTGAGCTTCTGGCTCAAAAAAAGCTCTTTTTGATTAGATTATTTTTCCCGTGTTACTGTTGTGATTATTTATTTGTTGTTTCCTGCATTGATTCTACCAAGCAGAAACATGAAAACTCAGAAAACTCTTCCTCCTAACGACCTTTCTTCTTTCAAGTTTTTTAAATTTCATTAAATAAGGGTCTTTGATTAAATTATTAACTAACCCTAACCCTAACCACAAATGATTGTTTTAAACACTCTCTGTATCACGTCCAAATGTATTTTACGTTTAAACGGTAAAAGGTTCGTTTGGTCGTCGTAAACTGAGCTTCTGCTGTCCGCCAGCAGGGGTCGCCAGAGAGCGACTGACGCTGGAGCAGAGGCGGAACCATTGGCGACCTCGTGTTTCCCACGGACGACTTTCAAAGCCGCTGAAGGGCCGACGATGCCGCGGGGCTGGTCTCTCTTAGGTCCGCTGACGTGGAGCACCTATGTGTCCAAACAGGTGATGGTGACGCTGCCGGACAAGCAGGAGCTCCGCGGGTGGCTGCAGACCGTCGACCCGGTGTCCGCCAGGTGAGTCGCGCTTTAGCGGAAGTCGTCGCTTTGGTCCGTGTTTAAGTTCTTTGAGCGCGGTGCTGTGACGTCACTTCCGGGGCCCCCAGCGTGGTGCTGGTGAACTTCAGGGATGGAGGAGGAGCGCTGGTGAGGCTGGTGATGGGCCACGCTGTGGAGGAGCTGCAGGTGCTGCAGGAGCCGGACCAGCAGACGCGCTCGCGCCTGCGGAGCGTCTTCCTGCCCCCGGCGGAGCCGCGCAGCCCCGGCGAGCTGAGCAGGAGGAGGAGCAGCCTGCGAGCCTGGCTGGTGAAGAACCAGGTCCCCGTGGAGGAGGAGGGCGAGGAGCTGAGGGTGGCGGGGGCGCTGACCATCGGCCCCCCGTACGGGCCCGACGACTGCTGCAGCTCCAACCAGATCATCCTGGACCGGGTCCGCAGGCTGATCCAGAACCTGGAGGAGAAGGCCTCCAGAGCCCAGCAGCCCCCAGCCTGATGCCGCCAGCACCTCCAGAGGCCTCTTCTGTCCAGACCACAGGACGGGAGGGTGCCACCGCTGTGGGCGGAGCCAAGTCTGCCAAGTTATTTTACCCATTTCCTGTCTGACTTCCTGTTTACGGTGTGAAATGACCACACCTTCACCTCCCTCTCCCAGTAGTCCCAGTTGGTGTCACCAGTCATCATCACACGTGTCTGCACGACTATGGAATAAATCCACAATAACATCTGCAGACATTTTTGAGCTAGTTTGTATTGATAAGCAGCCAAGTGAGTTTCTATGGCAACCATGTGTTTTGGATTATCAGATGTGATCGGCTCAGTTAAATAAGTCAGGTCCTTCACCTCCTCACCTGAGGACTCAAAAGAACCTGAAGTCATCTTCGTCACTCACTCATTCTCACTGTCACACTCGCACTCTCTCGCACTCACACTCTCACTAACACTCCCTCACTCTCACACGCTCAGACACTCTCATCTGCAGTAGAGTGCAGCGCCCCCTGCAGGCTCATGTAAACCACGTGGCGGAGCGTCGACCAGCTCACTGGTACAAACTTGTTTATTCCCTTACAATCATATATAGTTTACATCACTGGGTACACCAGAACCAGTCCAGTACCTCTTTGGTTCTAAAGCAGAACCAGCAGGGGCTGATACAGCAACACCTCAGACCCAGTTTAGTTTGTGAGGCACTGCAATATTCACAATACTGTTATATCTGAGAAGGAGCTTAGCTCACAAACGTTTTCCAAGGTTCTAAAAAGTTCCACAGTCACTTTGTTTGGTCTCTGATCATCTTGATTGATCCATTGTTTTTTTTCTGATCAGCTGTAGCATTAGCTTAAATAAATCCACCACTTTTATATGCATCTTTCCATCAGAAAGTACTCTTCTGCCCAATCACAGTGCAGGGGGCGTGTCCAGCAGAGGGGCGTGGTTTAGAGACTCTCTCTTGTAGGTCTTGGGGGGCAGTTTGGGGACGCTGTGCCGAGGAGGAACCGGGGGACCGTCCAAAGGGAGAAGGGGCAAGGGTGGAGAGGGGAGGGGGACTTTCTTTGAAGCACAAGAAGGACCCGGGGTAACGGGAGGTGAAGAGGACACTGTGGAGGAGGAGGTGATAGCGGGGGAGGTGGTGCTGGAGGGGAAGAAGGCTTGAGTCAACAGATCACAGCGGGAGCGTCCCTGAGGGGGAGGCAGGAGATGAAGAGGGGAGGAGAGAGGCTCACGAGGAGGTAGAGAAGGGGGGCTCTCAGGTGGGGAAGATGAGTAACGTGGGAGAAAGAGCTTACAGGTGGGCTGACGAGGAGGGACAGCAGGTGGACTGTCCAAATTTGACATCATCTGAGGGACAGAGACGTAGATGTCACGCTAAAATGATTAACCACTGAATACACACACACACACTGTTACCTTGGAGGGAGATGATTCTGATGGAGCAGACTCTGGACGTCTTCGAGGAGGAACAGGAGGAGGAACTGAAATATCATCACAACCACGACTGAAAGTCACCATGGAGGAGACGGAGGATGACCCTGTTGGAACCACAGAGTGTCAGACGGACAGACAGAAACAAGTCCACAGACTGAGCTGACAAATGGGGTTTCTTCAAGGGCAGAATGATTTGAAAGTTTCATTTGGTCACTTTTCTGCAAGTTCTGATCTTCTCTGTTGTTGAATGATCTGAATTCACCAGACCATACTGAAAAATAATCCTGGTCTAATCTGGATTAGATTTCTCTGCTGCTTTTGTGACTGTATTGTGCTGTGACTTTATTCCGTGTTTTGGATACATGACTTTACGGGTTCACTGTCTTTCCTTTCCTTTAGCACGAGCCTCATCCTCTGCTTCACCTTCACTGTTAATGTGATTATTTCAGTGGTTTTCAAACTAGGGGGCACATCCCTTGGTGCGGCCGGCACCATAACAGGGAAGGGCGTGGTCTGTGCACACGGTCCACTTACGTCCATTAGATGATGAGTTATTACAGACCACTTTAAAAAAACCACAGAAGTTTCTATTTAAAAATGTCAACAATACAAAAGCTATGTTTCCATGCAAGAATGAAGCCAATTCAACCAGAAAATCAACACAAAAAACACAGCACCTACTGAAAAAACTGAAGCAATTCAGGACTAAAGTAAAAAAGTTCAGGGATCTGTTTGACTTTGCTGGCTGATTAGAAACTGCAGTCAGTTTTGAAGAGAAAATAAGATATTTGATAGTTTACGCATACAACACCAATAATAAGCAGTTATTAGTTTAGAAAACAGTGGAGTTCTGATTAAGGGAGCTGTGTTTGTTGAAGGTCAGTGATAATCAGTGCGTTTTTCAGAGTTTTTCAAATATGGTGAACATTTGCACGTTTGCTAGCGGCCCCCCCACCAGAGTGATTTTTATCTGAGAACTGGGGCTGAAACAAATTTAATCTCCAAAAGGGAAAACTTGATAAAAGTTGGGGAACCACTGACGCGGTTATTGTAACCTAACCATAACCCTTAATGATAACGATAAGTTTAACTCTGGCAGGGGAGTCATGGCGTTGGGGAGGAGACTCCGAACTGGTGACTTTTCTGGAGAAGGTGATCTAATGTTCACTCGGCCTGGTTACACTCCAGCATGTCCGCGTGAACCAGGACGTGGAACTGTATTCATGAACACCTCTGTGGTTTCTGACTGCCGCCTCCCTCAACATCAATATTTCTATTTCATTTGAATTATTTAGCATCAATTTATTTTCTCAATGCACCTCACAGAACTCAGAACCGGAACCGTCTCAAGCAAGAACTAAGATAGTAGTGGTAAAGACCTAATCCCTTTTAATAGGACGAAAACCTCAAGCAGACACAGCTCTTGCAAGGTGACCAGTGTGCTTAAAGTCAGCCGGGTAGAGACAGAAAAAGAGCAGAGGAGGAGGAAAGTAAATCAAATATCAAATCCATACATGCAGTAAATAAAGATGACAGAAACACAGAGTACAACATGACAGACGTGAGGCTGATAACAGACCAAAGCAGCAGCCAAAGACAGAAGCTTAATGGGTGTAGAAGGGTTGTCCTGTTCCCCACAGAGAACCAGGCTGTACTAGTGTTTGCTGACATCATGGAGACCGTCAGGAGTTGACAAAGAACAAACGGGAACTGTAATTGATGGGGGGTGGGAAACATTCACCTTTCCAGACCATAACCATGGATCTCCAGGAAAGTCAAAAAAGAGGAAAATGGGACAAACGCAGGTTTGATGACACATGAATGCAACAAAGATGAGTAAAGAAATGGAGCTTAGTGCATCACAGGAAGTCACAGCAGCCTCTACATAAGGACACATATTTGTTAACCATGAAAGGGGAGAAAGAGTCTACCTCCACAACTCAAAGAGGGAGGTCGTGAAGGAGGCTTGGACATTAAAGACAAGTAAAGAAAGCTAGGCTTGAATTCACCAGCAGCCACTGGAGACAAGCTGGTTTTCATCAGTTCAGGCACTGTTCCTGACAGTGCAGCATTTTGCATCATCTGAAGGGTTTGAGGGATGCCTTTGAACAACCAATTAACACACTGACCGTAGTCCAGCCTTGGAGTAACAAAGGCTGGACTATTTGTTCAGCATCAGTGATCAATTGTGCTCTAACCCTAAAGACACATTCCCACCTGTTTAGAATGAGAATGTCTGCACTTCTCTGTGAAATAGTTCTTATTTTGTTGTTAAAGAAACTGATAAAATTGTTATTTCTTAGATTTGACGGAATCTTCTTCCATATACTTCATCAGTCTGGCTGAAGAAGTGCCAGCCTGGGGTAGTTCTCCACGTCTTCTAGTAATGATGCTGTTACTAATATGTGGTTGGAGGACTGCAGCGTTATAGGACCTGTTCTTTTCAAGCTTTTGTTATTTAAACTTTAGGCTTGCCTTTAAGACAGAAACTGTTGGCCTTGAACTTCCTGCTCCTTCAGTCAGACCAAACTGAGGTGATTGTGTTTGGTCCAGATCAGCTGAACAAGAGAAGAACATGATGTTATGATCTATGTCAATGAATTCAAACCAGACCACAGAACATCTGGAGAAGTCAGTGGCCGTGATTCTCAAAGCATGCAGATGTGGTTCTAAAAGCAGGCCAGGTTCTTTTCAATACCAAAATGGAAGCACACAAATTTCAAGGCCATCTTTTACTGGTGACTGGTGACAAGACCTTCCTCGTCTCTGACTACTGTAATGTGTCTCCAAACTCGTACTAGATGACGCTGCAGGCCTCTAAAGTAACACATCGAAAGTGTCTGTGAAAGTTTCTCTAAATGCCCCATTTGGTACTTCCACCCTACTGTGATGTAACAGTTGGTTTAAACAACCCCACCCTCACACTGGATAACTCCTCCCATACCACCACAGCCACCTGTGAAGGCTCCACCTATGTGAAGCTGCCCACACACACACATGCACACGCACACACACACACACACACACAAAAGAAATGGGTGGGCCAAAGAATGGGAGGAGCTCACAGTAGCTCATTAGCATTAGACCAAGGATGGTTACCAATGTTTGATTTAGACATCAAGTAACCAGGTTATCTCAGAAAAGGAGCAGAATGTGTCAGCTAATGAACAGCTGAGTTGCTGCTCATCAGAGCTCTTCCCTCTTCTGCTCAACATCTGAAAATATCCCAGATGGAAGTTCAAACAGTGACCTGATGGTGCCTCTGCTACAGCACCATGAACTATTATGAAGTACCTCTTAGTGTTTTGTGACCAATCACGATTGATTAAGCGGTCCTCAACATTCAGGTATAGTGTTATTGCATCTCACGTGCACTTGCCGGACCAAATCTGACCTAAATCAGATGTTAAAACCACGTCTGGATCTGATATTGTACCATTCACACTACCGTAAAAACAATGTCATTCTAATCTCGACTGAGCAAACAGAGATTCAGTCTGAGCAGAACCGTCGAGCAATGCCGGACCGAGCCAGGTAACCTGAGCAAGGCACCGTACCAAAGTTCAGAACACGTCCACAAACATCTTGAAGAGGAAACGGGTGAGTAAAGATGACACAGGTGATGAAGATGCACAGAGATTTAGGAGAGTCAATACTAACGTGGACCATGAGGTAAAGAGAAGGTACTGGCGCAGGCTGCAGAGTAAAGAGGAGAACACACTGTGAGGAGCAGGAGGAGGAACTGCAGTCATGTTCCTCTGTGCTGCTGTCACACAAGAGGGCAACGCTGGAGAACCTCACAGGAAACAACAACTGCCTCGTCTGCACTTCCTGTGAAGGTGGGCTACACTTACTGGAGTGGAAGGGGCTGCTGGGGCCTTGTGGTGAGTCAAACACGCTGCCCATGTCCGTGGAGCTGGAGGTGGCTGAGGCCGGGGGTGGAGTCAAAGGGGTGCGAGGTGAGTTGGGAGCTGAGACAGTTGCACCCTCTGCCTCGCTGTCAGGGACACGGCTGTAGCTGATCTTCCTCGGCTCGTTTTGCAGCGGCGTAGGATGACGCATTGTGCTGGAGCGCACAGAGGTTGGTCGAATTCCCGGGGATTTCAGTGGACAGGAGTATTTCTTTCCCTAGAATGACATGTGTAGAGAAAAGAGCACGTGTGGTGTCACGGGTATGACCACAAAACCCTGTCTTCTTGTTGCTATGGCAATACTTACGAATCGTGGCAGCGTACGTGCATTCCGGGGTTCAATCTCCAGAGATTTGTTGAACAGATGATCACTAAAGTCCTTCTCGCTCACATCCTCCATGGGATTGAGGTTTTCAAAGAACTTCTGTTCACAAAGATGAACCAAGGTGTGACTGAAGCAGCAGCAGGGGGCAGACAGTGAAGGAGGCGCAGCCAGCACTGACCTTGATGTCACTGTCCACTCTCAGACAGTACGGCTGGTTCTGGTACTGCTGGATCTCACCGGTGATCTCGGCCACCTTCCTTCTCTTGCTGAAGTTGATGAGGTGTTTCCCGTGGCGCAGCAGGAAGTCAGGGTTGCCTTCTTCGGTCTTCAGGATGTTGGTCAGGTATATTCCTGATGGCAGATGACACCATGAGAGTTCTGAGTTGAGAGGATGATGATAGACACTCAGACACACGGGTGAGCAACGCACCAAAGAAGGGGACGCAGGGAGGATTAATGGAGCGCAGTTTTGCAAGGTACTTCTTGTAGTGGTCTTCACTGAGCTCGTGAGCTTCCTCTAGGATCTTCCTCTGACGACTGGTGAGTTGCTACAAAAGAATGAAGAACAGATTATTTCTGCTTCACTGGTGAATCCATCGTTCACCAAATTGGTTCTTGATAAATAATTGAACAACTCCCGAGACCACCTCAAGTTGAAGTTATCATCACGTAGATAATGTAGTCAGAGGGGTCTGGGGTCTCCCTCTGGTCATATGGCTGCAAATATTCGCACATTCAGAAACAAAGAGCAGCTCATTTGACCACAAAATGTACAAGAGGCTCCTTTGACTGCAGAGGGGTTGTCCATATGGAGTTGCTGTTTATTACGGCCCTGTTTCATAAAAGTCAAGAGCATGGATTTTCAAAGCACGACCCTATTCTGGGTTTGAAGCCAAGCAGTGGTTGGCAGCCCGATCTGTGTTTCAGCCCATTTTAGGTGGACTCTTGCTAGAAATGACTGTCAACTGTGCCTTGTATTTTATTCCTATATTCCAATGTATTTTATTCCTATATTAAAATAAAATGAAATTATTCCCACTTGTTCACGTTAACCAGCAGTCTGTGTGGAAATGACTGCATCAATAATAATCCCAATTATAATATTTATTATTAATATTGCTATTATTATTACTTCATCCAATGTGACCAGAGGGATGGTTCAATGTTAGATCTCTTGGATCTGTTAGATCTCAGCAGAGCTGAACCATTTCTCAGCTCGACTCATCTGAACTCACTCAGAGTCCCTGGTCAGTCACAGCACATGCAGTGACCCAGAAGGCAACAAACCTAACCTGTGTGCTTTTTGATGATGGGGAAAGTGAAGCCCCCTCGGAGGGGGTCAAACCCATAACCTTCATTCTGAGACAATAATTCTGCGGTTCTAAGCATCCTTTCACCGTCATGATTGTGCAGACTGTTCACCATCATTTCTACAGGAACACCTGAACATCATGTGTAACTCTGCGTCGTAACAACTTTTGGATGACTGTGTTGGCGTTACCTCAAAGGTGTGGTCCAGTCTGTACACTGGAGATGAATTCATGGCGCTGACCACCTCTAGAACGCCATTGAAGTTGTTCAGTTCCTGAAAAACCTGCAAGATCTCGATGATCCTGGAGACAACAGCTACTCTTTCCTCAAGATTTTCTGTTTCGACAATAGACCTAAAGAGAAAACACACAGAGATGAAACGGGTTGGCTCTGGCGCCGGAGCACACACACACTCACAGGCCCTCCATTACTTTTCAAACCACAGTGTGAGGTTGGTCGTGTGACGAATCATCCTCAGGAGGTTTGGGGAGTGGAGCTCTTTGTCCTCTTTGGTCCAGACACTGCCAACTAACTCAGACGGCTGCACTGCCCTGCACACAGGTGAGACAGGCCTGATCAGGCTGACCTCACACACTTATCCTTCTGGATCAATTTTAGATCAGACTGCAGGTAACAAGTGCAGTGTCCTCAAAGGAAGAGTGAAAACACAATAGTTGATTCCTTTGTGAGCATCTCAAAAATAATGTTAGGGTTGGATGGGTCAAGGGAGAGTTGGGGACACACACCCGTGACGAAAAGCTTCTGTCATGATAAAATAAAACCAACCAGTTCTGTTGTTAAAGAGAGCTTTGTGCATAAGGTTCTTAGAATCCTGGAATAGCTGTTAAGAAACCGAGACTTTCAGGATATATGACAGGTACTTACCTGAAGAAATCAGACTCCAGCAGTGTGAGCTGCCGCGCGATCTCAATAGGGTGAAGCGTCATCAGGTCAAACTGTTCAATATTTCCTGGTTTGCAGATGTGCCATTCAGTTGGAGGAGGAGAGTTCTGGAAGGTGATGCTGTGGCTGGGCACATTCACCTGAACCTGCTTCTTCCTCTGAATAATCTTTGTGATAGACTCCACCCACTTCCTCATCGTCTTCCCTGTAACATCAACAAATAATGCACGTGTGTGTGTGTTGCAGGCTCTGTGACAGTGTTTGACAATATGTGTCACCTCTGATTGATGCAATAAACTCCTCCAATGTCCTCAGCAGTTCAGGATCTCTCTCAAAGTCGTAGAAATGATGCTCCACCCAGTGGCGGCACACATTTAACACTCTGTCAAAACACCGACATGGTCATCGCCTGTGTGGGGGGTGGATGATTTCCCTGTACACAGACTCAATAAGGGAAGTCTGTACCTCAGCTGGACAGGCTGAACAAACTCTTTACGGAAGCGCTTGACTTCTGGGCTAAGTGGCTGTTCACCACCCTCCATCTGGTCCAGCTCGCTGGGTTTGGGCTCCGGGATCTCAAACCTGAACACCAGTGTTCACCAGAATCACTGAGGTTTTCATGGTGGCATGAGAAGACTAAAAATCAAATTGTTCTAACACAATGATGTAATGACAGCGGTGCACTGGAAAACTCCCAATAGTGGGATGAATAAAGGATCATTTTATCTTTTAACCCTGCTAATACCACACAGCAAGCTGGAAACTGTAGCTACAACATCAGGCTGGATAGTTGTAATTAGTGCAACAGGACTCACCGCTCCATTAGCAGCTCCAGCAGTTCCTGAGGTTTACAGAAAGATCTGTAGGTGGTCAGAAATGTTCGCACAAAGTTTGGGTCTGATGGTGGAAACACAGTTAGGGTTAAGGTTAGGGTTAATGAACAAGGAGACTGAAAACATCACCCAAAATCGAGTAATGTGGTTATTTTTATAAATAATTACTGAATCACAGAGTGCTGACAGGATTTCTCTGTATCTGCGCTGCACTTGTGGCTTTTAATAAATCGAGTAGTCAGCAATATTCTTAAACAACAGAAAGAAA
Source organism: Lagocephalus sceleratus (assembly GCA_911728415.1). Classification (NCBI taxonomy): domain Eukaryota; kingdom Metazoa; phylum Chordata; class Actinopteri; order Tetraodontiformes; family Tetraodontidae; genus Lagocephalus; species Lagocephalus sceleratus. Next base: position 1,791,033 of record CAJVRN010000230.1, on the reverse strand, counting down.
ATATTGGTGAAGAGGTTAGGACATTGGCCTCATAGCAAACTGATGGCTTCAGAAAATGATCAACATCAGGCTAATGTGTGTGTGAGTGAATGCTGTGGGACTAGAGACTGGTCCCAGGGACCCCTGTGACACTCATCAGAATGAAGATGAAGACAATAGATGGAGTTCAGTGTGAACCCAGGGGTCCCAGGCCTGAGAACAAACTCAATATCACATTTTAAACCAGAACCTTTCTTGATAGTCAAACATACAAAAGCACAAGAACACTGGAAAAGCCTTAAAATAATTCTTCTGTCAGGGTTGGGGTGAGCAGGGGTCCACACATGTGGGGATACAGTCGCATTAACACACACTCTAGTGTCCTAGTTGTGGTTCAGGCACTGAGCCGGGGTCCGTCGGCCCTCGGCTGCCTCCTCTCTCCTCCCTCTGCTGGACTCACTGGCTGACAAGTGGCTTTTGTGCCTGAGGTACGTGCTGAGGACAAGGGGAAGTAGCTCGGGTCATTGTTCACAGCCCGGCACATTTCCAGGCCAAACGGCTTATTTGAAGCTTAAATATTGTTTCTGTAGCGCAGCATCAATGCGATACAGACACAAGTCAAGAGAATTCCTGTCACAGCTGAATGTTGAAAACATCAAATGTCAGGAGCCTTTTAGATCTCATGGTGATACTTCTGTTCACTGAGATGTGAAGAAAATCCCCCTCTTCTGTGATGTAGAGCCTATTCTTCCTCAAGGAATGTGTGAATCAGAATCATATTATTGAGGAGCCATCAATAATATGAGCTATACATTTAAACTACAGACAGCTTCGTCCACTAATGAAGCTGACATCATGCATGACTAAAAAAATGAGAAGGTGTGGCCTCCTGAATTGTGTGTGTGTTTTGTGTTTTAGACAGGAAACACCTTTTTCCTCACACAGATTTATTCATGGGCTGTGTGAGGACCCTCGCTGACATCAACACTCAACCAAACTTTGGCTTCTCGTTTCATGTTAAGGGTAAAAAATAACTTCTGCTGGGATTCAGTGACACTAAAATCAGAGTAAATGATGAGAAGCCCGAAAAACCCGGACTGAAGGACAGATGACTACGCTGAAGTAGTAGAGAGCAGATGACGTCTTCTCTCTTCCCTCATTAAAGAGCAGATGAAACCGTTGTTTGGTGCAGAGCCGCTGAGAAGCTGCATCGTCACATTTTCTGAGCAGCAGGAAGGTTACTCTTGAATTCAAATGGAGGAGATGTTTACCTGCGTACATGTGGAAGGTGAGCCTCTCGATCAGTTTCAGGACAGTCCCTGCTTTGATGATGGGGATTCCCGACTTTGATTGGATATTCTCCTCAAACACCACATTCTCCTCAGAATCCGCTTCAGCAAATCGGTAAACCTCAGCCACCGGGAGCTTCATCTGCTCTTCCTTCTCCTCCCTCAGCATCGCCGAGTCCAGCATTCGTTCCAGCGTGCTGTGGTACTGCAGCGATATCAGCGCTGCCATCCAGCTGTTTTTCTCTTCTGCAGATTTGGCAGCAAACACCACACTATTTCCATCCTTCAAGATGATCTCAAAGGCATGTCGGTATTCTCCCTCCTTATCATCTTTGTCATTGATCTGAACCTTGCGCATGAAAAACTTCTCCTTCAGGCGGTACTCGGCGGTGGAACTGGCGCCCGGAAGCCTCGGAGGGCCGTGATTTAACTTGCAACAGATCATGAGTCCATCGAACAAGAAGATGTGCCGCTCGTGTTTGGCCCCAACACGAGTCAGCGTTCCCTCCATGATGAACTCATTGCAGCACTGGCCAATGTCCTTTCCCTCCCAGCCATCAATGTTCTTCTGGATCTCATTCATCTTCTTTATGGCGAGGTGCTTCCCCTTCATCTGATGGCTGTAGAAGCGACACGCCGATTCACTGAGCAGCACAAAGGAAGAGAGGAAAGACGTTAGTTTTGGAGAGGAAAAGACGAGGACCTGTGTCTGATAACAGATGACAAAACTAATGTAGAAACATGATGGATCATCAGAAATAACGATGCTTCATTTGGTCAGAGGTGGTCTCTTACTAACCAACATACAGAATTCAACAAGATGTATTTGTTTCCTTTGGACTCTACAAATGACTCTCCAGAAAAAAGCCTTTCAGAGTGACAGCAGATGAAGACTAAGAGGTATGAAGCTGCTTCGTCAGTTGCAGAGAGCTGCCAGGGAGACATTACCTGTGGACGCCCCCCGTCTCAGCAGGAACAGCCGAGTCCAAGCAGAATGGCTGGGTCCAGATTTCCCTCAGCAGCTTATCAGTTTACAGCATAAACCCCTCAAGTATGTTAACCCTCTGTTTCACAACCACCACCACCACCAGACCACCTTCAAACACTTCAACTCACATTTATCAAGTTCTGTTACCCCCAACCCCGATGATGCAATTACCTGAGCCTGACCTTCTCCTAGCTTCAGCCCACTGACCTCCAGCAGGGCAAGGGTCAGCAGCACCTCCAGCAGGATCCATCCACCCACCCTGCCATTTCCAACTGATCTTAACATGAAAACCACTAATCTCTACGTTCCAGTTCAAACACCATGCTGTAGATAAAAGTTAAAGAAAGTCGATAAAATCACCTCCATCTTCATAGCCACCACCCAAACCTCCCCTCTCTTTTCTTTTCCTTTCTACTTCTTCTTCAGATGATCAAAGCATACAAACCTGACATGAAAGAGCAATCTAAGTTTTCTTCTCACTGCTCTTTCTCTTCCAACAGAGAACAATAAGCAGCCGTACAGCACTGCCCACATACTGACATCACTTCCTTCTGACCTGTTTTACTCCTCCACAACTCAACTGCCCCACCTCCTGATCTATTTGTGTCCAGAGAGGGAAACAATGAGGATGGGAGGAGCTAAACCAGCCGGACAGCATGGCGGGTGGAGGAAGCAGATATAATTAAACATCACGACCTGCTGGTCTCTGAAGGTGGCCGGAGCTCAGCCGGAGCCGTGAAGGTGTGGAGGTAACGTACCTGAGCCTCCTCTTGGCCAGGCTCCGCGAGCAGATTCTCTCCATGCTGCTCTGCAGGTTGAGAAGGGCTGTGATTGCCTGTTTCAGACATTCTTTATCTTCCTCATCCTCACTCTTCTCCTCCAGTTGCTATAGAGACAAGGCAGGTATTTTAGTCTTATTGTCACTCATGACTTTTGAGGCTGATTACTTAGTACCACAATGATCAAAGGTCACCAATGGTTCACTTATTATTTTCTTCCTTGTTTCTGTACTCACATATGTAAACACACGTGTGTTACATCTGATAGCAGACATGCAACATATCTGACACCTTTCATGCCTTCCTGGAGATATAGCCTCAGGACAATTTGAATTATCATTCAAAGCTCAATAACAAAAACCCAAAAAAGATTATACAAAGATTGACAGACCAAGTTATAGGAATTAATTCTAAACTTGGGCTCTGTCAGATTCCAAATGTGCTCTTCCATTTCTCATAAGAATCAGATCTAAGATCTCAATCACCCACCAATGTATTTAAAATGTCTGACAATTATCTGAAATGAATATGGGCTCAACAAAGAAAAGTAGAGAAGTTAAATGGGACAGTTTGATGTAGTTTACATTTAAATGTGCTCCTCTTTACATCATCTTCATCACCATTAAGAAAAACTCTTTATGATTGGTGGAGGTATTACAGCGTAATATTATTATAATACTCCCGTTAGCAGTAATGACAGCTCTATCTGTTCTGTTACCTCAGAACAAATAGTAAATAGTTGACCCTAACGCTCCTCCCTTTCTCCATCTCCCCTCTTCAAGCCTCTCTCTCTCTCACCTCTCCTACTGTCTCTCCTCCTTCCTTCCCTCCCCTCCTCAGCTCTGCTCAAGGTTTCTGCCTGTTAAAAGGAGAGATTTTCTTTGCCTGTGCTATGTGAACTGTAGATGCTATGAAAGCCCTGTCCTGACCTCAGATTGGTTGGAAGACTGTTGTGGTTAGGGGATGAGGTGGGTTCGTGCCAGTGTGTATGATTGTTGAGACTCTGTGGACAGTAGGGGGCGACAGTGACTGGAGGTTTTCACCATCCTCTCATGAGACGAGCTGCTGAGTGAACAATTACCACTTTGCACAGAGGATACGTCCTCCAGGTCTCTGACCAGAACACACGGGCAGCTGTTGTTTATATTAAAGCTGCTGGAGTTATGCGCTTGCATTGATCTCAATCCTATAGATCGTTTTTATTCCAGAAGTTGAAAGAATACATGTAGATGAATGGATCCTAACCCTTGGTATTTTTCTGAATAAAGTGATCACACTAAATCCTGTGAAGGCTCCCTCCTAGTGTTGTGACCATGTGTGAGGGTTGTGCTGGACGTGTGTGTGTGTGTGTGTCTCTCACCTTGAGTGTCTCAAACATGTGCAGACAGTGGTAAACGGGAGTGAGGAGCAGCCTGGGCAGCACATACTGAACTGCTTCTTTAAAACCTTCACAGATGGACTGCAAGCACAAAGACACAGATGTGATCCTGCATGCCACATCATTGTCCTCCCCATAACTGCTCTTTGAACTCTTCAAATCAATACAGACATGGAGACTGACAGGTGATCCATCCAGTCAAATTATGAATAGGGATAATAATTAATACAGTATTAATAAAAGCAAAGACATCATCAAATCAACTAGTTGGTCCTTCAAAAGCTACAGATGTCCCTGGAGGTCCCCAGAGTTTGGAATCAGATCTGGCTCTCTATAACCAAGTGTCACACCTCCCTCACTCATCTGGTCTTAGGGGTTCAGCAATGACCCGTTTGTCTATCTCAGGTGAAGTTGTTCAATCTTTTACCCACTTGAAGAGTCAGGACAAGGCAATAACCTCACGTCTTCCCTGATCTGAAAGGCTCCTGCAGGAGAAACTCAGTTCCCTCGGAGTGAAGAAATGAAAAAAGTGAAGCTGGGGATAAAGGGGTGTGTGCATGAACATGAACTTCTCTTACCAGCTTGCTCTGGGACAGGGACAGGGGTATTGGATAGTAATACTGATCACTAATCAATTACTGATCACTGTTGATATAAATGATTCACGACACACACAAACACTTGTTTTACTAATGACGTGTTCAGGAGGACTTCATGACTAAAGAACTGATTATTGTTTAACTTACTCCATTATTAACTAAAGGGTTATAAATGAATTGTAAATGAAGAATAAAAGAAGGTGGAAAATAATAGCGAGTTACCTGTGATTTTGTCATGCTTTTTCATCAGGATCAGTCAGCAAAATAATTAAATTATGATAAATGAAATTCAAAAAGAGGAAGTTCATTGTATATGACAAAAAAAAACCTTCATAAATAACTACAGATTTCAACTGTAAAGCGCAAAAATGTTGAAATAGGACAATCAAGATGTGATCGATGTGCAGATTTTTTGTTTTGAGTTGAATGTTTTATGTAGAAATTAAGGATATTTTATGTAAAAATAATAATACCAATTTTAGGGATGTTACAATGATAACAATAAAACATTACAATAATAACTAAACTTAAGACTAAATAATCAGTTGAAATTTCAGATTGCAATGTTTAGGACATATTATCATCATTAAAATTAAACAAAGAGCATTTTTAAAACCAAGAAACTAAGGAAATGATGGTAATGGGAAGGTTAAATGGTCAGGGGTTGGGGCTTACCTGCAGATGGACGGCAGCGTCTGGTTTGGACACCTGACTCAGGAAGTGTTCGTGGAAGCCAGAACGCAGGATGTCCTGGGTATACGTCTCATAGGGGTCAAAGGCCAGCTCCTGTCAATCAAATAGGTTATACAACAGCTGAAACTGGATCTATTCACACTCTCACACTCTCTCTCACACACACACACACACACACACACACACACACACACACACACACACACACACACACACACACACACACACACACACACACACACACACACACACACCTCAGCTAGATCCTCGAAGCAACTTCCAACCAGAGGATGAGGACTGTCTTCGTCCGTCATCTCCACTGAGTCCTCAATCAGACCCAGCAGCTTAACTGTCACCTCGTGGATATCAACAATGCGGCTGAAGATACTGTCCACATCCTGATGAAACATGGGTGTGATTAGAGACCTGCTCAGACAGGTGACCATCTGAAGTGATGGGACAGGTGATCGACACATACGTGATGGGAGAAGTGCATGGGGCTGGAGCTGAACGGTTCTCTGAACACCAGAATGAGAAGGTTGAGCTGCCTCAAGTAGATCCGTCCATCAGACATGAAGCTCCTCACAAGCTCATAGTAACTCTGCTCCTCATTAACCAGTGGCTCCTCATCGATCAGAGGGAAACCACTAATGACGTCTTCATCTTGGTGGAACATGTCCATCAGTACCTAAAAAACCAGCGAAGCCAGATGAGTAGAGACATATTCATTTGCTCTTCTTCAAGCCTGGAATAGACCAGTAAAGCCAAACTTCAGGTGTGCTCTATGCAGCTAATAACCTTTGTTCTTGGTACACTTTCTGTCAATCTGTGTAAACGTCTTATCAATTAGTAGACAGCAAGAGCAGGTCTTTCCTTAAGGGGGACTTATTCATCAAATTTCAGCTCTTTAGTCCTATAGTTGTGTATCCAGAGCCCCCCATAAATATCACTACCTCAATGTTCACTAACCTGTCCTAGTATGTAAATGTGTCTCTAAATGCTCTATTTGGTACTTCCACCCTACTGTGATGTAACAGTAGATTTAAATAATCCTGTCCTTGCTCTGTGTAGCTACTCCAACACAGCCACAGCTACCTTTGTAGCTCCACCTATGTAAGGCTGCCACCCCCAGAACAGAGCATCTGTGGGCAGGTTAGTGTCAGGGTTAGGGTTAGGCAGTCCATCCTGAGCAGGGCTGTAAACTGGTGTGTTTAGAGCAGGGTTGGGGAACCCCCGGCTTCCGGGCCGTATACGGCCCGTGAGACCATTTCTACCAGCCCACAACACAATAAGATTTTTATATTTTATATGTGCATTTATACATTGGGACCTCTACTTACGAACGTCTCTACATGCGGAATTTTCAGGTTACGATACGTCTCAATGGGAAAATATTTCATTACGAAAGAAATTTCAGGATACGAAAGGCAAAAATACGCTACCGCTGCTACTCGCGGAGTTTAGCGAACGTAGCTGCTTTGCCATTGGCTGTCGCCTAGCAATGTCCTGTCATCCCATTGGCTAGGAGGGAGGTCTCTACTTACGTAATTCTCAGGTTACGAAACAACTTCCGGAACCAATTAATTTCGTAAGTAGAGGTCCCGCTGTAGTATGAATGAATAAAAAAAAGCAGGAAAAACGTATCGGCAGGCATTCGTTTTCTGAGATAAACAGACGGTTGTGTTATGTCCGAGTCAACGTCAGGGTCAGTGAACGCAGCATGTGATGTACGTAGTGGGCGGGACTGATTGACACGGATGAAAAATTGATGCATCGTAGCGACTGTCAAGAAAAGGAAGGTGTATGCAGAATGCCGTGTATTCCAGGAGAAATGGACAAAGAGAAGCAGTTCCAACCATCGTATTAGGTGTAGAAATGCAGCAGTTATTGTTATTATTATTGTCTTTATCTTTCTTTCTTTTCATTTATTTTCTTGATTATCTTGATTATCTTGTTGTATTGCAGTTTTTGTGAGGAGAGGCCTCGAACAGGCCCTTACGGGTCTCTTGCCTCAATACTGCACCTTTTTTTTTATAGTTTTTTATGATCATGTAAACATATTTTACTTGTTTGTCATTTTATTCTATTTTTTTGGTGATTTTATATGCATATGTGCTAAATAAATAAGTCAAATTCAAATGCAGCAATCATGAGACTTAGTAACACAGTGGTTATAGACTTTTTTTTCATCTTTTTTTTGCATCCCTAGGTATGTGTTCATAATACTGTAGTATGGCCCTCGGAGGACTTTATAAAAATTGAAATGGCCCTCGATATGAAAAAGGTTCCCCACCCCTGGTTTAGAGCCTGACTGAGCTCAGCCCTTCAGTTTCAGACCAAAGCAGGTCACTAACATTTGATGTAGACTTCAAAGAACCATGTTAACTCAGCAGCGGAGAACACGTCAGGTTTATGTTGAGGTGTTTGTCAAAAGTTGTGCTGTCAGTGAGTCGACATGTACCTTGTCTGCGCACATGGCCACAGTGATGTCCTGCTGGGAAATCTCACAGTGTCTGATGTTCTTCACGTAGTTTCCTGCCAGCTTCAGGATATCTGCTGAGATATACTCCAAGACGGCGACCATGTAGAGTGACACCTGGTGGTCGATCTTATAGCCCAGAACCTCCTGGAAGCGAATGGCACCATTGTCATGAGTGACATAGATGAGCGTGTGCATGATAATGGTGAGCACAACGTGTATACCTTCAGCAACGGGTGGATCTTCTCCACAGGTAGAGCCAGTGGATTTCTCCTCTTCCTCTTCTCAATGGCAGCCTGAGCATCAGCAATAGCCCACTTATCTATTGGGTGAGGAAAACTCTTCTGCACCCGGTCCTGTCAGGGACAAGAGGACTAAGCACGATGAAGAGACCCAAGGCCTCGCCCACCACTGCACACCAGGATTATGGCACATGTGGCAGGAGAACTGCGAAACACCTAAACTGAATTCCAACTGACAAGTCACTTTTGTTTCTATCCAAGATTTCATGATTTAAGTACCGTATTTTCTGGACTATAAGCTGCTACTTTTTCCCCACATTTTGAACCCATTCTTTTACATCGAAGCGGCTAAGCTGTGGATTTTTCTGGGTTATCGGGGGCGCTCAGGCTGGAGGGGCAAAAGCGAGACAGACAGAAGAGGTGATGCAAAAAAGAAGAAGCTAGATTTAAGCTTAACTTTAGCAAATCATTTTGCATGTTGTGCAGTTTGGACAGTGGTTTCAGTGCACAGGAGGCAGAACACTTTCTCCAGACATTTTACTGCCGTGTTACAGACACCTTCTGGAAAGGATCGGTTAAGGTATATAAATAAATATCTACAAAATCTTTTTGTGTAAATATCTCATGTTACAACATGTACATTTGCGGCTTATAGTCCAGCACAGTTTATATATGGAGAAATATTTTATTCCTTTCAAAGTTAGTGGCCGCGGCTTATATTCAGGTGTGTGTGTGTGTGTGTGTGTGTGTGTGTGTGTGTGTACCTCCACATCTTGCACAGTACGAGGTTGTGCCTGACACAACATGCTGAGCAACAGCAGGATCAGCTCCTCAATGTACTGCAGCGCCTCCTGCTGGGACACCAGTTTAGGATGCACCTGGTTCAGGACCTGCAACGCACACACGCACGCACGCACGCACGCACGCACGCACACACACACACACACACACACACACACACACACACACACACACACACACACACACACACACACACACACACACACACACACACACACACACACACACACAGGTGTGTGCACACTTCACATTTCCAACCATAGTTTTTCACTTGATTAATTTTGTTCTGGGTTAATTGGGGTTGCCATGAGTGTGTTGGGACTTGGCCTGAAGCTCTAACTGGCAGTTGGTGGGTACCACAGGAAACGGTGTTGGTGTTCACAACACTTTCAAAAATTCTAATCTACAACAATAAGAGCAGTCATGGAAGTGTGCATTGGTCCTGGTGCAGAGATACACAGGATGGTTTTTCCCTTTATTTTCTTAAACAGTATTTTTTGATGTTCACAGCAGTAAATCTGATTCTTCTCAGATTCCAGCAGTACGTGTACCTGCATGGTTGTCGTGGTAACAACACAGGCTAACTATTTGCTGAAAGAGAAATGGAGATGCATCATTTTGTTTCCGAAGAGTTCTACATGAGGCTGGGGGACGAGGGTGAGGGTCTGGCCTGAGCTTCAGCACCAAAAATGAGAGTTGGTGTCAGCTCCATGACGACGACAGGAAGACAGGCTGGGTCCCTGTCCCAAAAACAGACACCCAAGCCCTCCAAATTAGTTTAAGGGGACGTGAAAAAGACCAGCTAACCACTTCTGTAATCACAAACTACAACAGCACTGTTTGTGAAGCTGGTCGTTGGACCCTCTACGGTCCACATACCGTAGGGGGTCCAACGACCAAGAAGGGAGCCTACACACCCCTAACAGGTCAGGTAGCGCTGCACCTCCCAGCTCTTCAGGAGACCAGCTCACACCCCCAGCAGCCAACGTGTCTCCTCTATCTCCAGCTTCAGCAGCGACACCATGTGATCACAGACATGGATGAAACAAGGAAGGTTTTGGCGTTCCCACATGCAGACTTCCTGGTTAACGGAGCACACCTCAGTGCCGACTCACATCTGATGCGCACAGAAGCTCAGGTGGAGCAGCAGATCTCCAGGACAAGGGCAAACATGCAGGCACTGGGTTAGGTCTTGAACAAGACAGTACCACAATAACACAGGCTGATGCAAGTCAATAAACCTCATTAGAATTCATGGAGCATCTTTAGCGCAACAAGTTGTGTCCTTCACGCAGTCAAAATCCTGGAGGACACAGCATACACACAAGGCTTCTTCTGCACAACTCCACCAGCTCAAAGTAGGACCAGCATTTTAGAGCTGCATCCAAAGATACTTGGCTTTATTTTTTATCTGAGACAGTCCAAAGGGTGACAATTATTATTAAAATAAATATTTATTAGAATAAATATTGCTCATGGTGCTTTCTTGTATTATATGTGTCTGACCGCTCCTGCACTTCTGGTTAGACCTCCTTAATTTAAAATGCTTGCACTGACAATGACAATAACGTGAATCTAATCTAACCTAATCTAAAACAACACATTTCTGTTATCATCAGGGATGTTGGAAGCCCATCTGGGACACCTCCTGTTCACTGTGTCTTTCCAATAAAAGGCCTTTACTGGCAAATGAGTTAATGCACCGACTCAATATTAAGCAGCATCAACCCTGTTGGAAGAAGGGAGCAAACTTCTGAGCCACATGCTGACTGACGGCAGCCAATTCCAACATAACCAACTTTTTCTGGACCCCCGCTCAATCAGGAGGGATTGAGATCACAGATCCATACTCTGCCTTATGCTTCCATACCCTACTCGTCCATACTCTAACCTACTCTAGCCTGCTCCCATTTCAGGGTGTTTCCACTGAGAAAAAGTACCTGCTGCTACCTCTTTGGTACCTACTCCATTGGGCCCCAGAAAGTGCACACAACGTGATGAGTGCATACAAGAAGCTCAGGTCTGTCTATTATGCTCTTCTTTCTTGTTTGGGTTTCCTCAGTCTGAATCTGACATCTCGGCAGTTGTGCGCGCTGTTGAGTAGCTACTACTTTTCCAGTGGAAACACTCCACTTCAGTAGGGTAGAGTCGATGCATCAGTGGAATGGTGGCATAAGACACGCGTGAACGCAGCCCTGCTCACACACACCTTGACGATGACACGTCCAAACCTGCAGTGGGGGGCTTTCCTGCTTCACATTATGAAGCCACAATCATGGGTGACAAAATAAAAGAGACTTTGCACATGTGAACTCGGTAATTGACAACACTTCCAACATGAGTGCGTGTCAGCATCCAGCTCGCCTTCCTCCTCCATGAAGACAGCAGAAGAGGGTAATAACACTCCGGCCCCAGCTGTGCTTGTGTCTGTCAACCGAATCAATACTCGTTTGGGGAGAAAACAGGAATAGTTTTGCAGAATGACACAGTGAGCTAAAAGCCAAGGTGAATGTTGCCCACTGGGACTGCGTAGGTCAACGGTGCAGGATGACTGTAGTCCTGCCTGTAGCCCCGACTGTAGTCGTGCCTGTAGTCCCGCCTGTAGCCCTGACTGTAGTCCTGCCTGTAATCCTGCCTGTAGTACCGACTGTAGCCCCGACTGTAGCCCCGACTGTAGTACCGACTGTAGCCCCGAGTGCAGTCCTGCCTGTAGTCCTGACTGTAGTCCTGCCTGTAGTCCTGACTGTCGTCCTGACTGTAATCCTGACTGTAGCCCTGACTGTCGTCCTGACTGTAGCCCTGCCTGTAGTCCTGCCTGTCATCCCGACTGTAGCCCCGACTGCAGTCCTGACTGTAGTCCTGCCTGTAATCCTGCCTGTAATCCTACCTGTAGTCCTGCCTGTAGTCCTGCCTGTAGCCCTGACTGTCGTCCTGCCTGTAATCCTGCCTGTAGCCCTGACTGTCGTCCTGACTGTAGTCCTGCCTGTAATCCTGCCTGTAGCCCTGACTGTCGTCCAAACTGTAGTCCTGCCTGTAGTACCGACTGTAGCCCTGACTGCAGTCCTGACTGTAATCCTGCCTGTAGCCCTGACTGTAGTCCTGACTGTCGTCCTGCCTGTAGTCCTGCCTGTAGCCCCGACTGTAGTCCTGCCTGTAGTACCGACTGTAGTCCTGCCTGTAGTCCTGACTGTAGCCCTGACTGTAGTCCTGCCTGTAGCCCTGACTGTAGCCCTGACTGTAGCCCCAACTGTAGTCCTGACTGTAGTCCTGCCTGTAGTCCTGCCTGTAGTCCTGCCTGTAATCCTGCCTGTAGTACCGACTGTAGCCCCGACTGTAGTCCTGCCTGTAGTACCGACTGTAGCCCCGACTGTAGTCCTGCCTGTAGTCCTGCCTGTAGCCCTGACTGTAGTCCTTACTGTAGTCCTACCTGTAGTCCCAACTGTAATCCTGACTGTAGCTCTGCCTGTAGTCCTGCCTGTAGTACCGAGTGTTGCCCCGACTGCAGTCCTTACTGTAGTCCTGCCTGTAGTCCCGACCGTAATCCTGACTGTAGCCCTGCCTGTAGTCCTGACTGTAGTCCTGCCTGTAGTACTGACTGTAATCCTGACTGTAGTCCTGCCTGTAGTCCTGCCTGTAGTCCTGACTGTAGCCCCGACTGCAGTCCTGCCTGTCGTCCTGACTGTAGCCCCGACTGCAGTCCTGACTGTAGTCCTGCCTGTCGTCCCGACTGTAGCCCCGACTGCAGTCCTGACTGTAGTCCTGCCTGTAATCCTGCCTGTAGTCCTGCCTGTAGTCCCGACCGTAATCCTGACTGTAGCCCTGCCTGTAGTCCTGACTGTAGTCCTGCCTGTAGTACTGACTGTAATCCTGACTGTAGTCCTGCCTGTAGTCCTGCCTGTAGCCCCGACTGCAGTCCTGACTGTAGTCCTGCCTGTCGTCCCGACTGTAGCCCCGACTGCAGTCCTGACTGTAGTCCTGCCTGTAATCCTGCCTGTAATCCTGCCTGTAGCCCTGACTGTAGCCCTGACTGTCGTCCTGACTGTAGTCCTGCCTGTAGCCCTGACTGTAGTCCTGACTGTAGCCCCGACTGTAGCCCCGACTGTAGTCCCGACTGTGGCCCCGACTGTAGTCCCGACTGTAGCCCCGACTGTAGCCCCGACTGTAGCCCCAACTGTAGCCCCGACTGTAGTCCCGACTGTAGTCCCGACTGTAGTCCCGACTGTAGTCCTGACTGTAGCCCTGACTGTAGCCCTGCCTGTAGTCCTGACTGTAGTCCTGACTGTAGTCCTGACTGTAGTCCTGCCTGTAGTCCTGCCTGTAGTCCTGACTGTAGCCCCGACTGCAGTCCTGCCTGTCGTCCTGACTGTAGCCCCGACTGCAGTCCTGACTGTAGTCCTGACTGTAGTACCGACTGTAGTCCTGCCTGTAGTCCTGACTGTAGTCCTGACTGTAGCCCTGACTGTAGCCCTGACTGTAGCCCTGACTGTAGTCCTGACTGTAGTCCTGACTGTAGCCCTGACTGTAGTCCTGACTGTAGTCCTGACTGTAGTCCTGACTGTAGTCCTGCCTGTAGTCCTGCCTGTAGTCCTGACTGTAGCCCTGACTGTAGTCCTGACTGTAGCCCTGACTGTCGTCCTGACTGTAGTCCTGACTGTAGCCCTGACTGTAGTCCTGACTGTAGCCCTGAATGTAGTCCTGACTGTAGCCCTGCCTGTAGTCCTGACTGTAGCCCTGCCTGTAGTCCTGACTGTAGCCCTGACTGTAGTCCTGCCTGTAGTCCTGCCTGTAATCCTGCCTGTAGTACCGACTGTAGTCCTGACTGTAGTCCTGACTGTAGCCCTGCCTGTAGTCCTGACTGTAGCCCTGACTGTAGTCCTGCCTGTAGCCCTGACTGTAGTCCCGACTGTAGTACCGACTGTAGTCCTGACTGTAGTCCTGCCTGTAATCCTGCCTGTAGCACCGACTGTAGCCCCGACTGTAGTCCTGCCTGTAGCCCTGACTGTAGTCCCGACTGTAATCCCGATGGTAGTCCTGCCTGTAGCCCTGACTGTAGTCCTTACTGTAGTCCTACCTGTAGTCCCAACTGTAATCCTGACTGTAGCTCTGCCTGTAGTCCTGCCTGTAGCCCTGACTGTCGTCCTGACTGTAGTCCTGCCTGTAGTACCGACTGTAGCCCTGACTGCAGTCCTGACTGTAATCCTGCCTGTAGTCCTGACTGTAGCCCTGACTGTAGTCCTGACTGTCGTCCTGCCTGTAATCCTGCCTGTAGTCCTGCCTGTAGCCCTGACTGTAGTCCTACCTGTAGTACCGACTGTAGCCCCGACTGCAGTCCTGCCTGTAGTCCCGACTGTAGCCCCGACTGTAGCCCCGACTGTAGTCCCGACTGTAGTCCCGCCTGTAGCCCTGACTGTAGCCCTGACTGTAGCCCTGACTGTAGTCCTGACTGTCGTCCTGACTGTAGCCCTGACTGTAGCCCTGACTGTAGTCCTGACTGTAGCCCTGACTGTAGTCCTGACTGTAGCCCCGACTGCAGTCCCGACTGCAGTCCTGACTGTAGCCCTGCCTGTAGTACCGACTGTAGTCCTGACTGTAGCCCTGCCTGTAGCCCTGACTGTAGTCCTGACTGTAGCCCTGACTGTCGTCCTGACTGTAGTCCTGACTGTAGCCCTGAATGTAGTCCTGACTGTAGCCCTGCCTGTAGTCCTGACTGTAGCCCTGCCTGTAGTCCTGACTGTAGCCCTGACTGTAGTCCTGCCTGTAGTCCTGCCTGTAATCCTGCCTGTAGTACCGACTGTAGTCCTGACTGTAGTCCTGCCTGTAATCCTGCCTGTAGTACCGACTGTAGCCCCGACTGTAGTCCTGCCTGTAGCCCTGACTGTAGTCCCGACTGTAATCCCGATGGTAGTCCTGCCTGTAGCCCTGACTGTAGTCCTTACTGTAGTTCTACCTGTAGTCCCAACTGTAATCCTGACTGTAGCTCTGCCTGTAGTCCTGCCTGTAGCCCTGACTGTCGTCCTGACTGTAGTCCTGCCTGTAGCCCTGACTGTAGTCCTACCTGTAGTACCGACTGTAGCCCCGACTGCAGTCCTGCCTGTAGTCCCGACTGTAGCCCCGACTGTAGCCCCGACTGTAGTCCCGACTGTAGTCCTGCCTGTAGCCCTGACTGTAGCCCTGACTGTAGCCCTGACTGTAGTCCTGACTGTCGTCCTGACTGTAGCCCTGACTGTAGCCCTGACTGTAGTCCTGACTGTAGCCCTGACTGTAGTCCTGACTGTAGCCCCGACTGCAGTCCCGACTGCAGTCCTGACTGTAGCCCTGCCTGTAGTACCGACTGTAGTCCTGACTGTAGCCCTGCCTGTAGCCCTGACTGTAGTCCTGACTGTAGCCCTGACTGTCGTCCTGACTGTAGTCCTGACTGTAGCCCTGAATGTAGTCCTGACTGTAGCCCTGCCTGTAGTCCTGACTGTAGCCCTGCCTGTAGTCCTGACTGTAGCCCTGACTGTAGTCCTGCCTGTAGTCCTGCCTGTAATCCTGCCTGTAGTACCGACTGTAGTCCTGACTGTAGTCCTGCCTGTAATCCTGCCTGTAGTACCGACTGTAGCCCCGACTGTAGTCCTGCCTGTAGCCCTGACTGTAATCCCGATGGTAGTCCTGCCTGTAGCCCTGACTGTAGTCCTTACTGTAGTTCTACCTGTAGTCCCAACTGTAATCCTGACTGTAGCTCTGCCTGTAGTCCTGCCTGTAGCCCTGACTGTAGTCCTACCTGTAGTACCGACTGTAGCCCCGACTGCAGTCCCGCCTGTAGTCCCGACTGTAGCCCCGACTGTAGCCCCGACTGTAGTCCTGCCTGTAGTCCTGACTGTAGCCCTGACTGTAGCCCTGACTGTAGTCCTGACTGCCGTCCTGACTGTAGCCCTGACTGTAGTCCTGACTGTAGTCCTGACTGTAGCCCTGACTGCAGTCCTGACTGTAGTCCTGACTGTAGCCCTGCCTGTAGTACCGACTGTAGTCCTGACTGTAGTCCTGACTGTAGCCCTGACTGTAGTACCGACTGTAGTCCTGACTGTAGCCCTGACTGTAGTCCTGACTGTAGCCCTGACTGTAGCCCTGACTGTAGTCCTGACTGTAGCCCTGACTGTAGTCCCAGTGTGCAGGGTGTGCGTGACACCCGGACTGTACCACGGACTATATGTGCTGTGCAGCGTGCGTGTGCGTGTGCACCTTCTCCAGAGATGGGACCAGCAGGCCTCTCCACTTGGGCGCGTTCTCCTCGTTGAAGAAGTCGTACTGCAGCTGCGCCGCCTGCATGGCTGCTGCTGTCCGCTCCGAGGGGCTCGGTCCCCGGCTCAGCTACAGCGGGACAGGCCGGGCCCGGCTCGGGTCACGGCTGATCTCATGCCGACCACCCAGGACCATCTCCGGCTGTAGCTCCGCGGCTAGCTCCTGGTCCTTCACCAGGACGACCCCACAGCGGTGCTAGCGGTCCATATTTCCGGAACCGAGCCGTCGGGGAAGCGGTACCGGCCGGCGGCTCTGCCCGGCGGCTGCGGCCGGCGGGGAGCAGCGGGCTCCGGGCTGCGGCTGCTCGTTCCTGGTTCTGTCCGTGTCTGTGCCGGAGCCCAGCCCAGGTCCTCGACCAGAACCAGATGGAAGCCCGCGAAGCCCGGTCCGGGGGTCCGTTGCTCCTCGTCTGGCCCGGTCCTTCTGGGCCGGTCTGGGGGTCCGGAGGTCCTCTTCTGGACCGGTCTGGCCCGGTCCGTCCGGGCCGGTTCTTCTGGACCGGTCCGGGGGTCCGGAGCTCTTCGTCTGGACCGGTGCGGGCCGGTGTGGGGGTCCGGAGCTCCTCGTCTGGGTCGGTTCTTCTGGGCCGGTTCGTCCGGGCCGGTTCTTCTGGGCCGGTCCGTCCGGGCCGGTTCTTCTGGGCCCGCCGAGCGTCTGCGTTTGTTGTCACTACGACGGGGCGTGTGCGCATGCGCGGGACGACTGCTCTGACGTTAGGGGGCGGGGCTCAGGAGCGCCCACGTCACGAGCCACGTGCCCCTGGCGGCTGTGCCACCTAGTGGTCGTGAGGGTGAAGGTCACCCCCGGCAGTCATCTGGTGATGACGTGGGTAAACAGAAATTAACGAGGAAAAATCTTTGAGCAACAGTCAAGCTCTAAAAAGACTACGTCATTAACAAAAACACAATTCAAGTTTTGGTTAAGAAAATAAAGGCCCTTTCAGACCCACGGGAGCACCAACAGTCACACTTGCATATCTATTTTTAAATGCATGTATAATTGCAACTAATAATGTTCTTGCATATGAAATGTTAAACATGTTTTCACAGATAGGTTTGCAGACTTCCAATAAAAAGCGCTCACAACGAAAACGTGAGCGCTTGGAGTGTGGGTGTAGCTTCGGTCTGGTGTCCCCAGCCCTTCTTCCCTGGGTTAGGGTTAGGGTTAGGGTAGAGATCTTGACCCTGATGACCGTGGTGACCTTGTGGACAAATTGAATGCAGCACATTTGATGACAAGAAGTGATGCGATTTTCCCACCGTTTGTAGTTATTCCACGAAAACCTTTCTGTGGTTACCTGTGGATGAAAGTAAATAAATTGACCTACTCTACTAGATACTTTCTCTCTGTCACATACACACACGCACACATACACACAGACACACGTCATCAATGAATAAGGTGCACAGAAAACAAGTGCACAACTGCCACGAAGCTTGAGGTCGCTGTGGTATTGGAAGAAGAAGAGGGTGAGGATGAAGCCAACTTTATTGAAAGGATTGATCCAACATGGATGTATTTTATTCTTGAAATGGTGTTTGTGTTTGAGTTAGAGAAAAAGTTTTCAAAAAATACAATCGTCAAGAATTGGCATTCCCAAAACAAAACACAACTCTGGAACAAAAACATCTCCACAAGGGAATCAGATGAATCAGAGAGGAAGCTCTCATTTTATTAATGGGTGGACATAAGTGAGGCTCCACTCTGCCTTTACAAGAAGGGTGGAGCTCTCAAACCTGCTGGTTGGCTCCTATTCCTCAGGCAGGTCAAGCAGGAAGTGGTTCATCATTGTGCTGCACCATTTTATTGACATTGTTGCAACAAACAGCTCCTGTCTCCCCTGGGTTAGGGTTAGGACTAGGGTTAGGGTTAGGGCTAGGATTAGGGTTAGGATTAGGATTAGGATTAGGCTAGGGTCAGTCAGTATGAAATGTTCATCCCAAATGTATTAAATGGTCATCGAGTCAAGCATGTTCGAGACAGTTGCAGTTTAAGTTAAAGCCACTTGAGGTTGCATAAATTTGGGTTTATCGAGACAGTCGTTACATTTGTATTTTTTTTTTTGTTTTAAAATGTTTGTTTTCTATGGGAAATGCATTTTGACTAAAAAAATTTAGAAAGTGTTAAAAAACAGGCATTCATGTTTTTGGTTCTACTTTCCCAAAATTATTAAGTACCTCTTGGCCTTCTTTCTCCCCCCTTGTCTTAAGGTCTAATACTAACCCTAGCCACTAGGGTTAGGGTTAGGCTAGGGTTGGGTTAGGCTTAGGCTTTGTGGAAGACTGGAGCAGCAGCCAACGATGCACCAAGCCTTCCAGGAGTAGCTGACAGCAGAGTTCTGTGGAGTTGTTACAAAACCAGACCTGCAGAGCTATCAGCACATTCCTGCTGCCATTGTCAAGGGGCATCTGGCTCCCAAAATTCAGGCAGGGGAAGTACAAGCTGTATGGGAAGAGCGAGGCACATAGAATGGATCCTTTAGGTGTTAATGCTCATTCATTCATTTGTGTTTATCTGCTATAGTTTCAATTGAGTAAAATTTTTTACTTGCTGTTTCTGTTCCGTTCCGTCTTCTCCCGCTTCGTCCGGGTCCGGGTCGCGGGGGCAGCAGCTTCAGGAGGGAGGCCCAGACGGCCCTCTCCCCGGCCACTTTCATCAGCTCCTCCGGGAGGACCCCAGCTGCTCCCAAACCAGGCGAAAGATATAATCCCTCCACCTAGTACCGGGCCGGCCACGGGGCCTCTTCCCAGTGGGACATGTCCGGAACACCTCTAAAGGGAGGCGACTGGAAGGCATCCTGGCCAGATGCCTGAGTCACCCCAACTGACTCCTCTCGATGTGGAGAAGCAGCGGCTCCACTCCGAGCTCGTCCCGGATGTCCGAGCTTCTCACCCTATCCCTAAGGCTGAGCCCGGCCACCCTGCGGAGGAAACTCATTTCGGCCGCTTGTATCCGCGATCTCGTTCTTTCGGTCATCACCCAACGCTGATGGCCATAGGTGAGAATTGGGACGTAGATCGACCGATAAATCGAGAGCATCACCATCGGGCTCAGCTCCTTCTTCACCACGACGGATCGGTTAAGCGTCCGCATCACTGCTGATGCCGCTCGGATCTGCCTGTCGATGTCCCGTTCCATCCTACCCTCACTCACTACCTTTTTCCGGGCAAGGACCATGGACTCTGACTTGGAGGTGCTGCTCCGCATCCCTGCCGCTTCACACTCAGTTGCGAACCGCCCCAGCATGTGTTGTAGATCCTAGCTCGATGATGCCAGAAGAACCACATCATCTGGAAAAAGCAGTGACGAGATCCTCTGCCCACCGAGCTCGACCCCCTCCCCTCCCCGGCTGCGCCTAGAAATTATGTCCATAAAAGTTATGAACAGAACCGGTGACAAAAGGGCAGCCTTGGCGGAGTCCAACTCTCACTGGGAAAGAGTCCGACTTACAACCGGCTATCCGGACCAAGCTCCTGCTCCTACGGTACAAGGATTGGATGGCCCTTATCAAGGGACCACCCACACCATACTCTCGGAGCACCCCCACAAGATGCTCCTGGGGACCCGGTCATAAGCCTTTTCCAAGTCCACAAAAGACATATGGACTGGTTGGGCAAACTCCCAGCACCCCTCAAGCACCCCAGCGAGTGTGAAGAGCTGATCCATGGTTCCACGACCAGGGCGAAACCCGCATTGTTCCTCCTCAATCGGAGGTTCGACTATCGATCTAATCCTCTTTTCCAGTACCCTTGCATAGACTTTCCCAGGGAGGCTGAGGAGTGTGATCCCCCTATAGTTGGAACACACCCTCTGGTCCCCACTCTTAAAGATAGGGACCACCACCCCAGTCTGCCAATCCAAGGGCACTGCCCCCGATGTCCACGCAATGTTGCAGAGGCATGTCAGCCAGGACAGCCCTACAACATCCAGAGCCTTGAGATACCCCAGGCGGATCTCATCCAGTCCTGGAGCTCCGCCGCTAGGCAGCTGTTTCACTACTTCAGCAACTTCCACTCCAGAGATTGGATGGTCCACCTCCTTGTCTCCCGACTCTGTTCCACCTTGTGGATACGTGTTGGTAGGATTGAGGAGCTCCTGGAAGTATTCCTTCCACCACCGGATAATTGCCCAAGGAGACGTCAGCAGCTCCCCATGCCCACCTAGCACGGTGTGGGTGAGTTGCCGCCTGCCACCCCTAAGGCGCCGGACAGTTTGCCAGAATCTTCTCGGTGCCAATCGATAGTCTTCCTCCATAGCCTCACCGAACTCCTCCCACGCCCGAGTTTTTGCCTCTGCGACCGCCTTGGCCGCAGTCTGCTTAGCCACCCTGTACTGGTCGGCTGCTTCCAGACACCCACAGACCAACCATGACCTCTAGGCCTCCTTCTTCAGCCTGACCGCTCCTCTCACCTCTGGTGTCCACCATCGGGTACGGGGATTACCGCCACGACCAGCACCAGTGGCCTTGCAGCCGCAACTCGCAACAGCCGCTTTGACAATGGCGGAGTGGAACATGGCCCATTCAGACTCCATGTCCCCCACCGCCCCCGGGACACGATCGAAGCTCTGTCGGAGGTGGGAATTGAAGACCAGTCTGACGGGTTCCTCCACCAAGCATTCCCAACAGACCCTCACAGAACGTTTGGGCCTGCCAGGTCCGCACGGTGACTTCTTGCTGTTTCTTAGACCGTTTATGGATGTACATGGATTTGTACAAATATGTGGATGCTACTGAGCATCTGGCACACAAATTTGATAGCACTACTGTACATGGTTTGTTTTCATATTGTGTGTTTGCACAATTTTCACTTTATTATCACATTTGGTACAGTTTATCAATATTTCTGTATCTAATAAAATAAATGAGGGGTTAGGGTTAACCCTGCAGTGGGTCATTGTTACAGCTGCTACCAAAGAAATAGGTTCAACACACAGTGGCAGACAATGCTTGAGTAAAGAAAACAGAGTTACTGAAAGGAAATCTTAATCCTGTCACAAAACGACCCAAACTACAGTAAACGGTTGAATTTAGGGAGGATTGAATAGCCAGCAAAAAACCAAACAAGCAGAAGGAGGTCTGTGGGGCCAACCACACAATGAGTTAGGGGTTAGGTTTAGGGGTTAGGGTTAGGACCCGGTGAAGCCTCCTGAACCACGAAACAGAAAAACCACCCCTAAACTAAGGGTGAGTCAGACACCTTCAGATTCAAGCAATGGGACTGAGTCGACGGACATGAAATTATGGCTGCTGCGAGAGTGTTGCTTTCTCTTCTCCCCTTTTCCTCCCGCAGGTGCTCTTCAGGTAACTTGCTGCACCTGGGAGAACAAGAAACCAGAGGTGAAAGAGTCAGAAAAGTTAAAAAAGAATGGATTATTTCATTATCAATCAATTTTCAGTTACTACTGAGAACAATTTATTCAACTCTGTGTTTCCATCTCCAGTTTTGACCTGTTTTCTGTGTCCAAATGAAAAGAAAGGAACACCAAGGAGCAAGGGCATTTTGTCAATGTCATTAAAGAAAACATTATAAGGTCGAGTCAGAGTGGGCCCCATTTTCCCTAACGATGTACCACTACAGTCTCCCGCTGGCCCAAATTTACAAGGCTTCATTCAGCACCATTACAAGCCACACAACAATCACGTCCTCTATTTTATCAATTTGACTCTAGATACTTTTCAATAACCAGGCTGATGTGTGGCCTTTTGTTATGGTTAGGTTCAAACTTTTATTATGTTCTCTTCTGCTATGGAGTTCAGTCTGCTTCAAATTACACACATTTTCTGAACCTGAAATCAGTGGGAGTAGAAGTATCTGCAACAGTTGCAGAAGAACTTCCTAATAACAGGAGGAAATATTTAGTAGAACCCAAGTTTCCAAGTGATACCACATCAAAGAATGATTCAAAGCAGCAGCCATGATTCAAGGAGTCATGATTGAAGGTGCTTCATGGGTGCAGTGGGATGACTAGGTCATTATATGAGTTTTCATGGCAGATAAGGCTGAGGTGCTGGGTGAGGCCAAAGCTACAGGTGAGAAGCTCCTCAGATCAAAAGTGAGAATGGGCAGAGGCTAGGGTTAGGGTTAAGAAGTTCTATTCAAAACAGCAATAGAAAAAGATTCAAGGTGGAAGAAGTCGGTTGCATTCACAATGACCTGCTATGTTAGTTAAGACCATGTCACGGCTGGATAATATTGTGACCAAAAAATCATCTTCGTGAACTTTCAGATGATAGTTTGAAGCAAAACACAAGTTAGGTGAAGGTCTTTCTACTAAAGCATGAATTTAGTTGCTCTTATGGTTTTATGATTATTCAAGGCATATTCACAAAAACAATCAACAAAACTAACAGCTAAGCTAAAATGTTGACAATAAAACCCTGGACTGCAGCAGCTGTCAACACAACATCTGAATCACCTCAGGAAATCATCATGCAAGCCACCATGAACGTACAACAATAAAAAAATAATAAATCTGTCTTTTCCTCTGGACCCATGGCTATGAGGAAGAAACCATTACTGTCCCATGCATGTATCTTATTCAAGAAAATTCAAAGAGATGGTTGATACCTTCCCTCCTCCACATCTACGATGGTTTCAGGCAGGCAGGTATTGAGCGTCTCTGGCAGAAGCAAAACCAGGCTGCCACTGATGATGCCTGTTCCAGCAAAGATCAGCGGTGGCAGTAGAAGCCAAGTGTCTTCCAGGAGCATGATTATCGGAGCCAAAGAGCTCCCAATCCGACAGAGACATGAGGTGTAGCCCAGTCCGCATTGTCTGTCCGACAGTGACATTTAGGATAAAAGAGCTCCATTTTACAGAAACACTCAAGTTACAACTTTAACTGAGACTTGTTCAGATCTCTTTGAGTTTGAGGTCAAGAACGATGCACTCACAGTTTCCAAGGATTACCTGAGGACAGTTGGGAAGAGCTCAGATGTGTAAAGGAATGCTGTGGTGAACGCTGCCTCTGAAAAACCCTTTGCTATCACAGCAACACATGTTCGAACCACAGAGTGATCTGAAATAGAACCAGAAAGAGAATCAAGTCAGGAAGATCCTTCCCTAGGGAATATCTGAACACCAAAGTGCTGAGACAATTTTAATTGTAACAGATGCTGTATGAATTCCACTGAAAATGGACATACAGTATATCTGTAAAAAGTCTGAAGGTGATGTTTACCGAAGGTTATGGCCATGTTGATTCCAATGAGAGCACCCGTTGTGACCAGAAACAATGCCTGGCCATTTCTCCGGCCAATCCAGTG
This sequence comes from Lagocephalus sceleratus, assembly GCA_911728415.1. Classification (NCBI taxonomy): domain Eukaryota; kingdom Metazoa; phylum Chordata; class Actinopteri; order Tetraodontiformes; family Tetraodontidae; genus Lagocephalus; species Lagocephalus sceleratus. The sequence goes on along the minus strand of CAJVRN010000230.1, from coordinate 1,767,258 downwards.
CAGGACAAAGAAAGTAGAGATTTTGGCAGGAATTTCAATAGCACCATAAATGAGTTGTGTGAGGTAGATATTGATGCCAAAGCCTGATATTTTGAAGCTGATCCCATAGTATAGGAAGGCAACTGCAAACCTGCAAGCAATGCATCTCCTTCAGTGTCAACACAATTGAGAATCCCTACCCTAACCAACCATGTCAAAAGAAGGTTTGGTACCAGAACAATCCAGAGCACAGGGTGATCTTTCTCAGCTGGGGGCTTTTGACTAGATCCAGGTACGAGTGGTTCTTGACCACCTCACATACCATTTCCTTCTTCAGGACCTGAAACAAATGTAAAACAAAAACCAAAGGCAGACAAAGGTCTTTCTTATCATGGCAGTTAAAATTTATTAGTCACTCAAATGTCTATATTTACTGGAAGAAGAGAGAATGTCTCACAACTCAACCTGTTTTGATTTGAACACTTTATTGATTTTCTTTCATAAGAGATGTTGAGTCATCTTCAGCTTTACCTCGATGTCCAGCACTGATATGTTTTCATACTTCCTGTTCATTTTAGCACACTGAACCAGGTACTTCTTGGCTTTTTCTGCCTGGCCGCTGACCAGCAGCCATCGGGCAGACTCGGGCAGCCACCTGAAAACAAACCAGAACCCTTCTCAGAAGATGACTGTCAACATGGGCAAAGGAACCTCCTTCTAGCAGCCAGCTTACCAACAGGTAACAATGGCAACAACACAGGGTGCAGTAGCTGCCAGCATCAGGTGTCTCCAGTCCCTTATGAAGTAAGCCAGCATGGCCAGGGTCATGTTCCCTACGCTCCATGATAAACTCATGATGGTACCACAGAAGCTCCTGTGCTTCACATCGGTCCATTCTATACCTGGAGGAAGTGGATGAAGAGACTATATTGATGATACATGTGTGGATGTTTCTGTAGTTCAAGGGGGCAGATTAGTATCAATATCCAATATAAATTAAGAGTAGACTTATAAGAACTGATGAAGGAGGTTGTTGGAGGACAGTAAACTCATGTTCATGATCCAAACACCAGTTTGAGATGATCCTAGCTTGGACCTGGTCCATTTGGGTGGAGGTGATCAGCAACAATACTCTGCTCAGTTGTTTAAACGATAAACAAACTGTTTAAACGATGCTCACTTGGCACTGAGGAGCCCAAAGTGTACCAAGAAAATCAATCAGCAGCAGCACCAGAACCACTGATGCAGGCTGGATGGATCCATGCTGTCATGATGTTTACCCCAAATTCTGACCCTGAATGATACCACCAGATGTTTCTCTCCATCATAATGTTGCAGCTATGATGGAGACTTGTCAGACCGGGGAGCATTTTTCAGGCTTCTACTGTCCAATTTTGGTGAGTCTGTAGCCTCACTCTGCTGTTCTGGGCTGACCTGTTGGACCTGGTGGATTTGGTGTACCTGGTGGGCCCCAGGATCCCCTGGAGATGAGTGTGGGTGAAAGTTCCAATAGCTCAGCTGTTTCTGAAATTCTCAGACCAACAAGCAGCCACGTTCAAAGTCACTGAAATCCCTTTTTTTCTCCATTTTGATGCAGAGTTGGGAACTTCAGCGCAACGTCAGCACACGCCTAATTTCCTAAATGTGTTGAGTTGCAGCTGTGTGATTGGCTGATTAGCTCTTTGTGTTGACAATCAATGCTGCGATGCAGCTAACAACGGTGGAGAGAATTCTGTTGTCGAGGGAGCAACAAAAAAGATGCAATGTTTTCAGTCAGAGAGTGAGGTTCCCTCGGACCTCAGCTGTCTCCAGCCCACACTGTCTCATCATCTGCATCTTCTAGGAAGCCCTTTGAAGAGATTATGTGTGGCCCTAAATGAGACCTGGGTCAGAGCCGTTCATGTTGTACTTTAGTAGAGTAATCCTAAATTTGTTCACAAACAGATGCAACATTGGGAGGATTGATGACGTCTTACCAAGGGCCCCCCCGATGATTGACAGCCCACTGATGGCCACGCCACAGAGGGCTCTGCTGATGGCAAACATGATGTAGGAGGTGGAGAAGGCTGAAACAGTTCCCAGCATGGCGCAGGTGATTAGAGCTAGCAGGAGCATCGACTTACGACCAAACCTGCAGTAGGCAGAAAAACTGAACTTAAAACAGTTTGTGTTATTATTAGAAGTCCAGGTGGAAATATGCTCTGCCCTTCTTCCTGCATAATAAGAATGAAAGCAAAACCTAACATTTTGAACATGAAAATGTAACACTGGAAATGAAAGATCATGAAAAGGACAGAAAAACCAGATATGAACAGAAGGACTGAAGAGTGGAAACCAATATTTACAGTCAGGATCCAAGTGACACAAAGACCCAAGGACACAAAGATCCAAGGACATGTGCCCCCCCGATCATCGCTGATATTTCTCTGATAACTCTGGACTGGAGAGAAAACAAGTTCACACGTTAAATCTTCTTCAGACTCACTTGTCTGAAAGGTGTCCGAACAAGATGGCTCCAAATGTGACACCAAGGAAGAAGTAGGTGGCCAGGGCTTGATTCAGACCTTTGTTCTCACACACCAGGTCCCACTGTGCACACGCACACACACCACTGGTTTCAACTGGTTCAAATGGAAATACTTTATATCCACACTCACACACTCCCCCTCACACACACACACACTTCAAATGTATTGTTTTCTCCCTTTTTTCCAAAGGTTTTCCGACGGCTTTGGGCCTCACCTCGGTGGCAGTGGTGGAGCTGTACTGTGATTGGTCGTAGATCCAGCCGTCAGGACACACAACTGTCCCGTTGCTGTCCTGGATCTGGGACAACTTGCAGGAGTTGATGGAGTCATTCTGATAGAGAAGCTGACGCTCAAAGCTGAGGAACGTCAGCTGCTCTTCCGTCTCCATCATCTTGGAGGCACAGCGGTGACGAGGAGTATCCGAGATGAAGTTATGGAGAAGGAAGTGAAGAGGGAGGATGGCGCGAGGGAGAAAAAGAATGGAAAAAGTCAGGAACTGGAACCTGGAGAAACCACCCACCTTCTCCAGGATATCATCGAACTTCATCGTGAAAAGATGGAAGTCTAGGTCTTCAAGACTAGAGACCACAGACTGATGAGGCTGAGCTCTGAGGACGAGGGAGTCAGTGGGAGGGTGGAGGTGTGATCCCCCGCCCCCACTTTGTCAAGAGCTTCCAGTGAGGAGACAATGGAGGAGGAGACACCAGAGACAGGACAGGGCACTTTGTGACCTTGTCTCTCTCTGGTCTCTGCTGTGTTCACTCCCCTTCATGTCTTCAGTCTCTCCATTCCATTTACTGTCTCTACTGTCTCCTTCTCTCACAGGATGAAGGACAGTTGAGATGGGTGAGAAGAAAGGAAATGAATGGATAAAAGAGGAGAGACTAAAGAGAGAGAGACAAAGAAAGTATGCCAGAGAGTGAGAGAAGAGAAGACAGAATGTCCTCGTTGATGATGCTAAAATCGGAGCTGGATCTTCAGTTCAACTAGGACGTCTGATCATGGATAGATTCTTGTCCTCCCTTCTTCTGTGACTTTGCAAAGAAAAAAATCACTTCAAAATTTAAGACCAAAGAGAAAAAATAAGCAGTGTGGGAACAGCCATGAAACCAGTGGATCCAGCTGATTATACTGTGCCGTTTGGATGTGACTCCGCCCCCGATCATCTTCAGTTTCGATCGTTATCAAGTCTTCTGATGCACACGTGAATTTCAGAACAAATGAGGTAAAAATCCAACATGAAATTAGTTTTAGACCACATTAGAATGACTGAGTGCTTCTGTCATCATGTGCTAACAGATTACAAAGCTGGGTTCCAGGAAAGAGCATATCACCGATCTTCTTTAGAATTCACATGAAAACAAGCCTGAATGGAATTAAGAACAGATAATTTCCCCGTGTCACACCCTCTACTTTTACTCAAGCTGTCCAGACAAAGCTGTTGCTACGCAAATATTTTCTTCATTTTTCAGAGAAAACATCCTTTTTTTCAAATGCAACAAGAATTCTGAATATAAACAATAAATGATCTTATAGATTTTCATATTTTTAAAATGAAATTCTATTGACAGTAACCAGAGGCTCCACATGAACAGGCCACTTTAAATAAATGAAATAAAGGCGCTCTGCAACGCCCCCTGGTGTTTCATTACTGACATGACACAGCACACGCCATCACAGGAACCAACATAAAAGCGATGGCGCACGTGCACAATAGCTGATGGTACGTGCACATGTGCAGCAGCAACAGCAACATACAACATTTGGCAAGAACATTACATTTTCAACAACAACAAAAAAGCAGAAGTGCATGTGGACGCTGGCACACTGCATTATTGTGATTTCACACGATCGTCAAGACAACAGACCTCTCAACTTTTGTGACATGTGACAAGTAAATATCCCCATTTTCAGATGATTTTCTACTACTACAGAAAAGAGAAAGTTTAAAGTCTATTAATGTTATTTTTAACAATTGGTTTGTCCCTTCTGAGGACCAGTAAAAACATGGAGGGTTTCTCTACGTTGGTTCCTTTCATACCTCTGAATTCCTCCAAAACAAAGTGAGGGTAAATCTGATTTCCCCAACTGAGAAATTGTGAGTTTCAGATTTTCAAGTCATCCTTGTGTTGATCTCCATCAAAAGTCATTTCAACTCCAGGTATTTCTTCCAACAGAAGAGGTTTCTGTCCGTGGACGTTGCTTCGCACTGAGGCTCCTCTCAAGAGTTCCTCCAGAGGTTGCAGGATCAGAAGAGACTGGGACAACAGTTCAAACTCTGAGTATCTGTCAGGGTCCTTTCACGTTGTACAAGAGTCAAATTATTTCTTAAGGAACCGTTCACGACTTTGAGATTGTAGTGTCTTTTTCATCATCTGGAAGTATCTAACTTGTGTAATTCTTTAATTGTTTAATAGTCATTCATCTTGCAGAAAACATCTACTTGCAGTCAGAAAGCATCTACTTTAAAGAGATGTCTTTGTCAGAAAGCATCACCTCTTCATGAACTCTGTGTAGGCATGTCTGGGCAGGCCTCTTGTACTCTCCATCTACCATTAATGTAGATAGTGAGCCCAACACCTGTGTTCTTTTCTCTTTAAAAAAAAAAACAAAACAAAGTGGAGCATCAAGGATACCAATGAAAATGGGATTAGAAGAGAAGGAGCGTACAAGGGGAGGTTCAATAATGTGTTTCCTTGTGATTACACTGAATTAATCCACCAATAGAAACAAATTAGAAGAGTAAAGAAAAAAGATGGTGCACAACCAACAGTTCTTCAAAACTCATGGGTTAGGGTTAGGGATGGGATGCTCAGGTTTTATTCCCATCACTGTACAATCATTGTTTTTGGAGAATAAATGTTTTAGACTTAAGGTTCCTGGACTCCTGTGCTCATTTGGACATTGTGCATTTTTCTGATCATGAAGACAGGAGAAATTCCATCTCAATATATCATGAATAAAGTTTAGTTTTCCTGATCTGATGGAATGAATTGGTACATTTTGGTATTTGTGCATTTGTCAGGCTGCACTAACTGTTTTCACCAGCAAAAACGCGGGAGGACGTTCTTTCCTCCCGCAACCTCTGGTTACCATGGACACAAATGGTGCTGATGTTGCAGCTCGATCAGAAGAACAGGAGAAGTCACGAAGAGGAGCTCTCCTTGTCGGAGTCGGGTGAAGAAAGCTGCGAGACTTCAAAGAAGGAGCCAGACAACTTCCTGGATTTCAGAAAGTGCAGCAACTCAACCATCTGGACCTCCAGCGCAGCCATGCGGCTGTTCAAAGAACCAATATCAGTTCTCAGGTCCTGTCTGAGCTCATTGAAGGAGGCCTGGAGGTTCTGCTCTGGTACTGGACAGACAAGCCTCTTGTCATTGGCCTGGACTGGACTTTGCTCCTGAGGCGTTCTGATGGTGCCGGCCTTGTCGAGCCGGAGGTCACTCTTCGTGATGCCGCTGTCACACGAGTCAGTTTTTTTAAGGGTCACCTGATCGTGAGACTTGGTTCTGTCAGCAGGAAACACATCTACCGACTCAGCCACAGAGACGCTGCTCCACGAGTCGGCCTTCGCCACTGAGTCCTTCAGCCGCCCCCAGCCTTTGGCTCTTGGTGCCTCTGTGACCTTGGGGCCGGTCTGTGGTTGGCCCGAGGCCCCGAGGCCACCTGTTGGTCGGGGGCCCTCAGCCCCCTTCACAGTGTCAGTGGAGGTCAGGGCCTCTGCTGGTCCAGCAGGGTCCAGGAAGACGGCGCCTTTCTCCACATCCACAGGGCCCTGGGCGGCTCGTTCGTGGGCCAGGCGGGCCTCCCTCTGCTGGCGGAACCGCTGGAAGAGCCGGCGGACTGGATGATCTGGGGGCAGGTTCAGAGGAGCCTCGTTCTTCCTCTTCAGCATTTCTTCCTCCTCACGCTTCACATCACTGATCTTTCGAAAGATGATCTGTGAAAAGACAAAAGAGGGAAATCCATTAGGTTTGTCAGCGGGCTGAGTAAAGGCATCTGGAGCGAGGAGAACTTTCTGGACACCGTAGAGTTCATGGTTCCCTCTCCTCCTCCTCTTCCTCTTCTTCATTCTTCTTTCCACATATGGAAATGCAGCTTCAACTCTACCCGCCTGCTTCACGGGAGCTCTTCTGCCGTGCAGACAGTTACTGAGATCAGACTCCATCTTGGTCTTCCTCAGCTTCAATACTTCCTGGTTGATAAGTGCACGTCACGTGTGCATTCACAGCTTGGTGACGTGGTCATGACCCGGCAATGAAACCTTAGTCAGGACCCACAACTGTGTCCATTTAGAGCGTGCTTTTCCAAAAAAGAAGGGTTTGCTTCATATAAAAGCAGACGACATCAAAGCATGTCAGATGCTTGCAGGGTTCGATGTTACCCAGGAGAGACGGTAAAGATCAGAGCAGCCTCGGTCGGCCTTACTCAAAGGAGGAGCTCCATTCACAGCTCAGAGAACTCTTGAGACCTCCCTTCAGGATGAATCCTCCAGGCTTCCTTCCTTATTTGCTCCTGTCTTCAACGTGGATTTCTGTAAACTTAGCAGCATGAGGCTCTCCGACAACTTCTCTTCCTGTTGAAGGTTTTTCTGCCTCTGCTGCTCCTTCAGGATCAGACTCTGGAGATCTTCTCCACTGGATTAGAAACATTCACATTCACCTGCGTGGATGGATGTCAACCTTCAAATAAACTGAATAAATCACTTGTGGTTGCCTATCGCCACCGCGGGGCAGGTGGTCACCAGAGACACCGTGGTTGCTTTTGCAGTCACAAACGGTCAAAAGTAGGTCTGTACTTCAGTTCTTCAAATTCATTCATCTGATACTGTTGCTATTTTAATTATGACTGATTCACTTTACATGACTTCTTTCTTAGACTTAGTTGTATTTCTATTATTTGAATGATGTGTTTACGTAATTAGGTGTTTTCATTCTTCAGCACGACTTCAGGTTTTTGGATCTGATCAGGGCTGAATGACAACTGCAGGTTAGACTGATTTTCTACAGTGATGCAAAGATATTAAAAGACATCATTTAATTGTGTCATGTTTTTGGGTCTCACATGATGGTTCAGCACCGCCCTGCTGTTTTCACAAATGCAGCATGAAAAATTAGGATCATATCATGACGTCACAGATGTCACATGACAAAGCTTTACTCACCCTTTTCCGCAGGTTGTAGGTAAGCAGCAGATTTCTGGCAAAGTGGTTGGCAAAGGCTGAGTAAAATTCAAGAACTTTCTGCAATGCATCACGCTTGATGATATGCAGGTCGCAGTAAGTCAAAGCTCGAACGTTAGCACAGGATTGAGCCAGGGTCATCTCCTTCCAGAACACGTCACCAAACACATCACCTTTACCTGGAACAGATCAGATCAGCTCCGTTATCACTGCTGAACTACATGAAATTATGTTTGTCACACACAAAATCCAGCAGCAATTAAACAGAATAGACTAAAGCAGTAAAATAGAACAACAATAATAAAATAAAGTAATAATTGCAAAATGCAGAAACATAAGCATGTGTGTTGAGGTGAGAGAGGCAACAACTCTGGGGAAAACTAGATCTTGTCTGTTCATGTTTTAAACACTCCATATCCCTTCCACGACGGGAGGAGGATAAACAAACACCAGGTCTCTATGATCTGGGTCGTTGGTGATTTAGAACTTTAGCCTCTGATGATTTAGGTCTTTGATGATTTGGGTCTTTGATGATCTGTGTCTTTGATGATCTGCATCTTTGATAATCTGTGTCTTTGATTATTTAGATCTTTGATGATTCTTGTCTTTGATGATTGATGATGTTTCTTGCTCTCTTGACTAGTGGGCTAGTGTAAACTGTGGGAGCTCAGTCCTCACAATCCTCTTGTGTGTCTAACCCATATGGATCAAGTCGCTGCAACTGTGCCACTGTTGTGAAGGTGACAAAGAGCTGGGTGGGAAGTTTTCAAAAGAAGCCTCTAGTGGTACGGTTGACAGTCCATGAAAAATCGCTTGTGATGTGGAGGCCCATGGATTTTTGGTGTTATTGATGCTTTTGACATCCTCCCCTTTTCTGTGAAGTGGGAGGTGAGAAACTTTCCTGAATAACACCCTCTCACTGATGATGAAATAAATTAAAGATTAAAAAGGATAATATCGAAACAAAATTCAATATAGTTGATTTCTGTTGTAGCTGTCAATGAGGTCTTCTCTTCTAATTACTGTTCAGTTTACAGCTTCTATCTAACCATACCATTTTTATTGGCTTGTTGGGCGTTTTAGTAGTGTTGTGAGGATGGAAGCTCTGAAGTGACAATAAAAATTGATGTTATATCAAATAAATGTAGTAAAGTATGTTTACCAAACCATTTAAGCCTTAACAGCTAGGTAGTAGTATTACTAACCAAGTTATGGTTTGTGGAAAATGCCATGGATGAGGATTAGGGTGTTGGAACTCACAGTAACATAATCTGTGAGAAACAGCAACACATTGACTCTGAACCAGTTGCAAAGGGCTCATTCACACGTCCAGAGTTTTTGCATTCAAAAAACATTGTATTTGGTGTGCAGTTACAATGTTGTTCCTTTATCCAAACTCAAAAAGTCAAACCCTGTTATGAAATGACAGCACAGTGATGTGTTCACGGCTGCAGCCGCTCTGGGCAATTCTTCCGTCAACACACAGGAAAATGCTGAATGAACTGGCTCTTTCAGCACCAGTGCTGTGTCCACCATAAAGTCAGCAAGTTTCTAAACCAGAAGCCCTGGATGAACTCTGCTACTTCACAGGCTGTAGGCTCAATGAGGAATGACTGCAGACCTGCACTCACTGTAATCATTATCAGTAATAATACTTGTTTCTGCAACAACAAATTCTTTAACAAATTTGACCTGCTCACTGTAGGCGGACTGTAAAAATCCCCAGTTACTGTTTGGAACTGAAGTCAAGCTCACTAACAAGTTCCTGTTTGTATAAACATTCAACCCAAACACATACAGAGAGGCAGAGGCTAGCTGGTCACAGGATGTTGATTCCTTACCGAGAATGGCAACTACCTCATCGTCCTGAATGACCTCAAGAGAGCCTGACACCACGAAACACAGACTGTCAACGCTTTCTCCAGCATGGAAGATGAGGTCACCTGGGGCACTGTGGACAGTTTGAAACTCCATGGCAAGGGCCCTCAGGCAGCCATCACTGGCCAGCCGGAATGCTGGATGCTCTTTAAATACTTTCCTGTTGAGGTGAACACAGATATCTGCTCGCATGTCCTTCGGACAAATTTGAAGCACCTGCAAAGAGAGGCCAGAGGTGAGGGTCAAACTGAGGGGTCACATCAGCTGTGCATCAGTTACACTTTCAGTTGTTCAGTACAACAATCACATCATACCAATTCCTGTTAGTCCAGAAAAAGGATCAACAAGTAAAGAACAAAGTAAAGAAAGAAATTGGGGATTATTGGATGACATGACCAGACAATATCATTGAGAACTGCTGATCCCAGATTGCAGGACATGATGAGGATGTGAAAAAGTTCACAGGTGTTTCTATCATTTACCTTGTCAGTGTCAATGCCTCGAGACATCGACCACGTGGACACTATGTAGTCCATGACCCGCTCGCTCAGGCCTTTAGGGACCTGGTAGAGTTTTAGGAAGTCTCGAACACTGTTGAGCATCTCGTGGTATCGGTTAGTGTTGGCATACATCTGCTGGAAGATGGTGGTGACGTTACCAAAGATGGTGGCGTACAGCAGAGCTGATAAAATGAAGAAGGAAACATGAAATATTTTCTGGAAACACAACAAAATGCATTGCTCTCAGTTGTGTTGATTGACAGGAATACAGCAAGATGATAAATATTCTTTATTTACTCATCTGTCTATCCATTATTAAATATCATAGTCATTTTATAAGATTTATCTGTTACTAAGTGGAAAAGATAAACTCATGTATACATTCATCACATACATTTCACTGATATAGAGTTGTTGGTCAGGGTTAGGGCTAGTTTGGGTTAGCTAGGGTTTGAGGTGATCAGGGTTTGGGTTAGTTATGGTTGGTTGTTTGGGTTAGAGTTGTGAGGGTTAGAGTATTGTCAGGGTTAGGGTTAGTAAGGTTTAGAACTAGTTGGGGTTAGTTAGGGTTTGGGTTGGTCGGGGTTTGGGTTAGTTACGGTTGGTCAGGTTTTGGGTTGGTCAGGGTTAGGGCTGGTTTGGGTTAGTTAGTGTTTAGGGTAATTCGGCTTGGTCAGGGGCTAGGAAGTCAAGTGTGATTTGTGTTTTCTGTATCATGGAGCATTGGTACGATGAGAGCTGACAGACAGGACAGTATGTGCTACCACACGGGCGTAAGAATGTTGTATTCATACATGTGAATTATGTGTAAAATCATTGTAATCGACTGATGTGTTTGGGTCGACCTCTTCCTCACGAGGTGACGTGACCTCTGCTCAAGTAACTGATGATGTCACAGCAGCAGCAGTGAGGCCGGCCCCATCCCCCGACAGAGGAGGAGCCTGAAAACGTGCAATTAGCATGAATGCACTAAAAGGAGCTGGAATTCAAGGAACTCACAGCCGATCATCATCATGGCCACAGCGAAGATCTTCTCTCCGTCCGTGTTTGGTGCGATGTTTCCAAAGCCGATGCTGGTCAAGCTAGTCATGGTGAAATACAGTGACGTGATGTAGACTGAGTCCTTGCTAGGTCCGCCCTCCCAGCGACCTGAGCCTGAAGTGTTGAACTGGTACGGCGTCCCCACAGACTCACCGAGCAGGAACAACCAGCTGTCTGTCCTCACACTGTTGGTCTCCTCGTCAATCACCTCATAGTCTCCAATGCTGTACCAGATGCAGGCCAGCCAGTGGGCTGCCAGACCAAAGACACAGACCAGCAGAACCAGTACGGCAGCCCCGTATTCAATATAGTGGTCCAGCTTTCTGGCCACTCTACCCAATCGAAGAAGACGGACCACTTTGAGGGAACTGAAGAGACTGCTGATTCCCTGAAGATGAAGAGGTGGACAGGGGAGATGGAAATCAAACAGGAAGAGAGAACTTGACATTCAATGCCACATCTGAATGCCCTCACCCTAAATACTCTGTTAGCTTGTTCCTTCACTAACCTCATCAACGTTCTCAAAAGCATTGATGACATCATATGGCAGGCAGGACAGCAAGTCGATGACAAACCAGGTCTTGACATAGTTCATGCGGATAAGCTGGGGGTCAGAAATGACCTCGCCGGCTGGGCCAACAAAGGTGGTGTGGAAGTTCAGGACGATGTCAACCAGGAAGATGACGTCCACGATGCTGTCTACCACCAGCCAGGTCACGTTGTTCTGCTTGGTCTTGAAGGAGACGTTGTAGGGCACCAAGATGGCCGTGTAGAAAGTGAGGATGAGGATGACCCAGTCCCAGGTTGTCTTGAACAGACAGTAGTGCAGGATGATGTGTGGAGGCGTCTTGGGGGGCTCCTGTTTGTACTGAGGCAAAATGTCCGAACCCAGCTGGAGGACCTGTAGCACATTTAGGAACAATCACAGTGAGAGGACATGAGGAAGAAGGGCTCAGCCCCTACACACACACACACACACACACACACACACACACACACACACACACACACTTCTCTATTATATTTATGGATATATCATTGGGCCCTTTGCTGTGAAGCCCATCAGGGGTAACCATAGCACCTTTGGTAGTCACACAGTGAAGTAAATCTACTATCACAGCATCACATGAGCTGTTGATAGATCCACCTTCTCAGCCCCAGAGGCTGCAACACCAAACAACCTCATGAAGACCAAGAGGATCTAACCAACCCTATCCTGGACCAATCCTAACCAACCCTATCACTGACCAACCCTAACCAGCCCTATCCCTGACCAACCCTAACCAACCCTATCCTGGACCAACCCTAACGAACCTTATCCCTGACCAACCCTAACCAACCCTCCAACGGAAACCCTGGAGGAGCTGCAGAGTTCTCCAGCAGAAAGAGAGCAGAGTTCTTCTCTAAAATACTTCAACCTGTAAAACAATGATCACTTATCAGACCAATAATCTGAAGAAGAAGAGACCACCTGAACACGTTAACCCAGAGATGGCACGTTCACTCTCTGGTCACAAACCAAAGCTCCTCCTCCAACTGCACTGAGAGCAAAAGCTTTAGATGGTTGAGAATAAACAGTTGGTTTCTGGAAACAACATTGGAGAGACTGAAAAGATCAGCATTCCAAGACGTTTCCGCTGGACCAGCCTGCTTCCGTCCATCAACCTGACGGAACACAAAGGCCTGTTTCCCATCATTCCACAGGAGCTGCTGACAGAAACCATAACACCATCTTCATCAGCTCATTTATAGTCCTTCGCTTCTGCTCATCATCACATCGAGTTACAGAAGGCTGCTGTGTTGGAGCAGCTTTAGAGAAGTCAGAGGGAAGAAGGCTCCGCCTCCATCCTGGACAAGGTCACATGATCTCACCTCAGCTAGCCGAGAGTGTTTGTGAACATTTTCTCCTTTGTGGACGGCTGGAGCGAGCTGCTGAAGAACTCCTCGACTGCTGGTCAGCGCTCGAGTTAAACGTGCAAATTTACCCCAACCTGATGAGACAAATGACAAACAGAGAAGACTCGTTGAAACAAACACATATGTGAAGAGGAGCAGGTATCAAAAGAAATGTCATCATCTTCATCATCATCTTCATCACCATCATCACCACCATCATCTTCATCATCAAAATGGAGGAGATGGGGAAGGCTGAAGTCTCGGACAGTGAAAGAAGAAGCTAATGAGTGTTCAATCACATGCTTGTGGCCACGCCCACCTTTGGAAGCTTCATCTTCGATTGGCTGCTTGAAGGCAGTGATGTCACTGAAGGTGCAGAGAAACAAGACTACTTTGTCCTGCTCGTTCCTGATTGGAGCGATCTTCACAAAGAACCAAACTGGCATCCCTGCAGAGAGGAGGCCATCGTCTGTCACATGACCAAACAGAGGCTTCACAGGCAGAAAAATAAACAAGTGAATCCACTGATCGATCAGTAATCAACAAGAAGCAAAGATGGCGGCCACGTCGCTGCTGTTCCATTGGAGCTCCACAGGTGCATTTCGCAACTTCTGGACGTCCGCACCTTAAGGTGCACACCGGTGAAACGCATCGTGGGACAACCGCTGTCCCAAGTCCACGCCATTCAGTGAGGGGGCGGGGCTGTGATTAGTGAGGGGGCGTGACTGTGATTCAGTGAGGGGCGGGGTTGTGATTAGTGGGGGGGCGTGATTCAGTGAGGGGTGGGGCTGTGATTAGTGGGGGGGCGGGGTTGTGATTCAGTGAGGGGTGGGGCTGTGATTAATGAGGGGTGGGGTCGTGATTCAGTGAGGGGCGGGGCTGTGATTAGTGAGGGGGCGTGGCTGTGATTCAGTGAGGGGCGGGGCTGTGATCAGTGGGGGGGGCTGCTTCAGTGAGGGGCGTTTCTCCATGACAAACGGCAGTTGAACAAAATGTGTGTTCAGGAAAATGCCAAAGTGAGAATAAGAGTAACAAGAGGAGACACAGAAGGACAAGCAGGAGGACACTCAGCAGAACTCACTGTTTTTCTTGTACATGAGAATCTCGAAGGAATTTGTGTCGTAGTTGTGAAACGTCTGCTGAACCTTGGTGCTCGTTTCTTCATCTGTCAGCTCACCGTACATGAAGCTGAAACGCAACATGTCAACATGATGAAGATGCTCCGGACAGGGCAGATTTTGAAGGACACATGGAGGTTGATTACTACTAACTATGAACAGTCCCGGTATAATCCTCATCTTTGCGTAGCACCACTGCAGGAGACTCAATTGTTTCATGAAAGTCCATCCATCTTCTACCACTTGTTCCTCCACTGAGGGGTGCGGGGGGACTGGAGCCTATCCCAGAGCAATGGGCGGAGGCAGGGTACACCCTGGACTGGTCGCCAGCCAATTGCAGGGCTAACACAGAGACAACCATTCTCTCTCACACTCACACCTACGGGCAATTTAGAGTATTCAATCAGCCTAACCCCAATCATGCATGTCTTTGGACTGTGGGAGGAAGCTGGAGTACCCAGAGAGAATCCATGCAGGCACAGGGAGAACATGCAAACTCCACACAGAAAGTCCCCAGCCATCCCAACCAAGATTCGAACCCGAGGCCTTCTTGCTGTGAGGCGACAGTGCTAACCACCACACCACCGTGCCGCCCTTCATGAAAGTCTTTGTGTGTAAATTCTCCTTTTTATATTCTAATATTTGGATCCAGTGACCTTCACCATTACAACACTCACATCGAACAGAGTAAATATGGAACTGGTGTTGGAAAATCTAAATGAATGCATAAAGCTGCTCTGAGGCGTACCTGCATGTGCAGCTCTTCTGCATCACCTCAGCTCTGTGGTATCCTGACAGTTTACAGAATCCATCGTTGCTGTAGACGATGGGCCAGTCAACGATCTGAGCGTTCCCCAGGACAAAGTTTGTGTCTGACAGAAACCAGTAGTTTAGAATTCTACACAACCCCAGGAGACGGATACAAACATGACATCTGACAGAACTCCAAAAGATGTTTTTTTTCTCTACAGAGACAAACATCTGAATATATTTATTCATCTTCGTAAAGTTGTCAGAGACATTGATCTTGTAAAGGTAAATCTGTACATCCAAATCTGAATACACATCTGTACTTTGGTACAGATGTGTATTCAGATTTGAGTTGTGTATTACATCCAAATTGAATTACATCCAAATTGAATACACATCTGTACCAAAGTACAGATGTGTATTCAGATTTGGATAGTTCAGCATCCACCAGAAGACAGCCAATCACAGTGGAGCTGAGTGATGACGACAGAAAATCCAACAAAAAATCCACGTGTCAGTGATCGATCACCAGCAGATGACCAGCGGATGACCAGCTCCCTCACACCTACCGTTGGACCTGCGGACAATGTTCTCCAAGAACGTGTTCTGCGGAGCCACAAGTCCTCTCCGACCTCCCGCCATTCTTACGTCCTGCTGCAGCGCGAGACACCGACGCTCCGCCACCAGACGTGAGACACGGGCGCGAGACACGGGCGCGCGCCTGCAGTGCACGAGCGCGGAGCAGATGGCTGCAGCAGGAGGGATGGTCGAGAGAGCTCCAGACAGACACGGGAGAGAGAGAGAGAGAGAGAGAGAGAGAGAGAGAGAGAGAGAGAGAGAGAGAGAGAGAGAGAGAGAGGGGTATTTTTATTGTATGTCCCAGTCCTCTACCCCCTCTGTCCCCGTATAACCAATCCTCTACCCCCTCTGTCCCAGTATAACCAATCCTCTACCCCCTCTGTCCCAGTATAACCAGTGCTCTACCCTCTCTGTCCCAGTATAACCAGTCCTCTCTGTCCCAGTATAACCAGTCCTCTACCCTCTCTGTCCCCGTATAACCAATCCTCTACCCTCTCTGTCCCAGTATAACCAGTCCTCTCTGTCCCAGTATAACCAGTCCTCTCTGTCCCAGTATAACCAGTCCTCTACCCTCTCTGTCCCAGTATAACCAGTGCTCTACCCTCTCTGTCCCAGTATAACCAGTCCTCTCTGTCCCAGTATAACCAGTCCTCTACCCTCTCTGTCCCCGTATAACCAATCCTCTACCCTCTCTGTCCCAGTATAACCAGTCCTCTCTGTCCCAGTATAACCAGTCCTCTCTGTCCCAGTATAACCAGTCCTCTACCCTCTCTGTCCCAGTATAACCAGTGCTCTACCCTCTCTGTCCCAGTATAACCAGTCCTCTCTGTCCCAGTATAACCAGTCCTCTCTGTCCCAGTACAACCAGTCCCTGACCCTCTCTGTCCCAGTATAACCAGTCCTCTACCCCCTCTGTCCCAGTATAACCAGTCCTCTCTGTCCCAGTATAACCAGTCCTCTACCCTCTGTCCCAGTACAACCAGTCCCTGACCCTCTCTGTCCCAGTATAACCAGTCCTCTACCCCCTCTGTCCCAGTATAACCAGTCCTCTACCCCCTGTCCCCGTATAACCAATCCTCTACCCCCTCTGTCCCAGTATAACCAATCCTCTACCCCCTCTGTCCCAGTATAACCAGTGCTCTACCCTCTCTGTCCCAGTATAACCAGTCCTCTCTGTCCCAGTATAACCAGTCCTCTACCCTCTCTGTCCCCGTATAACCAATCCTCTACCCCCTCTGTCCCAGTATAACCAGTCCTCTACCCTCTCTGTCCCAGTATAACCAGTCCTCTCTGTCCCAGTATAACCAGTCCTCTCTGTCCCAGTATAACCAGTCCTCTCTGTCCCAGTATAACCAGTCCTCTACCCTCTCTGTCCCAGTATAACCAGTGCTCTACCCTCTCTGTCCCAGTATAACCAGTCCTCTCTGTCCCAGTATAACCAGTCCTCTCTGTCCCAGTATAACCAGTCCTCTACCCTCTCTGTCCCAGTACAACCAGTCCCTGACCCTCTCTGTCCCAGTATAACCAGTCCTCTACCCCCTCTGTCCCAGTATAACCAGTCCTCTCTGTCCCAGTATAACCAGTCCTCTACCCTCTGTCCCAGTACAACCAGTCCCTGACCCTCTCTGTCCCAGTATAACCAGTCCTCTACCCCCTCTGTCCCAGTATAACCAGTCCTCTACCCCCTCTGTCCCAGTATAACCAGTCCTCTCTGTCCCAGTATAACCAGTCCTCTACCCCCCTCTGTCCCAGTATAACCAGTCCTCTCTGTCCCAGTATAACCAGTCCTCTACCCTCTCTGTCTCAGTATAACCAGTCCTCTACCTCCCTCTGTCCCAGTATAACCAGTCCTCTACCCCCTCTGTCCCAGTATACTTTTACTTTACTTTTTATTTATTTATATGGCACTTTTAATACATTTATGTAGTTCAAAGTGCCTCACAGATGATAAAAACATACAATCCAGCATTAAAAGAATAATGTCCCTTACCCCCTCTGTCCCAGTATAACCAGTCCTCTACCCTCTCTGTCCCAGTATAACCAGTCCTCTACCCCCTCTGTCCCAGTATAACCAGTCCTCTACCCTCTCTGTCCCAGTATAACCAATCCTCTACCCCCTCTGTCCCAGTATAACCAGTGCTCTACCCTCTCTGTCCCAGTATAACCAGTCCTCTACCCCCCTCTGTCCCAGTATAACCAGTCCTCTCTGTCCCAGTATAACCAGTCCTCTACCCTCTCTGTCCCAGTACAACCAGTCCTCTCTGTCCCAGTATAACCAGTCCTCTACCCTCTCTGTCCCAGTACAACCAGTCCCTAACCCTCTCTGTCCCAGTATAACCAGTCCTCTACCCCCTCTGTCCCAGTATAACCAGTCCTCTCTGTCCCAGTATAACCAGTCCTCTACCCTCTCTGTCCCAGTACAACCAGTCCTCTCTGTCCCAGTATAACCAGTCCTCTACCCTCTCTGTCCCAGTACAACCAGTCCCTGACCCTCTCTGTCCCAGTATAACCAGTCCTCTACCCCCTCTGTCCCAGTATAACCAGTCCTCTCTGTCCCAGTATAACCAGTCCTCTACCCTCTCTGTCCCAGTATAACCAGTCCTCTACCCCCTCTGTCCCAGTATAACCAGTCCTATACCCTCTCTGTCCCAGTATAACCAGTCCTCTCCGTCCCAGTATAACCAGTCCTCAACCCTCTCTGTCCCAGTATAACCAAACCTCTACCCTCTCTGCCCCAGTATAACCAGTCCTCTCTGTCCCAGTATAACCAGTCCTCTACCCCTTCTGTCCCAGTATAACCAGTCCTCTACCCTCTCTGTCCCAGTATAACCAGTCCTCTACCCTCTCTGTCCCAGTATAACCAGTCCTCTACCCTCTGTCCCAGTATAACCAGTCCTCTACCCTCTCTGTCCCAGTATAACCAGTCCTTTACCCCTTCTGTCCCAGTATAACCAGTCCTCTACCCTCTCTGTCCCAGTATAACCAGTCCTCTACCCCTTCTGTCCCAGTATAACCAGTCTTCTACCCTCTCTGTCCCAGTATAACCAGTCCTCTACCCCCTCTGTCCCAGTATAACCAGTCCTCTACCCCCCTCTGTCCCAGTATAACCAGTCCTCTCTGTCCCAGTATAACCAGTCCTCTACCCTCTCTGTCCCAGTACAACCAGTCCTCTCTGTCCCAGTATAACCAGTCCTCTACCCTCTCTGTCCCAGTACAACCAGTCCCTGACCCCCTCTGCCCCTGTATAACCAGTCCTCTACCCCCTCTGTCCCAGTATAACCAGTCTGTAGTAGGTCCAGGTTATGAATCCAGATGTTAGTGAGGTCAGGTCAGTCAGGACAGGTCAGGATCAAAGGTCACTGCAGGACTCCTCCACCACGAGGGCTCCCCTCCAAAGAGGGTTTAAAGGTTAGGGTTTAAAGGTTAGGGTTTAAGGGTTAGGGTTTAAAGGTTAGGGTTTAAAGGTTAGGGTTTAAGGGTTAGGGTTTAAAGGTTAGGGTTTAAAGGTTAGGGTTTAAGGGTTAGGGTTTAAAGGTTAGGGTTTAAAGGTTAGGGTTTAAGGGTTAGGGTTTAAAGGTTAGGGTTTAAAGGTTAGGGTTAGGGTTTAAAGGTTAGGCTTTAAAGGTTAAGGTTAGGGTTTAAAGGTTAGGGTTTAAAGGTTAGGGTTTAAAGGTTAAGGTTAGGGTTTAAAGGTTAGGGTTTAAAGGTTAAGGTTTAAAGGTTAGGGTTTAAAGGTTAAGGTTTAAAGGTTAGGGTTAGGGTTTAAAGGTTAAGGTTTAAAGGTTAGGGTTTAAAGGTTAGGGTTAGGGTTTAAAGGTTAAGGTTTAAAGGTTAGGGTTTAAAGGTTAGGGTTAGGGTTTAAAGGTTAGGGTTTAAAGGTTAAGGTTTAAAGGTTAGGGTTTAAAGGTTAAGGTTTAAAGGTTAGGGTTAGGGTTTAAAGGTTAGGGTTTAAAGGTTAGGGTTTAAAGGTTAGGGTTAGGGTTTAAAGGTTAAGGTTTAAAGGTTAGGGTTTAAAGGTTAAGGTTTAAAGGTTAGGGTTAGGGTTTAAAGGTTAGGGTTTAAAGGTTAGGGTTAGGGTTTAAAGGTTAGGCTTTAAAGGTTAAGGTTAGGGTTTAAAGGTTAGGGTTTAAAGGTTAGGGTTTAAAGGTTAAGGTTAGGGTTTAAAGGTTAGGGTTTAAAGGTTAGGGTTAGGGTTTAAAGGTTAGGGTTTAAAGGTTAAGGTTTAAAGGTTAGGGTTAGGGTTTAAAGGTTAAGGTTTAAAGGTTAGGGTTTAAAGGTTAGGGTTAGGGTTTAAAGGTTAGGGTTTAAAGGTTAAGGTTTAAAGGTTAGGGTTTAAAGGTTAAGGTTTAAAGGTTAGGGTTAGGGTTTAAAGGTTAGGGTTAGGGTTTAAAGGTTAGGGTTAGGGTTTAAAGGTTAAGGTTTAAAGGTTAGGGTTTAAAGGTTAAGGTTTAAAGGTTAGGGTTAGGGTTTAAAGGTTAGGGTTTAAAGGTTAGGGTTAGGGTTTAAAGGTTAGGGTTTAAAGGTTAGGATTAGGGTTTAAAGGTTAGGGTTTAAAGGTTAGGGTTAGGGTTTAAAGGTTAGGGTTTAAAGGTTAGGGTTAGGGTTTAAAGGTTAGGGTTTAAAGGTTAGGGTTTAAAGGTTAGGGTTAGGGTTTAAAGGTTAGGGTTTAAAGGTTAGGGTTTAAAGGTTAGGGTTAGGGTTTAAAGGTTAGGGTTTAAAGGTTAGGGTTAGGGTTTAAAGGTTAGGGTTTAAAGGTTAGGGTTAGGGTTTAAAGGTTAGGGTTTAAAGGTTAGGGTTTAAAGGTTAGGGTTAGGGTTTAAAGGTTAGGGTTTAAAGGTTAGGGTTAGGGTTTAAAGGTTAGGGTTTAAAGGTTAGGGTTAGGGTTTAAAGGTTAGGGTTTAAAGGTTAGGGTTAGGGCTCTGAGCCGCTGTGGTGACTTCAGCATCGACTGCTGGTGTCGAAACCTTCATCATCATCATCCTCCTCTCTCTGTTTACACTCTTGCTGCTCGCGGAAGGATCTCGAACGAGGTTCCCGCAGCTCGGATCGCGCAGCCGCTCGCGAGGTGTAAGAGATCCTTCCGCCGCGGCGCTTAGGGCGCGCTCGGCGTTGGCCGCAACAAGCGCACGTGTCGTCACGAGACAACTTCTCACGCCGTCGCCTGTCCGGGACGCGGGGGACCGCGCGTGGGCCGCGTGCGGCGTCTTTCGGGCCCGCGGGCGAGTCGTGTCGCTCCGCGCGACAGCGACGCGGCGGCCGCCGCCAGAACAGCAGCGGAAAAGCTCCAGCGCCTGCGGACGGTTTCATCAGACAGCGGCCGAAGGCGAGCGCAGAGAGGCAGAGATGCCCGGGATGATGGACAAAGGCTCCGAGTACTTGGGCAAGGGCCGGTCCAACGGCACCAAGAGCCCGTCCGCCGCGTCCAACGGACATCTGTCGGAGGACAGCGGCAGCGACGACGAGCACGGTGAGTAGCCTCGAACAGCCGCGGCTCGGGAGCGCGCTGAGCCCAGGACGCGGAGGAAAGCCGCTCACGGATGCCATGTTGGTGCTTCACAGACGTGGGGATGCGGGTCGGAGCCGACTACCAGGCCATTATCCCGGATCTGGACCCCGGTGAGCTCCCGCGGCTCTGGACGGTGGTAGCCTCGGTGCGCGTCCCCGAGCCTTCCGTCACGTCGCGTCAGTTGACGCGCGCCGAGGCTACTCGGGCTCCAGCCACACACCCGCCTCCTCCGCCTTCACACAACTTTCACAAGTTTTGCACATTTTGGGCCCGTTCGGAGGTGGATCTATGAGGACGGGTCACGTGACCCCGCGGAGAGCGGACTGGCTTCACCACGTGACCACAGGTACCGCGGCTCGTGCTCCAGGTGAACCCTGACCTTGCGCTTTGTGTGATCTTCATCCAGGCTCCACCAAGTACTCTGACAAAGACAGCGGAGGGATGCTGGTCTGGTCCCCGTACCACAGCATCCTGGACGCCAAGCGTAAGTGCACTTCCTGTCCCGCCTCCTCACCTGTGCTCTGTCTCACCTGTGCTCTGTCTCACCTGTGCTCTGTCTCACCTGTGCTCTGTCTCACCTGTGCTCTGTCTCACCTGTTCTTTGACCTCACCTGTGCTCCTCTCTCCAGTGGACGAGTACATCGCCATCGCCAAAGAGAAGCATGGATACAATGTGGAGCAGGTGGGTGGTGGGCGGGACCTCAGGACCGTCAGGCACCTTCAGCTCACCTGAGCTACACAACAAACACAAACCTGTTCTGACAAATGTTGATACTTTTGTTCATTATTGAGATGAAGACACAAATCAACTTGTGTGTGTGTGTGTGTGTGTGTGTGTGTGTGTGTGTGTGTGTGTGTGTGTGTGTGTGTGTGTGTGTGTGTGTGTGTGTGTGTGTGTGTGTGTGTGTGTGTGTGTGTGTGTGTGTGTGTGTGTGTGTGTGTGTGTAGGCTCTGGGCATGCTCTTCTGGCACAAACACAACATCGAGAAGTCTCTGGCCGACCTTCCCAACTTCACGCCGTTCCCAGACGAGTGGACGGTGGAGGACAAGGTCCTGTTCGAGCAGGCCTTCAGCTTCCACGGGAAGAGCTTCCATCGAATCCAGCAGATGGTAAAACCTCAAACTGGGAGCAAACCAGCGGCTCCAGCAGACACAACCTTTGTGACCACTCGTCGGGAAGTCAGAAATTCCTCCCGATGAATTTGCAATTTCCCGACGAGTCGTTTGTCCTCAGTAGGGGCGGGGCAAGGGGCAGGGCAAGGCTTTCCCATTACACCGTGGTCCCACTTCAATGTGGGCGGAGTCTCCATAATGAAGCTGTCTTAAATCTTTATTTTTAAAACTGTTCAGTTCAACTGTTTCCATCCGAGCAGAAGGCGGGTTTGTTCCTTCGATGTCTCGCTGACAAGAATTACAATATCGCCAACATTAGGAGTGCAGGCACACGGACACTGACAGGGTCAGGGGTCAGGGGTCAGGGTGGCCTTGGTAATACATTCCTTCCTCAGATCTTCGTGTCCCGTTGACCTTTAGAGGCTGGGTCAGGGTCACGGTCAGGGTCAAGGTCAGGCTGGATGAGCTGACGCTAACCTTGCTCCACCCGTAGCTACCAGACAAGTCCATCTCCAGCCTGGTGAAGTACTACTACTCCTGGAAGAAGACGCGTTCCAGAACCAGTCTCATGGACCGGCAGGCGCGGAAACTGGCCACCAGGAGCAACCAGGAGGACAGGTAGGGTCACGGCGCCGTCCCCAGAACAACATCTGGAAACATCCCTCACCAATGTTCTCGCCCCAGTGAGGAGGAGATGGAGGAGGCCAATCCCATCGAAGCCAACGACAGCGACTACGACCCAAACAAGGAAACCAAGAAAGAGGCGAGTGCGCGCCGGTGCGGTCCGGTTCCACACGCCGTCAGGCTCAAGAACACGGCGTGTCCCCCACAGGCCCCCGTGGAGCCGGTGGCCCCCGGAGCCAAGCTGGCGTTAGGTCGGCGGGAGAATCAGACCTTGCAGCACCGACACCACCAGCGGTCCCGCTGCCGCCCCCCCAAGGGCATGTACCTGACCCAGGAGGACGTGGTGGCCATGTCCTGCAGCGCGTCCGCCGCCAACACGCTCCTGCGCCAGCTGGACATGGAGCTGGTGTCCCTCAAGAGACAGGTACGGCCTCCGCGGCCCCACGGGGCCAGCCTTCTCACTCCGCTCTTCTCCAGGTGCAGAACGCCAAACAGACCAACAGCGGGCTGAAGCACGCGCTGGAGGCCAGTCTGGAGGAGTTCAGGCTGCCCGAGGTACGCCCCCCACGCCCCCCCCCACCGCCGCCCTGAACGCGCCGCGTGTCCTCGCTGCAGCGCCCGTAGTCCAGGCTGACTCAGGAACCACACGGCCAGCAGGTGGCGCTGCTGTGGAGGGAGAAGGAGCTTCACCTGCTGCTTTAGTCAAACCATCAAGTTCTGGTGGACAAACGGGCTCAAGAATCTGGATTCACACTGTGGGGCCTTCAGGGTCAGAGGTCAGGGGTCAGCAGCATCGTAACAACACTGAGTCGATGCTGTCTTCCGTTTTCAACGTTACTTTATCACTGCGATAAACATCAAAGTGTTTCATAAAAGCACGTTTAGAAAGAAGAATCAAAATTCAAGCACTTTTCAGACCTTGAAAACAAGATTGAAATTCCAGCCTTTTCAAGGATTTGAGAATTCCCACCTGGTTTTCCTGTTTCAGTGTAATCAGAAGGTGAACGCACGCTGGACCACCGACGAGCAGCTCCTCGCAGTCCAGGGTGAGGGGCTCTCTCACACACACACACACACACCGGGAGAGACACACACACAGGGACAAACACACAGGGACAGATACACACACAGGGACAAACACACAGGGACAGATACACACACAGGGGCAGACACACACACACAGACAGATACACATGGATAGACACACATGGACAGACACACACCTCTCACACACACACACACGGACAGACACACACACATACCTCTCACACACATACATACAGATACACACATACAGATACACACACAGCCACAGCCACACACACACACTTGGCGGTCTCACACGTGTGGACAGGTTGTCCCGTGTCTTGAAGGCGCGTCCTCATGACGGCTTTGTCTTCTGGGCTGAAGGTGTGAGGAAGTACGGGAAGGACTTCCAGGCCATCGCCGACGTGATCGGGAACAAGACGGTGGGGCAGGTGAAGAACTTCTTCGTGAACTACCGGCGGCGCTTCAACCTGGACGAGGTGCTGCAGGAGTGGGAGGCGGAGCAGGGGACCAGAGCTCCCAACGGGGACGGCGCCACGTCGGGGGAGGAGGGCAAGACGGGCGGGACCACGGCGTCGGGGAAGAGCACGGACGAGGAGGACGAGGAGGTGAGGCCGGTCGTGGTGGGGGGGGTCCGGGCCTGCAGGTACTCACCCCCCCCCTCCTGTCTGCAGGGTCAGCTCACCTCCTCGGGGGCGTCCCCCGCCTCCTCCGCCGCCGCCTCGGCTCAGGGCGCCGTCACGTCGGGCTCCTCGTCCGTGCACCAGCCCCCCCTCCTGCGGCCCTCCCTGCCGGCCACGCCCTCCCTGCACCGCCAGCCCCCGCCCCTGCAGCAGCAGGCGCGCTTCCTGCAGCCCCGCTCCCTGCTGCAGCAGCCCCCGCCCCTCATCCGCCCCTCCAACCCGCCGCCCCCCCGCCTCAACCCTCGGCCGGCGGGCCCCGTCAGCCTGTGCGGCCCCCCCGGGGGGTCGGGGCCGGGCCCTCAGCAGCCCTCAAGCCTGGCCCCCCACCAGTCAGACACAGCCTCCTCTTCGTCCCTCCATTAGCCAACGGCCTCAATGTAAACGTCATACTTCCTACGGCCCCTGAACGCAGCGCGGGTGCTGGCCGTGGGGGGGTGGGGGGGGTCTGATTTTTACCTTGCTGTCTTTGTTCACTCCACGACTACTTCACTGACTGCTGAATTCTGCCTGAAAACAGAGTTTCTTTGGTTTTTGTTCTCAGATGCATCATGTGACTCAACTGAAGTCACATGACCCCACGATGTCGTCTTAATTTAACCCCTCAGAATATTTGATAAAATAAAGTCCGTTAGTCAAACGTGTGAAGAATTCTTCAAAAGGTTCCAGAAGATGAATAAAGGAATGTGGTGACGGACCGCTGAGATGATTCATGTCCAGAGGGGACGGACCAGAGAGGACAGACCAGAGGGGGACAGGGGATGGACCAGAGGGCACAGACCAGAGGAGGACGGACCAGAGAGGACAGAGAGATTGACCAGAGTGGGACAGACTAAAGGGGGACGGACCAGAGAGGACAGACTAGAGGGGGACAGACCAGAGGGGACAGAGAGATTGACCAGAGTGGGACAGACTAAAGGGGGACGGACCAGAGAGGACAGACTAGAGGGGGACAGACCAGAGGGGACAGAGAGATGGACCAGAGTGGGACAGACTAAAGGGGGAAGGACCAGAGAGGACAGACTAGAGGGGGACAGACCAGAGGGGACAGAGGGATGGACCAGAGTAGGGGGGGACAGACTAAAGGGGAGAGAGGGACCAGAGAGGACAGACTAGAGGGGGACAGACCAGAGGGGACAGAGAGATTGACCAGAGTGGGACAGACTAAAGGGGGAAGGACCAGAGAGGACAGACTAGAGGGGGATTGACCAGAGGGGGACAGATCAGAGGGGACAGAGAGATGGACCAGAGGGGACAGACCATAGAGGACAGACTGGAGGGGGACGGACCAGAGGGGACAGGGGAATGGACCAGAGGGGGACAGACCAGAGGGAGATGGCCCAGAGGAGATGGACTAGGGGGGACAGACCAGGAGATGGACCAGGGTGGACAGACCAGGGGGGCCAGATCAGGAGATGGAGCAGGGGGGACAGACCAGGAGATGGACCAGGGGGGACAGACTCAAGGGACGCCGTCTGGGACTCTGTTTTCTGGATAATTAACTGTCCAGTTTGGTTGAAGAGTCGAGTAGAACCACCAGAGGTCAAAGGTCCTCTTGTGACTCGGACAGGTTGCAGACGTCAGCCAAGGTCAAAGGTCAAAGATGAGGCGATGTGCGGGTGTGGGCGTGTCCATCTCGCCTCCCTGCCCGTTACTCCAGGTGAAGGTGAGCTGAAGGTCGCTCGTCCTCCCCGGCTGAGCAGCCAGAGCGCTCCGGGTTCACGTGAACCAGCTTTGACCCGCGTTACCATAGCAACGCTGGAGCGTTGCGTTCGTCTGCGGCGCTGCTCCGAGGGCCTTTGAGTGACGGTTCTTCTGCTTCTGCCACGCCGCCGTTGGCCGTGACGTCTGACTGGTCAGACCAGAGACGCCAGGAGGCGCTGAGCTGCAGCTCCTCAGCAGACGTCTATTGAGTCCTGACAGCTGGAGGTCACGACCTTCACTTTTCCCTAATTTTTGACAGCACATTGAAAGCAGCACGTCTCACCTGGACACACTTCACCTTCCCCTCGACTCAAAGGAAAAAGTTTCATTTCATCAAGTGCAGCAGTTCTGCTCTCGTTTGACTCCTTTACAGCTTCTCTTTTTTCCCGTAACCTAGCAACAGCTGCGTCCTGCGCTCTGATTGGCTGCTGGTCCGGGGGCCTGTTAGAAGTGCTGAGTTGAATCCCCCCCCCCCGCAGCTCTTGGCCCCCTATTATTGACCACAGTTGTTGTGTTTTGTTTTTTTATGTGCCGACTGAAGCTTCTAGTGCGAGAGCAAAAACCTGCAGCGGATCAGATACGAGCCTCTGCAGGGCCGTCGGGCCACAAGCTAACAAATGTGTGGGGTCAACTGGTAAGAGCTTCTCCTCTCCATGTCGGTTGTTGGTTGTTGGATGGTTGTTGGATGGTTGTCGGGCAGTCAGTCGGTGGAGCGCTGCAGCCGTGTGGACGTCCAGCTCCTCCTGCTGCTGTCTGGGGTTTTAGGGAGCTTCAGCCTCTGAAGCTTCATGTGGTCCTGCTTCAGCGCTCAGGTCCTGGACACCATCTGGAGGTGGGGGTTGGGGTGGGGGGGCTCAGCGTTGGGGTGGGGGGGCTCAGCGTTGGGGTGGGGGGGCTCAGCGTTTCTGCCAGAGGGTCAAGAAGACCTGCTGGCCCAAGTTGATGTGCAGGCTGGGGGGCTGAGGGGCGGGGGTGGCGGGGGTGGCGGGCTGGGCGTCAGCCTCACTGGAAGCACAACGACAGCGTCAGCAGCATCAGTTCACGTCTACGTGTTGCTAGATCTCTCTCTGGCTCTTTCAGCCAGCTCGCTCAAACAATTCAGACGTTTGTTTTAGGCCGGCCACAAAGCAGCAGCAGTTTGGAGCTGCTCAAGGACCACGGCGCCTGAACCACTGTTCATCTGAAGCTGGTCTCCAGTCATCCCGTTCCTTACTTCAGTCTGCTGCCTTTGTGGGGCTGATCTTTATTTTCCGTTGAATCCTTCCAAACTCGTCGTTTTCTTCCTCGGTTTCCAACAAATGTATTGTTTTTGATGACAACTGGCTCGTCTGCTAACCCGGACCACCAGGCAGGACCTCATCCAGCTCTTGCAGCAGAGCGCTGTGATGGGACACACCTCGCTCCTCCAGAATTGACCTTAAGATCCTTCTGCTGACCTACAAGGTCCACAGAGGTCCTCTAAGGTCAGTAGAGGTTCTCAGGGGTCTTCAGGTCTGCAGGGGTCCAACTCCATCGGGTTTGGAGAAGCTGACAGCACCAGATCATCCCAGTACACCACTGGTTTACTGATGGTTCCAGAACCTTTACCGGTAGAAAGGGGGCGGAGCCTGGAGTCACCAGATCCCCACTATCCAAGTACGGGAGGAAGAAGACAAGGATGAAGACCTTCTTCAGCAGTTCAGTGATTCTGTAGCTCCAGTCATGACGCCTGCTCAGCTTTAGTTGTGAATCAGGGTAAATGGTGGATTTGCTGGTATGACGCATACGTTCCTCCTCAGCAGAAGCTCCTCCCATCTCAGGCTGGTCCTGCTCAGGGTTTCCTCCTGTTGAAGGCAGCTCTTCTTGCCTGACTCAACAGACCTATCTAAATCTTTCCCTAAAATTTAAACCAAGTTTGGCCCAAAATTCTCGTGGTCCAGCGACCATCGGTGTCCCAGGATGGTTGACTGGTTCTTCTTCAGAGGGAAACGGGTGCCTGACTGGTCTTGTTAAGAGCCTCCATGCTGGTTTCCTGGTGTTCCTGGGACGTGATGATGAAAAGACCATGTCCCTGTGTTCTTGCTGAAGGTTTCCCAAGGGGACGCTCCTGAGAAGCTGGCTCACCAAGTCGCGGCCCAGGCTGCTGCTTCTGATCGCTGGGTTGAAGAGACCTCAGGTGACCCTCATGAGGAGGAAAAGGATGAAACGCACTAAAGTAGCCAAGGCCACGTAAGCGGTAAATATGCTATCTGCTGTCTAACTGCCCCGACGGCACTGTCTAAAGAAAGTCTGAGCCGAGCAGCAACGATGGCTCCTGCTCGTCACAGCAGATGTAGGAGCAGCTGCTTCTTCTGGAATGTCACGCTTTCCTGTCCTTCCAGAACCTGCAGCCGAACGGCCCACTTCTCCTGAGTCTGGACCACCAGAGAAGCTGAGGGATGGATCTTGGGTGCAGCCAACAACACTTCCAGACCGATCTGGATTCTGGCCAGGAACTGGGCCTTCAGCTCCAGCCAGGTCCTCCAAGCACACGGTCAGCCCGGAGTCTGCAGATCCATGAACCACAACCAGCAGACTATCCTGGAGCAGGAAGTCAAGCCCAGACCCCCTCTTCTTCACTCAACACAACCGAACACAGGAGGAACACAAAGGTTCCTCTGACGTTCCTCTGAAGCACAAATTAGCACGTGTACCTGATTGGACACAACTGTGGCTTCAACCAGACTGTTACTGGTTTGAAGGTCTGTCAGTAACTAGAATCCAGTTCATGATGGTTTCACTCTGTTCAACCATCTCAGCTTTTTATTTTCTATTGTTTGTTGAGCACCAATGAACAATAATGATCAGTGAGGGTCTTATTGCAGTGTGTTTCTACTGATTTATGCTCCCACTACTTTTTTCTATAATTAATAAAAATAGATTTAGCAACGTCTCCAGGTTCAAACATCTCTATTCCTTTAATGCTTTCAAGGAATTTTGTTGGAAATTCTAATATTTAATTCTGGTTCTGTCTGCTAGCTTTGACATGGATAACACACACTCTCGCGCGCGCACACACACACACACACACTCACTCACACTCTCTCACACACCCACCCACTCTCTCTCACACACACGCTCACACACACACTCTCTCTCACACACACACACACACACACGTCAGTGTCCTCTACTCTGAAGGAACTACATGTCTGAATAAAGGAAGCATGTGTCTTTGATGTTGTTAACTCTCCATCGCCGTGCCAACTGTCGGTCACATCTGGATTTAAAGACTAATTAACAGCTGGAGGTGGTCAAAAATAAAGGTTTCTTGATCAGTTTGTTTAACTCGTTTGTGTTTACCAGCTGAGCATCATGTCTCAGAAATGATCACAACTTTGAAAGTGATCA
The DNA here is from genome assembly GCA_911728415.1 of Lagocephalus sceleratus. Lineage (NCBI taxonomy): Eukaryota > Metazoa > Chordata > Actinopteri > Tetraodontiformes > Tetraodontidae > Lagocephalus > Lagocephalus sceleratus. The sequence continues at coordinate 1,737,764 of CAJVRN010000230.1, read as the reverse complement.
ATAATTAATTTCCTCTTGTCTTTGAACTTCTTCTGTTTGTTCCCCATCGTATTGATCTTCAGATGGAAACCAGACCAGCTGATGATAGATCAATGACTGTGTTGTGTTGATAAATGCTAGGCAACGTCAAACTGTATTATGTGTCATTACAAAGAAACAAAACAGATTTTCCAACAGTCACATGTCCAAACTGGACATCTGGAGAAAGTCGCCGTTTTAGACGCCACCCAGGGCGTGCTGCTAGACGTGACGCTTCGGCTGCTCCTGGGCTGTTACCTGCTGATGGCCCGCTCTAGTTTCCATGGTTACAGCCTTCCAGCTTCTGCCGAAGGTTTCGGTATCTCAGGAGCTCTTCGTCTGACACAGACGGCTGGAATGTTTCTAACGCTGCCTCGAAGTCGTCCGGACGGAGAACGACGGGCGAGTCTTCGCTGTCCCGACCTGCATGAGGGACACGCTGAGCATGCCTGGCTCACGGTCGCTAACGGCAACAGAGAGCTGCGGGTCTCACCATCCTCCATGAAGATCATCTTCCTCTTGATGGCAGCCGTCATGGCGTCCGAGCACAGAGCGTACAGATCGGCGCCGCTCATGTGGGCGGGGCAACGCTCCACCACCTGCTGCAGGTTGACAGACGGATCCAGCTGGAACCTGCACAACAACAGCTGTCTCACCTGCTCAGGTAGAGCCGTGCTCGGACGGGCCGCCAGGGGGCGCGCGACTCACCTTCTCAGGATGGCCTGAAACACCTGCAGCTGAGTCTGACGGTCCTCGCTGAGCCCCACGAAGACAAGATGGTCCAACCTGAGGACAGGGAGGGAGACAGTCAGGGAGGAGACAGGGAGGGAGGAGACAGGGAGGAAGACAGGGAGGAAGACAGGGAGGAAGACAGGGAGGAAGACAGGGAGGAAGACAGGGAGGAAGACAGGGAGGACACAAGGAGGAGACAAGGAGGGAGGAGACAAAGATCAGTGGGTCCAGTCAGTCAGTCAGTCAGTCAGTCAGTCAGTCAGACAGACCTCACCTGCCAGGCCTCAACAGTGATTGGTCGAGCAGATCTGGACGATTTGTGGCTCCAATGACAAAAACACCAGCTGATGAGTTCAGAGTGTCAAGTTCAGCCAGCAGCTGAGACACAACCCTGCACACACAGTACACCGTCACTGGTTTAACTGGCCCACCATCACCCCCACCTGTCATCATCCCCTCACCTGTCCATCACACCTCCAGAGTCTCCAGTGCGCCCCCTGCTGGGAGCCAGAGAGTCCAGCTCATCAAAGAAGATGATGCAGGGAGCTGCTGAGCGTGCTCTGGAGAACACTGCGCGCACATGCGCACGCACGCACACGCACACACACACACACACACACACACACACACACACACACACACACACACACACAGAGGTTTGGGGTCTGTCCTGATCAACTAACAATCTTCTGCCATCAGACCAGAAAATAAACAAAGAATAATGTTGAAGTGGAACCTTCTCTGATGTTCTCCTCACTCTGACCCACGTACATATTGATGAGCTCAGGACCTTTGACACTGGAACACATACACACACACACACACACACACACACGTCTTGATCAGCACCCTCCTCCTCCCCCCTCCTCTTCCTACCTCAGGAAGGTCATTGAACACTCGGTAGCCACAGCTTTGGCCAGCAGGGTCTTCCCGGTTCCTGGAGGTCCGTACAGGAGGATCCCGGTGCGGGTCAGACCCTGACGCATCAGCTCAGGGTGCTGCAGAGGCAGCTGCACCGTGTCCAAGATCTCCTGTTTGACCTGCTGCAGACCTCCAACATCCTCCCAGCGTACATTAGGGATCTGTCCACACACAGATGTTACACCAGGTCTACACAGACCCCCCAGGCCTCAACACGCCCCTCGTCACCTGTGGGGCCCCCACGGCTGAGGCCTGCGCTTTCTGCAGCGTCTCCAAGGCTGCAGCGATGTCCTGGTTCAAGATGGTGACTCCACTGGAACAGAGCTCCTCCTGCTGGCCACTACTGGAAATACACACAGACATGCAGGAACACGTATACACACACAAATAAACACACCATCATCTTGTGTTCTGATCCAAACGTCACTCAGACATCAACAGTTAAATCAGGACGACCGATGCTCTCAGGGCCACAGAAGCGAACGCTCACCAGCTCTGACGGAGCCTCCGACAGGCAGATCTTCCTGCTGCCACCAGAAGAGCCGTCAGGTCCCCCAAAACAAACCCCTGAAGAAACAGCAGGAAACCAGTGATCACAGGTTCTGACCCAGTCGGGGTCACACCACCTCCTCGTTTGACAGGAAGGTGGGGAACTTCCCAACCGGATGTTTCCAGTCAAGCTTTAGTTTCAGATCTTTTGTTCCAGATCTCCAGAATCAGGATCTTTACCGTGGTGACTTTGGAGAGGTTCTCTAGGTTGACGTCCATGCCCAGGTGGAACACTTGGCTCAGACTCTCCAGCATGACACGCCGCTGCTCCTCAGTTGGACTCTCCAGCGCCACCTGGTGGACAAAGGCGGCGCCGACAGCTGCAGACAGATGTTCTGCCCTGCTGGTGGTCGCCACCACGGCCACCCTGAAACCCACAGAGTGGTCAGGCAGCTCTTCCACTGAAGGACGAAGGTCAGAACAAACCTGCTGCTGACGGCAGCGAGCAGCCGGCGGAGGGCGCCCGTCACCCTGCTGTCCTCCCCGCTGCCCCCTGGTGGTCGGAGCAGGACCTGCAGGTTCCTGAGCAGCAGCAGGCAGGGCTGCGCCGCATCGGCCCGCTGGAACGCGTTCGTCAGCTTCGCCTCACACGCCGCCGGAGAGCTCGCCAGCAACGACACACAGTCCACCTGAGACCGAAACACAAGCTGCTGGCCTTCTGAAGCAGGAGCCTTCAGAAGCTTCAGAGAGGCCGGCTACCTTCAGCAGGTGGAGGTGGAGCCTGTGGCTGGCCGTGCTGACGGCCGTGACCTTCCCACTTCCTGCAGGTCCGGAGAGGACGACGGTGCAACCAGGAAGGACACCGCTTCAACCACACACAGCAGCAGTCAGTCATGACCTCCACCAGCGCTCCCGTGGGTCTCCAGGTGACTCACCTGTGCTGCAGGTGTGGTGCAATGATGCTGCTGAGGAGGCTGATGGTTGGCTCAAGGCCTGGAAAAGACAGGCGTGTCCACAGAGAGCCTCCGTCCACACAGCTGTGAGGGACAGGGCTGTTGTTGGACGCCCCCTGCAGTCAAACATGGTGAGCGCTCCCTGACAAGTGTCTTCTGACCGTGGAGCAGATCCAGAGCTGGAGCTCACCATGTACAGAGAGGTGTGCATTCTGTCCACCAGGTAAGCCCTGCCCCCCTCCACTCCCTCTTCTTGCACAGGTGAACGTACATCACGAACTCTGAAGAACAATGCAGGACACCTGAAAAGAGAGCACAAACACCATCGTGATCATTTTCCAGCTTCTCTGAACTTCTCAGCATCTTCACAGAAAGATCACACGTTACACGATAAAATGGAACATTTAGATTTTTGATTAAACAATAACACATCAAAGTTGATGTTACATAACGGCCAAACCTCAAGTCCAACACCTTCAGGTGCGACACCTTCAGGTGCGACACCTTCAGGTGCGACACCTTCAGGGGCGACAGAAAAGGTTCTGTTTTCAGTCCCCTGGAGGATGAAGATGCTGCAGACATACCTGTGGACCTCTGACCTGGGCTCCAGCAGGTCTGGGTGGTCTTCAGCTGGAACAGTCAGTATGTCTCCCTGTGACACCAGCCTGAAGACAGACACACACACACACACACACACACACACACACACACACACACACACACACACACACACACACACACACACACACACACACACACACACACACACACAGAGTCATAACCGTACCCTGGGGGTTAGGGTCCCTCCCTCCTGGTGTACCTCGGGGTGCTGAAGTGCTCAGACAGCAGGTTCTCATAGCAGCTCAGACCTTCAGACAAGGGCGACACAACCGGCTGAATGTGAAGCTCGCTGGCAAACGGCGGCGAAAAGGAACGGCAGACGCTCTCAGAGCGAAGGCTGCCGACCGCCGCGGGGGGCGGGGCCAATCTCTGGAATGACAGGAGGTCAGGACTTCCTCCAAGACTGACTGTGTTGTCTTACTTCCCTCCCACCTTCAGCTTGAGCGTGCAGCTCCTCTTGGGGACCTGGTCTCCTCGGGTCATGTTGAACCACAGTGTTGGAGATACGAGGCCGTCCTCCTGGGTCTGGTCCACCACCTGGACAGAGACCAGCCTCTGGACCTGAGCCCCTGGCCTCCAGAGTCTGACCCACTCCTGGTTGAACAGTCCCAGCTGCAGCAGCAGCTGCTTGCTCACGAAGACGCAGTTGTCCACATCCAGGGCGCCGGCCCCGCCCCGGAGCCGAGCGTCCCCCACCGTCACCTCCAGCCGACCCTCCAGGGCCTGCAGCACGCCGCACAAGCCCGAGCCCAGAAGCCTGCGGCTGTCCAGCAGACCCCGACCTCCGCCCAGCCCGTCGGCGTAGAGGGCGAAGTCTGACACGCAGAGGCGGAGGGGTTTGGAGGGCAGGGGCGGGGCCAGAGGGTCCGCCAGGTCCGAGCCGTCGGTCAGAACCACGCTGGTGTCGGCTGTGATCCGTCCTTGGTTGACAGGAGAACACTCCAGAACCAGCATGTCGGCCTGCAGATGCTGCACCTGAGGACAGGTCAACAGGAAAGCTTTGACCCAAGGCTGAACCTGACCCCTGAACAGGTTTCTGAAGGAACCTCAAAGTACTCCTGAACAAACGCAACACCAACGATTTCACTCTGCTGATGTCAAAGAGGTGAGGAAGCTCCCTCGGTTCATCTGGGCCTGGACAACCAGGAAGACGAGCCATCAGAACCATGTCTGCTGGACCACCCTCTAGCTGGACCCTCTAGCTGGACCTTCTAGCTGGACCTTCTAGCTGGACCCTCTAGCTGGACCTTCTAGCTGGACCCTCTAGCTGGACCTTCTAACTGGACCCTTAGCTGGACCCTCTAGCTGGACCTTCTAACTGGACCCTCTAGCTGGACCTTCTAACTGGACCCTCTAGCTGGACCTTCTAGCTGGACCCTCTAGCTGGACCCTTAACCTGTCCCCTTAACCTGTCCCAGGTCCCCACCTGTCCCGGGTCCCACCTGTCCTGGGTCCCACCTGTCCCGTGTCCCAGGTCCCACCTGTCCCGTGTCACCTGTCCCGTGTCCCACCTGTCCTGGGTCCCACCTGTCCCGTGTCCCCGGTCCCACCTGTCCCGGGTCCCACCTGTCCCCCACCTGTCCCGGGTCCCACCTGTCCCCTGTCCCCGGTCCCAACTGTCCCCCACCTGTCCCCCACCTGTCCCCGGTCCCACCTGTCCCCCACCTGTCCCCCACCTGTCCCCCACCTGTCCCGGGTCCCACCTGTCCCCACCTGTCCCGGGTCCCACCTGTCCCCCACCTGTCCCCGGTCCCACCTGTCCCGTGTCCCCAGTCCCAACTGTCCCGGTTCCCACCTGTCCCCCACCTGTCCCAGGTCCCACCTGTCCCCCACCTGTCCCGGGTCCCACCTGTCCCCCACCTGTCCCCCACCTGTCCCCGGTCCCACCTGTCCTGGATCCCACCTGTCCCATGTCCCAGGTCCCACCTGTCCTGGGTCCCACCTGTCCCGTGTCCCAGGTCCCACCTGTCCCGTGCCCCACCTGTCCCCGGTCCCACCTGTCCCCCACCTGTCCCCACCTGTCCCCCACCTGTCCCGGGTCCCACCTGTCCCGTGTCCCAGGTCCCACCTGTCCCGTGTCCACCTGTCCCCCACCTGTCCCCGGTCCCACCTGTCCCCAGTCCCACCTGTCCCCCACCTGTCCCCCATCCCACGGTCCCCCACCTGTCCCCGGTCCCACCTGTCCCCCACCTGTCCCCCACCTGTCCCCCCACCTGTCCCCCATCCCCACCTGTCCCCCACCCACCTGTCCCCCACCTGTCCCCCACTGCCCGTCCCACCTGTCCCCCCCACCTGTCCCACCTGTCCCCCACCTGTCCCCGGTCCCACCTGTCCCACCTGTCCCCCACCTGTCCCCCGGTCCCACCTGTCCCCCACCTGTCCCCCACCTGTCCCCCACCTGTCCCCGGTCCCACCTGTCCCCCACCTGTCCCACCTGTCCCCCACCTGTCCCCACCTGTCCCCGGTCCCACCTGTCCCCCACCTGTCCCCGGTCCCACCTGTCCCACACCTGTCCCCCCCACCTGTCCCCGGTCCCACCCCACCTGTCCCCCCCCACCTGTCCCCCCACCTGTCCCCGGTCCCACCTGTCCCCCACCTGTCCCGGGTCCTCCCCCGGCAGCAGCGGCAGCGGCAGCAGCGCCCCCTGCCGGCCGAGCAGCAGCTCTCCGCGGCGGCTCAGCTGTTGGAGGCGGCTGAGGAGGCGTCCGGCGGCCGAGCGGAGGCTCTGTCTGCCCGGGGCTGCGAGCACCACCCTGTCGAGGGGCACCGGGCGGGCGGCCCGGACGGTGCCGGTCCTGCCGAGGCCCCCCAGCCGGTGGCAGCGCAGGAAGAGGCGGCTGGTGAGCAGACAGACGCTGCGGGACGCGTCGTCCTCGGGGGTCGGGTGGACCCGCAGCAGCACGGCCGGGGCCGCGGAGCCAGGAGGCCGCTGCGGGGTGAAGAGGACGGTCCTGCAGTCGGGGTCGTTCTCGAAGACAGACGGGAACCGAGAGGCGGCCAGCAGCACATCCAGAGGACTCAGGTGAGACGGGTACCTGTCCGACACACGCAGCTCGGCCGGGGCCGCCATCTTCTGCTGCGTCACCGCCGGGGGCGGGGCGAGGGGCGGGGCTAGGCTTAGGACCGCCCCTGTTGGCGGCTCGGCGTACTACACACACAGATACACTAACGCTCGAACACACACAAACACATGCACACACTAACACACATACACGGTCACATACACCCTAACCCTCATGGTTACATGGTTACGAGGGTTAACCATGACCCTCATGGTCACCTGGTCACTTGACCCTCATGGTCACCTGGTCACTTGACCCTCATGGTCACCTGGTTACATTTCGGGGTGCGATCCTTAAAAACAAAGTTTTCTTATGAAGAAATGGAGCGAACATTCAGAGAGCTGAGACGCGTCTCCACTGGTGAAACGACTGTTTCAGGACACAAATGTGACTTGGCTGGACCTTTCCGACCAGTAAATGCCCAGTAGGCACCAGTGAGCCTGTGGTGGTTGGTCTCCACATTCCCACAATAACCACTATCTGACCTGACTGGTTTCAGTGGAACCCTGTAAGAAATAAAGAGAGCCAGCCAGCACCACCACCGTCTTTATTGGTCCTCCACCTCGGAACAGCCGTACCGTCAACAGGTCATCAGGGGATCAACCCGGTACTCGACATGCATTAAAAAATGAGAACAGTCAACATATCAGAACAGAATGGTAAAGATCTAAGATTTATACATCACAAGATCAAAAATAAAGACATCTTTATGGGACAATGGTTCAATTATATACAGTTCAGTGCATAAAGTAAATGTAAAAATCTTCCAAAATAGAAGGATTAAAGCATGCCCATGGTCACAGCATGAGAGGGGGGCAGAGGCGTCACATGGTCGTTTAAATACAGGATATACGTCTCATTTATCAGATTAACATACTGCAGGTTGGGACCGTTTCTTTGAGTCGGCATGAACGGGCAGCTGGAGGACAGTTGTCCCCCCACGGCTGATGGATTTGGGGGAGCTTTGTGAATCATGCAAAGCAGAGAGTCATTCCTGAAGAGTGTTCCCGCTGCTCCGGGGAGCCTGTGATGGTTGGTGGATGACCGAGGTGTTGACGGGCCCGGGAGAGCCCGGCTTCCTTCAGGGAGCGCTGCTCCGGTCAAGATCGCTTCAGTCAGGTGTCCTTGGAAAAGAAATGAGGTGGGCAAGTGAGGTCAGTGTCCAGCGTGGGATCAGGGCGGAACCTTCCGGGCTCTTTGTATTATCTGGAAGGTACCGCCTTCTCCCTGGCACTGGGCAGCCCCTGAGCTGCCCCATTTGGTTTGGGTTTGTTCTGGACCGGGGTGGAAGAAGAGAAGGTGCGGCACTGGGTGGGGGCTTCTTGTGAGGTGCTGCGTCGCAGGGTGGCTGCGGTCCGGGGCCGGAGCACAGGGACGGTCGGGGCTCGAACGGAGAGGGGCTGCCTGGTGGGACAGGGGCGCTGAGGAGAAGGGCTGTCGGTCCGGTGGGGAGCCGAGCTCAGGCTCCGACGGGCTCCAGCGGGGACCGAGGGGGGCCTTCGAGGGCTGGCTGAGGGGGCAGGGCCAGCAGAGGGCCGGGGACACGAGGACGAGGACCTGGCAAACCCTGCTTTGGATTTCCGATGTGCGCTTAGCCCAGCTTTCAGGATTCTGTGGACAGAAGATAAATGTAAGACATTATGCTTCAAGGCTTCGAGCAGCAAACAGAACGGTGAGTGTCTGGAACCCTGTAAACAACCATACCCGTTGGTCCAGGAGGACGCCTGTTTGGTGGCGTTGGGGTCTGCCACAGGAGGGGGCAGAGCAGCAGCTGAAGGCCTTTTGGATGAGGTGACGGGCCTGGGGATGCGACTCCTGGCCTCTTTAGCAGCCTGGACACAGATGTTCCTTCTGGACTCCTCACAGATGTGTGTGTCCTCCTCCGAGCTGGAAGCTCTCCGGTGCTCATCCTCCCCAGAAGATAATGACGATGCCCCAGAGAGCATCCTTCTCCTCATCCAGCGACTCTGCTGCTTCTGCACCAGGAACCGGGCCAAGTCGGAATGCCTGGTGCGCCGCTGAAGCCGAGCACGTGCGGAGAAGGACGAAGACTCCTCTGAGCCTGATTTCTCCTCAGAGATGAGGACGGGAATTCGACTGCGGCTTTTGGACTTTAAACTGGACTGGGACTCTTGTCTGGGGGGCTGAGCCGTGGAAGATGTTTCGCTCGGTAACTGCTGTTTCTCAGGGTCTTCGGACAGATGTTCTTCTGCTGGTTCCTTTGGCTCTGGGCTGGGCTCTGAAGACTCGGTGCCAATAAGCGGACCATTCTTGGTAGCGAGGGTCTGCTCTGCTGGTGGGCTGTTCTCTGGGACGGACGCCTCCGGACACTCCTGCAGCTTCTGCCCAACGTGTCCTTCACAAGGAGGATCTGCTGCTGGAGGCTTGGCGACCTCACGGTGACTGTCCTTCGTGGAGTGGCCGTTAGAAGGCATGACGTTCAAGTGGGACGTCTCTGCGATGTGGATGAAGGTGCGCTCCACTTTGGTGAAGGGTGGCGAGGCCGGGGCGATGGGCGGGGCCGGCCTCAGATCTGATCGGAACGCAGGAGACAGACGACCCGTCTCAGAGGCTTCGGGCTGAAGGGCGTGTTCATTATGGGATGTAAGGGTGCAGGGAGTCGCCAGCTCAGCCTCCAGGCCATGATCACCCCCTGAGGGAGATTTGCGAGTGTCGCCCGGGGAGAAAAGGACCAGGGTTTTGGAGGCGTCCTCCAGGTCCGGGTCAGCATCAGCCGCTGAGGCCTGCTGGCCCCGCTGGTCCTCGGCCATCAGCGTAGAAGGTGCAGCTTCCTGGCTACGCTCTGGGCTCTTTTGACTGGCTCCACTGCTGGACTCGCTCTTTGTGACATCGTCTTCCTTTGAGCCCAACGGTTCTGGGATCTCCTGGTCCGGAGAGGCGAAGCTCCGGCGGGGAGGTAAAGTTCCAGTCAGCATGACGGTGAGGAAGTCGGCTCTCTTTACCTGCAGCTGAGGCAGGATGTGGAAATGCTTCTTCTCAGCGTTCCTGTCTTTGGTCCGATAATCTGGGGAGGACGGGGAGGTGGTGCTGGGTGCTGTGGATGATGAGCCCTGGAGATAATACAGAACAAAATCATTACGGCGGTCTGAGGACAGCAGCTTCTGAAGAACCACCAGCCCTAGTGAAGACACGTCTGAGGATAACAGTGACCGACAAACACGGCTGGACTCAATCCAACATCATTAGACGAGAACCAACGACCGGAGCAGTCCCATGAAAACCCTCTCAGCAGAAAAGCAGAGAGAGCCCCAGTGTATCATGGGAAGGCCCTCAGCAGTCTAAAGCTCCGGTGTGTACTGGGCCAGCTCAGTTACCCAGTTAGCAGACAGATGTGGTCAGGTGGTCCTTCAGGCTTCCATTCCGCATAACCATGAAAGTGCATCTGGGTTCTGATGGTCCTGGCCAACAGCTCAGACATGAAGGTCCACCAAGAGCATGTGGTGTCCACACATAAGCCCTCCCCCTGCTCTGGGGTCCCCAGCAGATCTTTGGCCTGACTGGGGACCCCAGATCATCAATAAAACCGTTACTATGGTCCCAAGAATGACAGGAGGAAGTGACATATGCCTCAAAAACATTTTAATGTCCTTGTTTGTACAGAAGCGTTTCAAGATTGTCAAGATTACATACATTGATAAAAAAGGCACAAAAATGCATTGCAGAGTTTGTCATCAGCACATAGTCTTCAGGTGATTTCAAGTGTTTCTCATAAAGATCTAGCAGGGCTGTACAGACCCCGCCGAGTAGCATGCCAGCAGAAGGTCACTACAAACCCATTCTCTACACTTTATACAGGTTAGGTCATTTTCTCTTACAAAAGGTTCAGATCCATGCTGTATACCTGCACAAGCACACGTGTCCGACCGCAGCAAAGAAGGTATATTACAGGTGAAAGGTCACAGGTGATCACAACCTTCAGCTCCACCACCTCAACTCAGACTCTCACAACTCTGAAGGAAACATCAGCGACAGCATGGAAGCTTTTACTCTCATCTCCAGCTCAGCACGACTACAGCAGCAGGAGCTGAGGGAGGAAAGGCTGAGGAGAAGCTGCGGGACCTGCTGAAGCTCCGGCGGGCGCGAGGGCCAGGACTTCACAACAGGGCCTTCTCCAGCAGGTGATCTATGCCACACAGGCCAGAGCAGCACCGACAGACAACATCTGGATTCACCACAGCCTGCTGCTGCACCAGGACGCTGCTCCTACTGGTCAAACTGGGCCAGTGGTGGCCATCCTAGAGAGGAAGTGGACCAGAGGTCCTCAGGGGTCTTCACAGCCAACACCAGCCCAGGCAGCAGCTGCCTGATTGGATGGTGAAGCCCTTGAACTCACCGAGACGGAGCAGCAGCTCCTCTCATCACAGACACCCTGGTACCAAACTCAGAACCTTCGAGAGAACCTGCTGACTCAGCACATCCCCCGCCTGCAGCACCTCTTCAGATGACCTGTGGAACCAACATCAAAGACAACAAGACTACAATATCAAAGCCCTCTGGGTCAGGACGGTCCAGCATCAGAGCCAAGACCAGGACCTAGCACACAGTCATCCTTGCCCATGCCTAAGCCTGAAGGTCACTGAGGTCACCATCAACGGTGTCCTTCCCTCAGATGTCCCAGAGACAGGAAGCTCCAGCAGACAATAAGAGGAGCCCGCCAGGAGGAACCCCAGTGAGGACCAGAGCTGGGGCCAAGGTCAAGGTCAGTGCAGGTCCTCACAAAGATACAAGTACAAATGTGTGTGTGTGTGTGTTCATCATTCAGATAAACGTGAACTTTGACCTGACGTCTGTTGACTCTTTTTAGACCGTTTAAGGTTTTTAATCTCACTTTTCTGTACAAAGTCATTAAAAATGAGAAACAAGCATAAAGTTACTTTCAGAGTGAAGATCAGAAACATCGTCACACACTCAAAAGTTACAAAGTGTGACAACAAACACGCCCATTTGTTGCCTCGTACATGTGACATGTGCACAGGTTAAACTAACCTTCATCAAAGACTCCACCTCAGCCTCCATCTTCATCCTCATCACCACTGCTCACTCATAGTGCAGACGCACCAACCACCTGCAGTTTGAAAGTCTTTTGGCCACTCATGGGCGCCTCAAACATCGTTGACCTCCTGACCTCTGCTGACCTCCCTGTGACAGTGCTGAGTGATGAAGGGGACGATGGATGCAAAGATGAAGGCACCAAACGTGTGGAAGACCCAATATACCACTCCACCTCAACAGGATCCAAACCAAGCCCACATGTCTACACGCTGTCTCCGGCCCTACAGGCCAACGTTCACATCAACCAACCAAAGAGTCAAGGTAAAGAAGCATGAGATGGTTCAGAAACAGACAGTCCCAACATCTCTGATCTGAGCGACATGTCAGGACCTCTGAGTCCAGTCAACAAGACCCAAAAAGACGTTTAACAATCCTGAAGATGGCAACAACCCGAAAACTCCGTCATTCAGAATAGAAACCACTGTCCTGTGACGTCATTAAGGCCACGATTCTTCTAAATATTAACTCCTTTACAGAGAACTTTATTGCTATTTTTGGTAGATTTAATCACATACATCATAGATTTTAGCCCAAGTGCTACTAGACCCCCCTAGAGCTTCCTTCATGTCAAAGTGAAAACAGACACATCTTCAGAAAGTGTGAATGATCCTACTGCAGCATTAAGGCAGAAGAAGACCAAGCAGCTCTGAGAGAAGATCAACCAAGTCCAACGTTCTACGCCAGGACGAGACCTCAAATACACAGAAGGTCCACACGGTGAAGCCTGACCTTCACCTGGCCCCAGAGGCCTTCAGCTGCTCCACAAGAACAACGGAGAACACCCTGACCCAGCCAGACGTGCTGCTAGTGAAACCTGACCTGGGGGGCGTCTGCTCTCACTTTGACACAAAGTCAACCTCGTGGTGGCGCTACAGGACGCGTACGTGCGCTTCAGTCAAAGCTTCAGCATCTGGAAAACAAAAACGGCTCTAACGAAATGGAGGACGAGGTGAAAAGCTGCAGTCACATGACCAACCCCGCAGTGAAATGTGGCGCTCCTCAGCAGCTCCTCAGTAACTCACTGACTCATCTACATTCAAACAGAACAAGTGGCATTTTTGGGTTTTTTAATATTTTAGGAAACATTTGTATAAAATAAATATTGTGACATATTTGTACACTTGAAGGTGTGAATGAGTTGAAGGAAATATTTGTGCAATTTTATGACTCTTTCACTTTGAATCGTGCACGTCTGTGTCTCCCGTCATGTGTTCCTGTTGCCATGGCAACCAGCAGAGCTCCAGGTAAAACTTTAAAAATGGTGTCAACAAGATTTGTGTTTTCAGTTTATTGCAAAGAATTCTCTTCATTATCTTCTTCATCATCATCATCCTCGTCTGTTTTATGGCTGCTCCACTGTGTGTGTGTGTTTATCTACATGTGTGAGGTCCTAGTATGGTGGTATCACTCACTCTGTGGGGTCCAAGTCCCCATTTAGACTTTAATCCAGACTTCCCTCCAAGTGTGTGTGTGTCTATACGCGTGTGTGTATCCGTTTGTCTGTGTGTGTGTGTGTGTGTGTGTGTGTGTGTGTCTATGTGTGCATGTGTGCGCTCTCAGCTGTTTTTGTTCATGAGCCTGGCCAACATCTGCTGCAGCTGTGATCTGGACACGTTGAGGACCGAGTGGCGGCTGCGCGGGCTGCCCGGGGCCGGCAGCGTGCCCGCGTGGCGCCGCCGAACGCTGAGGGTGGAGGTGTGGGCGGGGCTGCTCTCAGCCGAGCGGCTCCTCTGGATGAAGCCCCCCCCGGCATGCGGGTACTGCTCCGTCTCCAGCGTGGAGGACGAGAAGACATAGGACGCCAGGCGCCGGAGCTGATTGGGCCGCGGTTGGTGCCGCTCCTCTTCAAACTGACAACAAACCAATCAGAGAGAGGAAGGGCGGGGTTAACAGGTGGAGACGGGACCTGTGTGTATGAAAAGAGATGCTACGGCTACGTGCTAAGGCCCCCGCCCCCCCTAGTCAGGACAGAGCTGATTGGCTGTCGTCCGAGGGCGGGGCTACAGTTAGCAGCACAAACAGGACTGAATCTGAGTGGAGGTTCTGCAGCAGAACATGAGGAGAGAACGAAACGAAGGAGAGAGATGGAGTGATGAAGGAACACGACGAAGAGGAGAGGACAGAGAGACAGTACAGAGAGTGTTCCTAAACTGTGCTTACCCTCAAACATTCTTCTTCTGCTGTCCCAGCGCCACGCTCGCTCTGTTCTCTCCTCGGCGACGCAAATGCGAAATACTGCGTACGCTTAAATCGATAGGTGGGGGGGGGGTTTCAGCAGTGATGGGGGAGGGGCTAAAGAAGAGTAAAGAAACAAATAGACAGTCCTCGGCAGTCAAGTCTGTCGGCGAGGGCGCTAACGCGGCGCTGGCGGACGGCTGGAGGTCACGTGACCGACACAGATCTGACCTTGAGGGTGACCTTGAGCGCTCCAGCTGGGTTAAGGTTAGGATTAGGACTCCTCTCTAAACTCTGACTGGCTCTACTGCTCTTCCTCAGACCAAACCTGACTCTTCAGAACAGAAACAATGAGTGATGAGGAAATCAAAGGTCACAGAGTGAACATGGAGAAATGACGCGCACGAGTCCTGCGCAATCCAGACGGAAGCTTCTGACGCTGCTCCTCTGGGCTGCTCATCGCCATCGCCACAGAAGCTCTCAGACTCCCAACGGACGGACGGAAAATCGAGTCAACAAACGAGCTGACGAGCCAAACGAGAGGAAACCCGCTCGAGTCCACTTTAAGAGCTTTATGAAGCTTTATAGTCAGGTTTGGTCCTCTGTAGGGGTCGGGGTCAGGGTCCTGGTTCACGGCCGCACGGGCCTTTAAACCTTTAGTTTTTCCGCTTGTTAGAGAAACCCTGAAGTGTAATGTCATATTATTAATGTTAATATGATTAATATTGTTTGTAGCATTACTAGTTACTAGTATTGTTCCTCGTGTCAGTCATAGTAACTGTTCTACTCCCACTCTTCGTACTGGCGCTCCCCAGCCCAGACAGCGTGCACGTCTGCTGACGTCATCATTCACAAGTCTTCAGAGTTTGGAGAAACTCTTTAAGGAGCTCTGCTGCAGAATCATCACCATGTTTACATTTGCCTCCTTGGAGGCTCCTGTGAAGCGCTCCTGAACTAGTAACCATGGTAACCCTTTCTGCACAGCGCTGGCCGGTGAGCGCCGAACTCAGAAGACGTGAGGGGCAGATCAGACCTCTGACACCAAAGCACTTTGATGTTTCGGGTTCAAGTGCAGAAAACCTCTGAAGTGATTAAAGCATGAGAGAACTGTAACCACACACCAATGTGCTTCATACTGGTCTAACTGGTGTAGGTGCAGGACAAACCACCAACGTCCTGTTTCACTTCAAAATTAAAATGACCTTTCAAACAAAAGCTAAGAGAAGAAACTGGACTTCTTGTAAAAAAGGGGCCAACTGTCACCACAGAAGACCAGCCCAGCGACTAAAGTGCCACCGTGCTGGGGGAGGCTGGTGGGAGGAGAACGTGCTCCTGGTCCTTCACCTGCAGAAGCCCCACCTCCACCTCCAGCAGCACAGGTGGAGGACCAGCCTCAGCAGCAGGCCTCAGCAGCAGGCCTTGCCAGCGCTGCAGAGCTCCTGCGGCTCAACCTCTAAAGGTCTGCAGCTGCACCACATCAGCGCTGGGGGTGTCCCTGGAGGGGATCCGCTGACAGGAGGAGGCGGAGCCGCTGCTGCAGCAGCCCGCTCTTCCTCACCTGTCCCCCCGGTGCTGCTGGAGACCGGGTCTCCTCGCTCCGGCGGATCGGGGCTCTTACCGCTCTCTGTGGTCCGACGGGCTCCGACTCTCTTCGGCGGGGCCGTCCTGAGGGCAGCGAGTGGCAGGGCGACTGGGCGGGGCTGGGGCCGTTCCTGCGGGAGCCGTCCTCCTCGGCCAGCGGCAGCATGCCCCGGGGGCCGTCCCTGCCGTGGGTCTTGGGCCGGACCACCAGCTCCGTCCCTGCACACACAACCGTCCTTGAGCCACGTGGACCCACCTTCGGGGGAAGGCGTGAAAGGTAAAGCCGCACCTCCGGCCCGAAGCCGCCGCCGCTCCTCCTGCTCCTCGAGGGGGCGGAGCTCCTCCGGCTCCTCGTCGGTGGTTCCAGATGTGGTGGGCTGGAAATCTCTCAGCTCCGCCTCTTTGTCGATGATCACCCACTCTTTGCTGTCAAAGTCCTCCTCCTCGGCCAGCGGGACTGAGCGGATGAAGGCGTTGCTGTGCGCCTCCTGGTCGACGGACGCCGCCGACGCCTCCTGGTGGCCGCTGGCTTGCCTGTCGCCGTGGCAACCAGGCTCCACAGACAGCATCTGAGCGGGCTGGGAGGAGTAGATGTGTCTAGACGGGGAGCCGAGAATGTCCATCCTGGACCTGGATGAGGTCAGACAGGGTCAGTCAGTGGGGAGCCGAGGGCCGAGGCGGGCCCCAAACCTGCGGCGCCTCACCGCTGGCCGTAGGCGTCCACTCGACCCTCAGCGCCCGACAGACGGTCAGACTCGGGGCTGTTGACCCGGCGGTACCGTAAAGAGCGGCCCTGAGCGGAGGGAGAGTCAGGGGCTACCCCTCGACCCGGAGACACAGGACAGGCCCCTCTGCCGGCCTCGTCCTCCTGGGGCCCCTGTGATCACAGAGCATTCAAACACGTCAGCCGTGGCGCTGCTCCTGGGCCCGACGGCGCCGTTGGCGGCCGCACCTTCGTCAGGCTGATCCGCAGTCGGTTGCGGTTGAAGTCAGTGTCCTCCCAGGCCTCGCCCAGCTCCCCCGAGTTCGGGACGCCGGTCTCACAGGGGACGCGGCTGGAGGGCGGTGGCGGGGCGTTCTCCTGGTCGCTCAGGTGCTCGTCCTGCAGGACGTCGTCTGTGTTCTCTCGCTGAGGGTCTCCGGGACCCGGCGTCACGATGGCCCTGTGGAAGCAGGTGAAAGTGAACACAGCAGCCCCCTTCAGGTCTGACAACCAGGCCACGGCTCTGCTCCTCACCCGACCATGGCGGCGGTGGGCCGCGTGTTGTGCTGTGGCTGCGTGGAGCCACTGGTTGAAAGAGTGACATCACTTCCTCCCTTCTCCCAATCAAAGGGTTCATTCTCAGTGATGATCCGCTCCTTCATGCTGTTGTCAAACACGGACATGAGCAGCTGGAAAACAACAGCAGAGCAATGAGAAGGCGGAGCCAAACTTAAAGACGCAGTGCTGCAGAGTGGGCGGAGCTACCTGATAGTCTGGTTTGGTGTAGTAGTCCAGCGCTTGAATGTGGTCCAGAAAGATGTTGAACTCTGAAGGCATGTGTTTGAGCAGCATCCGATGGTCGTAGCGCTCTTTGATCTGACCCACCTGCTCCTGTAGAAGACGAGTAAAACACAGTCCTTCATCATCCCTGTCCTGAACAAAGGCTCCCAGGGATCGTCTACTGGTCCTGGACAAGCACACCCAATAAACGACTCAGTCAGACCGACCAGACCTCACAAGGGTTAGGGGTTAGGGGTGGAGTTAAGGTTAGGGTGTAGGGGTGGGGTTGTGGAGTTTGTCAGATCTCCTCACAGCCTGAATGATGATAAAGTACAAGAAGGTCATAATCTGGGAACCACGTGAACATGGATTTGAGTTTTGATCAGGATTATCCAGCTGTTTCTAGTTGGGTCATGTTTTCTTTTCAAGCTGTACCTTATCTTTGATCTTTCGCCATGGCAATTGTCCAACAGCAAACTCCACCAACATGTAGAACAGGGACCACAGGTCATCATGGCGACCCATTTCCTGGTTATAAAGTCAAAGCTTGGTTAGATGAACACTGGAGCAGAGCAGGAGCATGAGTGCTGACAGAACCCACCTTGTTCTTGTGAGCATTGACGGAGGCGTAGCGCACCGTTCCTCTAAAGCCCGCCACCGTCCGGGGCTGGACACCACAGGAAGTACACACAGTCACACATCAGTCAGAGTCTTAAAACCAGAAGGTTCTGGTGAGGATGTGGTGCTGAGGCTCGTGTTCTGGTCACAGATGATGATAGCTCGTTTGGATTCCTAGGCTACCTTGTGTGCTGATGCATTTAGTCTACAATCTGTGTCTTTTTTTGACGTTGTTTTTGAACAGCTGGTTATTTGTAGGGTTCACACTAACTCTCAAGTTAACCAGCCCAAAGCCTGTGACAGCCACACAGTGATGTTTAGAACGGCTCTGAATTCATGGACAGGAACAACTCGAGACATTCTGACTGGCTGTTAAACTAGACGAGCCGATTAATGAAAGTTATTCAGAAGTGAATCATACACAACTAC
This sequence comes from Lagocephalus sceleratus, assembly GCA_911728415.1. Classification (NCBI taxonomy): domain Eukaryota; kingdom Metazoa; phylum Chordata; class Actinopteri; order Tetraodontiformes; family Tetraodontidae; genus Lagocephalus; species Lagocephalus sceleratus. Next base: position 1,719,609 of record CAJVRN010000230.1, on the reverse strand, counting down.
GAGCTAAACTTCAGTGTTGGGCTGTGACCCCTCTGTCACTATAGAAACCACTCACATCCCTGGGTAACCATGGAGATGATGGAGAAATGGGAGGCATGCACATCAAAATCATAAATCCAAAGGAACTGTAAAAAAAGATAAAAGAAAATTCACAAGACTGAAAAATAAAATGAGGAAGCAGACATTCAACTGAAACGACAGAAATGATTGATCTGATGATTGTGGTCAATACTGAAACAAAACCCAGCACTCAATCACATGACAACTCTGACAGCAAGGGTCATGTTCAGGTTTATGAGCCAACACTATGTGGTAGTAGTGTTGCTATGGTGATCTGGACAGCGATGTCACCAGCCTTACATTTGTTTAATGTAATAATAAATGTCATGAACGTCGTCACCAACTTAAAATAATCAAATATCAACGGATATTTTGAAACTTATTATTAAAAGAAACAAGCTCCATCAGAAACATCAATATGTGACAATATCAATGTATTTGATCTCAAAGTGAAAGGTTTGATGGTGTTTGTGGACGTCCTTGGTTCTTACCGGTCGGACCTCTCCCGTGGTGTTGGTGTACTGTCTCGCCAGACCGAAGTCCAACATGTAGCACTTCCTGTATGTGGAGGGGAGCCGTCCCATCGCAAAGTTGGACTGCATGCGCACACACACACACGCACACACACACACACACACACACACACACACAGTGACTCGCCTCAGCTCCCTCAGCTTCCATGTGTCAGCAACAACAATCCAATAATCGTTAACGTCATCAACCAGCAGCTCACCTACAGCGAACGCTGACCTTGACTATGACCTTGACCTGAAACCAACCTCTCACCCTTCAAACACACCTTTGAAGCGGTGAAGCAGGAGTAGCTTTAAGAGCGCGCTGTGGCGGTTGCTGGTGGTGTTCCTCTCACCCCAGAGGATTATGGGAAAGGGGCGTGGTTTTGAACCCAGGTTCTGGCGCGAAGGTCACGACCAAAGAGTGTCTCGCGAGCGTGTTGAGGAATAAACGTTTTTGTTGGTTCACCTCGTCTCCCGAGTGATTCCTCCTTCCTGCCACATTGGTGACCCCTGTGAACATGTTTGAGGCAGCAGAGGAGAGCGTTTCTTCGTCCGCGGCGCACCTGCTTCCACAGCCGGCCGTCTCTGCCGCGTCTGTGAAGTTGCCGGCGTTTTGGCATAGCGACCCGGCGCCATGGTTCCAGCACGCGGAGGCGCTTTTCCACCTGAAAGGGATCACCTCGGACGACTCGAGGTACTTTTTGACGGTCGCGGCACTCGACCAGCAGACGACGCGCCGCGTCATGCAGCTGCTTCGTGCCCCGCCGCCGACGGGGAAGTACACCGCGCTCAAAGAGCTCCTGCTACGGAGGTACTGCCTGTCCAGCGCCGAGCGGGCGGACAGACTGCTGTCCCTGCCTGGTTTGGGGGACGGCTCGGCGGTGGACCTCATGGATGACATGCTGTCACTGCTGGGTCCAGACGACAGCGGGTTTCTGTTCCCCCACATCTTCCTGCGCCAGCTCCCGCCATCAGTGCGCGCGGCTCTGGCTAATTCCCGGAGCCTAGCTGACGGCGACTTCAGGGCGTTGGCCGAGGAGGCGGACCGGATCCTGCGATCGGGGCGGTGCCTGGCGGTGCAGGGCGTGGCGTCTGACCCCCCTCAACCGGCGTTGATTGACGCGGACCCGCTGTTGGCGGCCGGAGTTTCCCTTCCGAAGTGGTCGCCTCTGCTTCTTCCACCAGCGTTTTGGCGGTCAAGGCTCACCGCTGCGTTCCGCCTTGTACCTGGGAGCCGGCGGGAAATGCCAGAGCCGGCGCTCTGTAGCAGCCGTGAGCGCTGGCGAAAGAGAGGAGCTGCTGTTCATCAAGGATTCCCTTTCCGGACGTCGTTTCCTGGTGGACTCGGGCTCGCAGAAGAGCCTCATTCCCCCAGCCAAGTCGGACCTTGCTTCCCGTGGTGTCGGTCCACACCTGAGCGCCGCAAACGGCTCCGCCATCGGGACATTTGGCAGCAGGTCTGTGACTGTGTGTTTCGGGGGGCGCAAATTTGCGTGGAACTTTGTTATCGCCGCCATCACCGCTCCTATCCTCGGAGCTGATTTCCTGTGTGCTAACGGCCTACTTGTGGATGTCGCGAACCGACGCCTGATTGATGCCGTATCTTTTGCCACTTTTCCATGCAGGTCGGGAGGTTTGGGCTCGTTAACACACGCCGCGTTTTCCACGTCCGATGACGTGTTTCGACGTTTGCTCGCTGAGTTTCCGGCGTTGACGGTTCCCGCCTTTTCGACCACAGTCGCAAAGCATAGGGTCGAGCATTTCATTCCGACCACTGGGCCACCGGTTTTCGCGCGCTCGAGGCGTCTTGATGCCGCTAAGCTGGCTGTGGCGAAGGAGGAGTTCGCTACGATGGAGCGTTTGGGCATAGTGAGGCGTTCGAACAGCCCGTGGGCGTCGCCGTTGCACATGGTGCCCAAGGCAGACAGGACTTGGCGCCCTTGTGGTGATTTCCGCCGCTTGAACAACGTCACAGCGCATGACCGTTACCCCATTCCGCACATCCAGGACTTTTCAGTTCACCTGGCGGGTGCAACGGTTTTTTCGAAGGTGGATTTGGTGCGCGGTTATCACCAGGTTCCAGTGCTGGCGGAGGACGTTCCCAAGACCGCAGTGATTACTCCATTCGGGCTTTTTGAGTTTTTGCGCATGCCGTTTGGGTTGAAGGGTGCGGCACAAACGTTCCAGAGGCTGATGGATTCAGTGTTGCGCGACCTCCCTTTCGTATTCGTCTACCTAGACGACATTTTGGTGGCCAGTTCTTCCATTGAGGACCACCTCATGCACCTGAGACAGGTCTTCCAGCGCCTGAACGATCACGGTTTGATCGTGAACCCGGCCAAGTGTGAGTTTGGGGTGCCGGTAATCGACTTCCTGGGCCACCGTATTTCGTTCCAGGGTGCGGTTCCCTTGCCCTCAAAGGTGCAGGCGGTGGCGGATTTTCCTCGCCCGACGTCAGTCAAGTCGCTGCAGGAGTTCTTGGGTATGGTGAACTTTTACAATCGTTTCCTACCACACGCGGCCCAGCTCCTGCAGCCTCTTTATGACGCCCTGAGGCTTAAGAAAGCCACCGATCAGGTAGCGTGGTCTTTCGCGCGAGACCAGGCATTTGAGGGTGCCAAGGCCGCGCTGGCCAAGGCCACACTCCTTGCACATCCAGCGCCCCAGGCAACTATTGCTTTGACCACCGACGCCTCGGATGTGGCAGTCGGGGCCGTGGTCGAGCAGTGTGTGGCTGGCGAGTGGCAGCCTCTTGCGTTTTTTAGCCGTAAGCTTCGCGACAATGAGCGGAAATACAGCGTTTTCGATCGGGAGTTGTTGGCGTTGTACCTGGCCACCCGCCATTTCCGTTTCCTGTTGGAAGGCCGCTCTTTTACGGCGTATGTTGACCATAAGCCACTAACATTCGCCATGGCCAAAGTCACTGAGCCCTGGTCCGCTCGCCAGCAGCGCCACCTGGCGGCTATTTCCGAATTTACCACCGACATTCGACACGTGGAAGGAAAGTCAAACGCTGTCGCTGATTGTCTGTCGCGTGTGCTGGTGTGCCCTGTACAGCTCGGGGTGGACTTTGCAGCGATGGCTGCTGACCAGCTCGAGGATCCGGCCATATTGGCTCTCGGATCTGCCGGAACTGGTCTCAAGCTGAGGGATGCAGTAGTGGAGGATGGGGGTCCTGTCCTTCTCTGTGACGTCTCCACTGGCCGCCCCCGCCCAGTAGTGCCACTTACCTGGCGTCGCCGCGTTTTTGATTTGGTGCACTCCCTCTCGCATCCGGGAGTTCGGGCCTCTGTAAAATTGGTGGCTGCCAAGTTTGTTTGGCCAGGCCTCAGAAAGGAGGTCAGAGAATGGGCGGCTGCATGTGTTGCTTGTCAGCGGGCCAAAGTGCACCACCATGTTAGGGCCCCCCTGGAGCCTTTTGCGATTCCGGCCAGGCGGTTTGATCATGTGCATGTAGACCTGGTGGGCCCCCTCCCCCCGTCTCATGGTTTCACGCACCTGCTGACGATGGTTGATCGAACATCCAGGTGGCCGGAGGCGATTCCTCTGTCGAGCACGTCTGCGGCAGATGTGGCGCAGGCGTTTATGTCTGCGTGGGTCTCGCGTTTCGGAGTTCCGTCGGATGTAACCTCGGACAGGGGCCCCCAGTTTGTGTCGGAACTGTGGTCAGCGTTGGCAAGGTCTCTGGGCACACAGGTGCACCACACTACCGCGTATCATCCACAGTCGAATGGTTTGTGCGAGCGTTTTCACCGGTCGCTGAAGGCAGCATTACGGGCCGCGCTCGTGGATGGTAACTGGGTAGGTCGGTTGCGGTGGGTCATGTTAGGTCTCCGTTCTGCCCCGAAGGAGGACCTTGACGCCTCACCAGCGGAGTTGGTACTCGGGCAGCCGCTCCGTGTGCCTGGTGAGTTTTCACCGGAAGGTTTGGCTCCCTCTTTTCCCGCCACGCGTCAGGCTCCTGCGGGGTCGGTTGTTGCTCCGGGACCAATTCACCACTGTTTCCCTCGGTCATTCGTGCCTTCTGTTCTTGCCACTGCTCGTTTTGTTTTTGTACGTCACGATGCTCACCGGTCCCCCCTCCGGCCCCCATATGATGGCCCATTTAGGGTGCTAGAGGCTGGGACTAAGTGTTTCGTGTTGGAGATGGGTGGGCGTCGAGAGAATGTTTCTGTGGACAGACTAAAACCAGCGCATTCTGTCGCAGGTGAAGACATGGTGCCAGCTGGAGTTCCCCGTCGAGGTCGCCCGCCGGCCAGGACCCCGGGGACGACTTCGGACGTTGCGGGTGCCACCTCTGATGCCACTGTTCTGGACTTGTTTCCTCCTGTTCGCACGGTCTCTGCCAGGGAGGCGCACGCGTTATGGCAGGCTGGTTAGGCCTCCCGTGAGGGACTGATAGGGGTGCCGTAGTTTCCCTCTGGGTGTTCGGGGGGGGGCTGTGTGGCGGTTGCTGGTGGTGTTCCTCTCACCCCAGAGGATTATGGGAAAGGGGCGTGGTTTTGAACCCAGGTTCTGGCGCGAAGGTCACGACCAAAGAGTGTCTCGCGAGCGTGTTGAGGAATAAACGTTTTTGTTGGTTCACCTCGTCTCCCGAGTGATTCCTCCTTCCTGCCACAGCGCACACACTCACACACACACGCCCTCACACACACATGGCCCTAAACAATGTCTTTGATATATAAATATACACATATACATCAATGATTTGCATGTGTAACCTTGAACCCCTGAAGGCAGTTGTCGCGTGGTGACAGCGTCGTTGTGGCAACATACCGGCTTGATGTCTCGGTGGAGGAAGCCCACCGAGTGGATGGCTTCAATGGACTCAAGGATCTGCTTGCCGAGCCTCAGGGTCGTGCTCATGGAGAACGTTCCTCTGGGCTGACTCCTCCGCAGGTCGGCCAGGTTCCGCCCCTACAGGAGGACACACCCCCTCCAACCTGATCAGGTGGTCACCACGAGTGTGAGCGGTGGGCTCAAAGCTAAGGGACTGTGGCTAAAGCTCAGCTTCATCAAGCTTCACGTGAAAAGGTTCGAATCCCGCAGGACAGAAGGTCACGCCCCCCCACCTGTCACCTTTGTTCCGCCTCACCTGGAGCTGCATGACGACATAGTTGAATTTATCGTTGCGTCCACAGCCGATGAACTTGCACACGTGGTTTTTACCTAGAGACAGGATCAGACCTTCAGACGCTCTCGTCCCACGCTTCCCGCAGAAACACGATGAAACAAGTCCAATGCGGCCCAGGTGCACGCCCAATCGAGGGCAGGGAGCAGGCAGAAGGTCACGCTCACCCTGAAGCTTCTTCAGCACCGCCACCTCCATCTTCAGGACCTGCTTGGGCTGCTGGGCCGACTCCACCTTCAGCGCCACATTCTCCCGAGTCAGCAGATCCAACGCCTCGTAGATCTCTCCAAAGCCGCCTCCCCCGATCTTCTTCAGCTGTCAGGACAGACCGTGGTCAGTGACCTTCTGGACCTGGTTCTGACAGGACGGCCCTCAGAACTTCCATCACGATGATAACATGGCAGCTGACCATCATCTGCAGGCGTGTGTGTGTGAGTGTGTGTGTGTACGTGTGTGTGTAAGTGTGTGAGTGTGCATGTATGTGTGTGTGTGTGTAAGTGTGTGTGTGTGCATGTATGTGTGTGTGTGTATGTGTGTGTAAGTGTGTGTGTGTGTGTGTGTGTGTGTGTGCATGTATGTGTGTGTGTGTGTGTGTGTGTGTGTGTGTGCCAGCGTGCTTGGTTGTGATGTCTGGACAGAGGCTGAACACTCTGGTTCTGGTGCTGCTGACCTCAGTGTGTGCTGGGCTCCGTGGACTCACCACTTTCCAGCGGTCTTTGACCATGCAGTTTGGCGGCAGGATGTCGGCCTGCTCAGATGTTCCGTTCATGCTGCCGTTGTCCTGGAGACCCGGAACTAGGCACTGCATCTGCCAGCCAGACAGAACACGAGCAGCTCCCAGTTTGAAAGAGCCATTTATCTGTGGAGGAGAAGAGCGTCAGCTCCGGCCCTGCCCCCACACACCGCTGCTACCTGACCGGCCAGGTAGCAGCCAGGACAAGCCATTCCTCAGCTGACCGGGGGAGGGGGGGGGGTCCGGACGTCAACCTACCCAGAACCGCTTCACCACCTCTGACTAAAGGCCCAGCTCAGAACCATCGTCCGGGACCTCAGAACATGGTCCTCAGATGGACGGCGGAGCTGTCGTGGTCCTGTCAGGACGCTTGGTGACATCAATCTGACCCAGACCCACACAAGAAGTTCTGGTCAAAGAAACGGCTGAACAGTCCTGAAGACCCCAGAAGAGGACTGAAGAACACAGAAAAGCCTTCACAAGATGGAGGAAGGCCAAGAAGAGGGAGGAGGAGCCTCAGTCAGGAGACACCTTCCTTAAGGTTCCTCAGAAGAGGAATAAAAGCAGCGGTCTGATGGGACGATCATGTGACCAACACAGACGTCTGCTGACGGGAGCAGAAGATGAACGGGGCAGGTGATGCTCTCTGCTCACCCAGGAGCTCCAGGACAGACGGAGGAAGATCCGTCAGCCAATGGAGCAGAAAGATCCACAAACAGGCAGCAGCTGAAGGTGTCTGCAGGGGAACTGTCTGCAGGAGGAAGCTCTGCTCGTCTTCGTGGTCTCCAGGCTGGGGGGGAAGCCCATGCTCTTCCACATGCACTGCCAGGAGGCGCCATCACTGCATGCACAGCACAGACACTCAAACCAGTATAAACCAGGAAACCTAGTCTGAAACTGGGAACAGGAGATGCAAGCTAAAGGGGAGGAGCTTCTCGGCACCTGCAGTGATGCTGTGACCAATCACTGAAGTGGGCGGGACCACAGAGTCATGAGTGACGTCCTATCAGGAGAGCAGAGACGAGGGCAGCTCGGGAGCAGCAGCATTTTCAACTGTCCAATTTCATTCAGATTTTCACTGGAGTCATTTTAAAAAGAATTTGATGAAGAAATTCACTCAGGCGTGGAGTCAGTTTACTCCAAAGCTTCAGACCAGGCCTGAACCCCGTACAGTTCATCACAAAGAGCAACAACTCTGTGGTCCTGACAGGGGGCGGAGCTCAAGGTGTGTTGGTGTGTCGGGGCTGGGGGAGTGCACTCTGCCAGAAGCCAAATCTGCAGCATTCGAGTTTCGATGTAATGAAGTCAGTCAGAGCTCACCATCGTTCTGAACTTTACAACAAAAGTTCCTGTTCCTGAGTCAGCCTACAAGCCAAAACAGAGGGCACGGTTACCCACACAAGCCCACACACACTCACACTCACACACACACACACACACACACACACACACACACACACACACATACAAGAATGTAGGCGCACACACACACACACACACACACACACACATACATATACACACATACATACACACGCAGGCATGCACACACGCACACACACACACATACATACATATACACACTGATACACACACACACACCCCCTGGGGTGGGCATTGTCCAACAACATTTCAGCCACGTTCTCCTCAAACAGCTTCACCACTTGTTTTAAAGGGTTAACATTAAACCAGTAGAACCAGTGGACCAGCAGTACCAACAGGACCAGTGGACCAGCAGTACCAACAGGACCAGTAGACCAGCAGTACCAACAGGACCAGTGGACCAGCAGTACCAACAGGACCAGTGGACCAGCAGTACCAACAGGACCAGTGGACCAGCATTACCAACAGGACCAGTAGACCAGTAGAACCAGTGGACCAGCAATACCAACAGGACCAGTGGACCAGCAGTACCAACAGGACCAGTGGACCAGCAGTACCAACAGGACCAGTAGACCAGCAGTGCCAACAGGACCAGTGGACCAGTAAGACCAGTGGACCAGCAGTACCAACAGGACCAGTAGACCAGTAGGACCAGTGGACCAGCAGTATCAACAGGACCAGTAGACCAGTAGGACCAGTGGACCAGCAGTACCAACAGGACCAGTGGACCAGCAGTATCAACAGGACCAGTAGACCAGCAGTGCCAACAGGACCAGTAGGACCAGTGGACCAGCAGTACCAACAGGACCAGTGGACCAGCAGTACCAACAGGACCAGTGGACCAGCAGTACCAACAGGACCAGTGGACCAGCAGGACCAACAGGACCAGTGGACCAGCAGTATCAACAGGACCAGTGGGACCAGTGGACCAGCAGTACCAACAGGACCAGTGGACCAGTAGGACCAGTGGAACAGCAGTACCAACAGGACCAGTAGACCAGCAGTGCCAACAGGACCAGTGGACCAGTAGGACCAGTGGACCAGCAGTACCAACAGGACCAGTAGACCAGTAGACCAGTAGGACCAGTAGGACCAGTAGATCAGTAGGACCAGTGGACCAGCAGTACCAACAGGACCAGCGGGACCAGCAGGACCAGCAGTACCAACAGCACCAGTGGGACCAGTGGACCAGCAGTGCCAACAGCACCAGTGGGACCAGTGGACCAGCAGTGCCAACAGGACCAGTAGACCTGCAGGACCAGTGGACCAAGGGGACCAGTGAACCAGCAGTACCAGCAGTACCAGCAGTACCAACAGGACCAGTCAACCACTAGGAACAGTGGACCAGCAGTACCAGCAGGACCAGTGGACCAACAGAACCAGTGGACCAGCATCACCAGCAGGGCCAGTGGACCAGTAGGACCAGTAGTACCAATGAACCAGTAGGACCCACAGGACCAGTAGGGCCAGCAGCACCAGTGGTACCAATGGACCAGCAGGACCAGTGCATCAGGGACCAGCAGGACCAGAACCAGGACCAGGGACCAGCTGATGGTCACCAGTGTCTCTGATTGTCACCAATGTCCAGCGGAAGTCCTGTCCTCCCTCTTTTGGACACTACTGAGGAAGCAGGAGGGAAACTCTGTCCTCCAGCCTCTGAGTGTCCCTCCTGCTCCCTCAGTAGTGTCCTAAGAAGGGAGGACACCATTTTGTGCTGCTCGCATGTCCCATGATGCACTGGGAGTCCTGCTGGGACAGTGTGATCTGACCCTGAGGTCAGAGAGGGAGATCAATACTTCAAAGACATCAATGAGGTTCATGTTCAAAGGAGGCGCTGAGCGCTGCTCCTGATTGGAAGGTCAGACTGGCTCCACCCCCCAGTGACCTCCACACCAAGATGGCGGCCCTGACATCAGGAGAATATCAGTTCGTGTTGAGAGCAGCCTGAGGCATCGTCATCATCATCGTCACCTTCATCACCATCATCATCACCTTCATCAATAACCCACCAATCACCCATCAATAACTCATCACTAACCTATCAATAACCCACCAATCACCCATCAATAACCCACCAATCACCCATCAATAACCTACCAATCACCCACCAATAACCCATCAGTCACCCACCAATAACCCATCACTAACCCACCAATAACCCATCAATAACCCACCAATAACCTATCAATAACCCATCAATAACCCACCAATCACCCACCAATCACCCACCAATAACCCATCACTAACTCACCAATCACCCATCAATAACCCACCAATCACCCATCACTAACCCACCAATCACCCATCAATAACCCACCAATCACCAATCAATCACCCATCAATGACCCACCTATCACTCACCAATAACCCATCAATAACCCACCAATCACCCACCAATCACCCACCAATAACCTATCAATAACCCACCTGTAACCCATCAATAACCCACCAATAACCTATCAATAACCCACCTGTAACCATCAATAACCCACCAATAACCTATCAATAACCCAACAATAACCCACCAATCACCCATCAATAACCCACTAATAACCTATCAATAACCCACCAATAACCCACCAATAACCCATCAATAACCCACCAATAACCTATCAATAACCCATCACTAACCCATCAATAACCTATCGATAACCTATCAATAACCCACCAATAACCCATCAATAACCCACCAATAACCCATCAATAACCCACCAATAACCCATCAATAACCCACCAGTAACCCAGCAATCACCAATCAATAACCTATCAATAACCCACCAATCATCCATCAATCACCCATCACTAACCCATCAATAACCCATCAATAACCCATCACTAACCCTTCAATAACCCACCAATCACCCATCAATAACCCACCAATCACTCATCACTAACCCATCAATCACCCATCAATCACCCATCAATAACCCATCAATATACCCACCAATAACCCATCAATAACCCACCAATCACTCATCACTAACCCATCACTAACCCATCACTAACCCATCAATCACCCATCACTAACCCATCACTAACCCATCAATAACCCATCAATAACCTATCAATAACCCACCAATCATCCATCACTAACCCATCACTAACCCATCAATCACCCATCAATCACCCACCAATAACCCATCAATAACCCACCAATAACCCACCAATCACCCATCAATAACCCACCAATAAGCCACCAATCATCCATCAATCACCCATCAATCACCCACCAATAACCCATCAATAACCCACCAATAACCCACCAATAACCCATCAATAACCCACCAATCACTCATCACTAACCCATCAATAACCCATCACTAACCCATCAATCACCCATCAATCACCACCAATAACCCATCAATAACCCACCAATAACCCATCAATAACCCACCAATAACCTATCAATAACCCACCTGTAACCATCAATAACCCACCAATAACCTATCAATAACCCAACAATAACCCACCAATCACCCATCAATAACCCACTAATAACCTATCAATAACCCACCAATAACCCACCAATAACCCATCAGTCACCCACCAATAACCCATCAATAACCCACCAATAACCCATCAATAACCCACCAGTAACCCAGCAATCACCAATCAATAACCTATCAATAACCCACCAATCATCCATCAATCACCCATCACTAACCCATCAATAACCCATCAATAACCCATCACTAACCCTTCAATAACCCACCAATCACCCATCAATAACCCACCAATCACTCATCACTAACCCATCAATCACCCATCAATCACCCATCAATAACCCATCAATATACCCACCAATAACCCATCAATAACCCACCAATCACTCATCACTAACCCATCACTAACCCATCACTAACCCATCAATCACCCATCACTAACCCATCACTAACCCATCAATAACCTATCAATAACCCACCAATCATCCATCACTAACCCATCACTAACCCATCAATCACCCATCAATCACCCACCAATAACCCATCAATAACCCACCAATAACCCACCAATCACCCATCAATAACCCACCAATAAGCCACCAATCATCCATCAATCACCCATCAATCACCCACCAATAACCCATCAATAACCCACCAATAACCCACCAATAACCCATCAATAACCCACCAATCACTCATCACTAACCCATCAATAACCCATCACTAACCCATCAATCACCCATCAATCACCACCAATAACCCATCAATAACCCACCAATAACCCATCAATAACCCACCAATAACCCACCAATCACCCATCAATCACCCATCAATAACCCATCAATCACCCATCAATCACCCATCAATAACCCATCAATCACCCACCAATAACCCATCAATAACCCATCAATCACCCACCAATCACCCACCAATAACCCATCAATCACCCATCAATAACCCATCAATCACCCACCAATAACCCATCAATAACCCACCAATAACCCACCAATAACCCACCAATAACCCATCAATAACCCATCAATCACCCATCAATCACCCACCAATAACCCATCAATCACCCACCAATAACCCATCAATAACCCACCAATAACCCACCAATAACCCATCAATCACCCATCAATAACCCATCAATCACCCATCAATAACCCATCAATAACCCACCAATAACCCACCAATAACCCATCAATAACCCATCAATCACCCATCAATCACCCACCAATCACCCACCAATAACCCATCAATCACCCACCAATAACCCATCAATAACCCACCAATAACCCATCAATCGCCCATCAATCACCCATCAATCACCCATCAATCACCCACCAATAACCCATCAATAACCCACCAATAACCCACCAATAACCCATCAATCACCCATCAATAACCCACCAATAAACCATCACTAACCCATCAATAACCCATCAATCACCCACCAATAACCCATCACTAACCCATCAATAACCCATCAATCACCCATCAATAACCCACCAATAAACCATCACTAACCCATCAATCACCCATCAATAACCCACCAATAAACCATCACTAACCCACCAATAACCCATCAATCACCCATCAATAACCCACCAATAAACCATCACTAACCCATCAATAACCCATCAATAACCCACCAATAAACCATCACTAACCCATCAATAACCCATCAATCACCCATCAATAACCCACCAATAAACCATCACTAACCCATCAATCACCCATCACTAACCCATCAATCACCCATCAATAACCCACCAATAAACCATCACTAACCCACCAATAACCCATCAATCACCCATCAATAACCCACCAATAAACCATCACTAACCCATCAATAACCCATCAATAACCCACCAATAAACCATCACTAACCCATCAATAACCCATCAATCACCCATCAATAACCCACCAATAAACCATCACTAACCCATCAATCACCCATCAATAACCCATCAATCACCCACCAATAACCCACCAATAACCCACCAATAACCTATCAATAACCCACCAATAACCCACCAATAACCTATCAATAACCCACCAATAACCCATCAATAACCCATCAATCACCCACCAATAACCCACCAATAACCCATCAATCACCCACCAATAACCCACCAATAAACCATCAATAACCCATCAATCACCCACCAATAACCCACCAATAACCCACCAATAACCTATCAATAACCCACCAATAACCCACCAATAACCCATCAATAACCCATCAATCACCCACCAATCACCCATCAATAACCCATCAATAACCCACCAATAACCCATCAATAACCCACCAATAACCCACCAATAACCCACCAATAACCCATCAATAACCCACCAATCCCCCCAGCTGATCGATCCCCGCTCGCCCTCCCTGGAACACCCCCACTGCACAGTCATGGGGATTCTCTGCGCATGCGCAACACCCATCCTGCCGATCAATAACCCGGTGCGGGTTCTGCCGGGCCTGGTTCGGGTCCAGACCCAGCCGGGACCGGCCTACCTGGCGCACCGTCCGCTCCTTTTCCGCCTTTTGGGAATCTTCATCTGGGACCAGGTTCCGGAGCCAAGCGTGCTGGTCCAGAGAGCCCCCCTTCAGGACAGGGGCCGGCTCCGGGCCGGGCCTGGGCCGGTTCCGGGCCTGGGCCGGTCCCGGGCCTGGGCCGGTCCCCCCTCACGGTCCCAGCGGGCCGAGCGGACCGGACATGCGAGCTGGACCGGGTCTTGGGGCAGAACCGAAGACGGGCCCCGGGCTCAGCGGTGCCGTCCGGCTGGATGGGGTCGCGGCGGGCCCGCTGTGCCCCGCCTGGGAGCCTGGACCAGAACCAGGGCCCGGTCCCGGAGTGGGTGTCGCTGTCCGGGTCCGCGCGGCTTGTCCGCACTGCAGCGCCGCATCCGCGCGTCAAGCTGGCGTCACAACCGCAACCGCCAGCATCCGCTGCGCACTTTCACAATAAAACGCTGTAGCCGGTCCGACCTGTGGGGGCGTCGGTGAGACAATCAGAATACCGGTCTGGCACGGAAGGCCAGGGGTCGGGGTCAGGGAGAGGGCTCGCGGGGCTATCAAGGTAAGTATCGATCCGGTCACGGCACAGCTGGCGACACGCTACATCACGTGATCCGACTGGGCGCTTTCAGCTCTCGGCTTTATTTTGAAAATCCCCACCGGATATTATGACGCACCCTTTTTGGTACGAAATGGACCGTGAGCCGAGCAGGGGGCGCTGTTCGGACTAGATCAGGACTGGGTTCGGTCCGGTCCGGCCCGCCGGGGGCAGAGACCCACATGACATCGTCACAACCAGTCTCGTCCGAACCGACCCCGTCAGAACTCTGCTGTCCCTGCTAACGGCGCCGGTGTCGGTCCGCTACAGGACCAGCGGGTCGGAACCGTCCTCACCTCGTTGCCATGGTCGCGTCACTGCGGTTGTGACCGCTTTGGTCCGACTGTTGTCTTTCTGGAGACCAGCGGCTTCTTCTCCTCCTCCCTCGGGCCCCCAGCGCCCCCTGTCGGGCTGGAGCCGCCACCGCAGCGCGTCAGCTCGGCCTCTGCGCGACAGGCGCTCAGAACCGGTCCGGAACCGGGACCAGAACCCCTCCAGAGTCAGACCCGGTCCATGTGAGGTCCAGAGCCAGGACCACAACCGGACCAGAACCCCTCCAGAACCCTGACCAGAACCGGGACCAGAACCAGAACCCCTCCAGAGAAACACCCGGTCCATGTGAGGTCCAGAGCCAGGACCACAACCGGACCAGAACCAGAACAGGGACCAGAACCAGAACCCCTCGAGAGCCACACCCAGTCCATGTGAGGTCCAGAGTCAGAACCAGAACCGGGACCCCTCCAGAGCCAGAATTGGTCCATGTGAGGTCCAGAGCCAGGACCAGAACCCCTCCAGACCCACTCCAGGTTCAGACCTGGATGTGTGACGGCCAGACCCGATCCATGTGAGGTTCAGAACCAGTCCAGAACCCCTTCAGGTCCAGTTCTGGATGTGGGAGGGCCAGACCCAGTCCATGTGAGGTCCAGGACCCCTCCAGGGCCAGGACCAGAACTCCTCCAGGTCCAGACTTGGACGTGTGAAGGAAAGACCCGGTCCAGAACCGGTCTAGATCTGGTCCATGTGAGGTCCAGAACCTCTCCAGACCCACCCCAGGTCCAGACCTGGACGTGTCCAGGTCCAGGACCGGTCCAGGTCCAGGTCCAGACCCGGTCCATGTGAGGTCCAGAACTCCTCCAGAGCCAAGTCCAGAACCAGAGCCCAGTCCTGGAGGTACCAGGATTATGTGTAACCCTGATTTACACATCTAAACACCATGAGCATGCAGACAGACACCAGAGGATCTGAACGTTTGGTCGGCAGAATTTTCAAATGTTTCACAGATTCACAAGAAAAATGTAGAAATAAAAGTGCAGCAGTGAATGAATGTGATGTTCTGATCAGTTCCCCCGAGCTCTGGTCAGAGGGCACCATTTGTTCTGCTGGGTCTCCTCTGAGGGTCCAGAGTTCTGTGTTTGTGTCCCGGGTCTGGTACCAGCCCTCGTCCTGACCTGGCCTGGTCTGGGTCTAGATGATTTCAGTCCGCTTGTGTTAATCTTCCTCAGCTGACGATGAATGAAGCTGTTCTGAAAACATGTCATGTGATCATCATTCAAACAACCTGTTCATGCTTCCTGGAGTTTTATTACAGTAGCAAAAATAATAAATGCATTTTTCTGTTTGTTCCCATGGCAACATCCTGTCAACATCCCTTTTCCCATGAAAAGATTTCATTAGTGTTTTCAGGACAGACATTCACGTTCCCTTTGTGTCCCTGTACAGAATCAAAGTCCAATGGGATGCCATCATGGCGAGCCGAAGGCTGGGTTCACAAAGTTCCCGCCGTTGTCCACGTCGTCGCTCTCGGCATCCAAGTCGTCCAAGTTTAGATCAGCCTCAAACATCCGCTGCAGTAGAGCATCCACGGTCCGATACCCTGACAGGAAGCCAGTTCAATACAGATCAATACAGACCAACACAGATCAATACAGATCAACAGAAATCAATGAAGATCAATATAGATCAATACAGATCAACAGAAATCAATGAAGATCAATATAGATCAATACAGACCAACACAGATCAATACAGATCAACAGAAATCAATAAAGATCAACACAGATCAATACAGACCAACACAGATCAATTCAGGTCAACAAAGACGTCATCTCTAAACACCACTCAGGTGTTTCCATGTGTACAACCGATACACAACCCCCACAACAACAGCAGTAACACCAGTAACAACCACAACACCAGTAACAACATCAACAACCACAACACCAGTAACAACAGCAACAGTAACAACCACAACACCAGTAACAACAACAACCACAACAGCAGTGACAACAACCATAACAGCAGTAAGAACACCAGTAACACCAACAACCACAACAGCAGTGACAACACCAACAGCCACAACACCAGTAACAACATCAACAACCACAACAGCAGTGACAACAATCACAACACCAGTAACTACATCAACAACCACAACAGCAGTGACAACATCAACAACCACAACCGCAGTGACAACACCAACAACACCAGTAACAACACCAACAACCACAACACCAGTAACAACACCAACAGCCACAACACCAGTAACAACACCAACAACAGCAGTGACAACACCAAAAGCCACAACAGCAGTAACAACACCAACAACAGCAGTGACAACACCAACAACCACAACAGCAGTAACAACAACAAGAGCAGTAACTACATCAACAACCACAACAGCAGTAACACCATCAACAACCACAGTGACAACTACAACAACAGTAACAACATCAACAACTACAACACCAACAACACTAGTAACATCAACAACCACAACACCAGTAACAACACCAACAGCCACAACAGTAACAACACCAACAACAGCAGTAACAACACCAACAACCACAACAGCAGTGACAACACCAACAACCACAACACCATTAACAACATCAACAACCACAACAACAGCAGTAACAAAAGCAGTAACAACACCGACAACAGCAGTAACAACACCAACAGGACTGGTTCTGAAATGGTTTGTCCCTGTGCGGTCAGGACATCGTCTTCTGTCTACGTTTCCACCAGGCCCAACCCCTAAAAGCCTTTCTTACTTTTGGAAGCGATTTTAAACATGAGGACGGGCCTGTCCTCTGCTCCCTCGTGGTCCCCCTCAGTGCTGTCCACAGCATTCACCAGGTTGTCCTCCAGCTTCTCTCTGATGGACACAAGGACAGAGACACGGTCCAGATAAATGGAGGGCCCAGTGGAGCTTTGACACGACCAGTCAAAGACCAGACAGGATGCTCAAGGAACAACATGGTCGGAGACTGTTGTGTTGTGTCCATTAGAATAATTTTTAAACCTTTAGTTCAAGGTTTCACAACACTTTTGGACTGTCTGTTGACTAAGACTCCGCCCACATCAGGTGGTACCCAGGGGCCATGCCCAGACCTGGGCAATGCTCTCGTTGACGTTCAAGGTTCTGGTGTTGACATTGAGACGTTGAGGCCCCATGGTGGACTCCAGGCTGATCCAGTGCTCCTCCCTCCAACACCTCCTCCAGTCTGCTGACTGACTTCATGCTCAGTCAGCAGACTCCTCCCACTGACATCTGTCATACGGCAGTAAAAACCTACTGTGCCACAGAGAGCTGCAGCTCCTCGATCTTCCTCTCCAGAGACGTGTGGAGGTCACTCTTCTCTACCGAGTACTCCATGAAGAAGGCCTCCAGGACAAAAGCCACAAAGATGCTGAAAGGAGAAGTGATGTCACCATTTGACAACAGTCAGATGACTCCAGACACAATCACAGAAAATCTTCATGGTTCTTACTTGATGATGATTATGACAACCACGATGTGGAAGAGAACGAAGAAGATCCTGGCAGACGTGTGAGTGACAGTGGTGAAGCCGCTACTGAGCAGTGGAACCACGATAAGGAAGGAAGTCCTGGAGCATCAGGCCCCACCCCCAAACATGGACTACAACTCTTCAGCTCCAGAGCTACAGTGAGGATGATGACTGGTCCACACAGGAGCACTTCCTGAGGCTCTCACATTCATCTGTCAACCTTTGTGAGGACACTGGGATCAGATTTGGAGCTTGACCTGGTTCAGACCGGACCTACCACAAGGACCTACAGCTGTAAAGTTCACATGGTGCTCTGAGCTGCCCCCCTCTCCATCCTCAATAACGGGTTCTCAACGATCATCAACCACGATGACCGCCCTCTGCCTGTCGGCTGAACTAACATCCCTCACAAGAACTCAGCAGAACCTTCACGTGTTGGTGTCACCGAGCACATGAAGGATATCGTGCCACTGGTTGACCACAGTGAGCTCCACCAGCAGGATGAAAGAAGACAGGACGTCGTTGAAGTTGTTCTTGCAGTAGTTGAGCTGAGCGAACGACGTTCCATTCAGGAGAATATTCCCACAGAACGGCTTAGTGGGGTCAGCTGAGCCTTCACCAAAATACGTGATCTTCCCTTTAAAGAGCTCCATGCCGACCATCGCAAAGATGTAGTAGACCACCTGAGGAGGAGAGAAGGATGAATAGCAGAGGAACAAGTGGTGGTGGTGATGGTCCACATGGTCCTGACCTACCAGGATGAGCTGTCCAAAGGTCAGGATGGCCGGGCCGACCCGGACCAGGGCGTTGATGATGGTACGAAACCTGAGGAGACCAGGCCCAGAGGTTAGATCTCAGACACACATGCATGCATACACGTACACACACACACATGCGCACACACACACTCACATACATATGCACACACACCCGCATACACACGCGCGCGCACACACACAGAAGGCCGAAGCTCACAAACCTCTGGATGCTGTCCACCACCCGCACCAGCCTGAGGACCCGCAGGATCAGGACGATGTCCAAGATCTGACGGCTCCCATAGAGTCCAGCTGGGACGGGACACCCAGGACAAGGCATGAGCACGTGTGTGTGTGGGTGTTTGTGTGTGTGGCTAACGTCACTCATATACCTTACCACAGTTTTGATCATCTTATAAAGATATAAAGACTTTTATCAAATGTGATCTGAAGGACACGATGAAGATGAGGATGAAGATCAGACACCACCTGACTAACTTACTCCTCTAGAATCAGGAGAGGTTCTTTTAGTTGTTCAAAGAAGTCTTAAATGGTTTAAATGGGTCTTCCTTAAATTTGTAGGAAAAGACGAGAGAACTCACAGGACTTCACGGCTGAGTTGGCGACTGTAGCGATGAGGGCGGAGACGACGATAATGGTGTCAAACCTGGAAGACAACAGTCAGAAGCTCAGCTTTCAGCTTTGATGCTGAAGTTCATTCAAAAACCATCGTTTGGCGTTTTAGTGAAATCGACACGAAGGCAACGGAGTCGGGAACAGCTGAGAGTCAAGCTCCTCACCAGTTCCACAAGTTATGTCGAGAGAAGAAGGCTCTGGGCTCGAAGACGTAGAGTTTCAGCAGGATCTCCAGCAGGTACAGCGACAGGAAGAGCCACTCCGAGTCAGCGATCAGCGGGTTGTTCTCGTCCAGACCGATGAAGACGGCGTTCACCAGGATGATCAGGTCGTACACCATCACGAAAGCCCTGAAACAAGCTCACGTCTACACCCTCCCACGCTCAAGGAGCCACACCCACGGTCAAGAACAATCAAGGCTTCTCTCACCGATGTCGAACCAGTCGACAGAGCAGGCGGCTGGGGGCCGACAGGTAGAGGGCGGGGCACATGAGGCGCAAGGGGTGTGGCCTTGACTTTAGTGTGATGACTTCAATGTTCAGGAGGTCGGCCAGCTGCACAAACGCCAACTTCCCTGTCAATCAAGCAGCAGCAAGGCGTCAGCCGACGTTCATCTCCTCCAGACTGACTGTTCCCCTCCAGGGGGTTGGCGCTCCTCCGGGGGGCAGCGCTCAACCCTTCGCTCACCTTCAGACCTACTAAAAGTGAGTTTGGCGTGGAAACGTGCGTTGCTCTACGCCAACTTCGTGGCTGTGGACGCACATTTCTATGTTGTTGCTATGGCGACACGTAGAGGCGAACTGGGGAACCGTTACTCTTGTCACAACAGTCGGCCTTTGTGGTGATGAGACCATCAGACCTTTGTGAACGATCAACGGAGCCACGTGCTTGTAGCTGTGTACGTAACGGTACAGCTGTGAGTGTTTCTGACCGCTAACAACATCTGGACTTACTCAGGTGACACAGTTATGATGAAAGTCCTCACAGAGACAGGTACAAGGATGAGTGTGTGTGCGCGCACGTGTGTGCGTGTGTGCATGTGTGTGTGTGCGTGCGTGTGCTACCTATGCAGCCCTGGTTCTGGTGGTCCAACACACTCCACAGCAGTTCTCTGTGAGCGTTGCGGATGTCGGGCTGAACCAGGCGCACCAGCTGGTTCCAGTTGGCCTGGCTCACCACCTGCTCCTCGCTGTCCTTCCTGCGCTCCTGTAGGACAGCAAACGCTCGAACCATCTTGTGTCTTTTGGCCTTGACCAGCTGCCGTATCTCCTCCTGTCACACACAAGCCCATCAGCTGCTGCTCAGTAGCCCCGCCCCCGCCTCCAGCAGGTACCTTTAGGTACTTCTTGTAGTTGTTGTAGACAACAGCGAGGAAGACCGACATGAAGATGTAGGTGTTGATGAGGATGTAGACGATGAAGAAGACAGCAAACCAGGAGCTGGCGTTGTACGCCGGCATCCTGCCGAAGACAGGACAGAGGACAGCTCATTCCTGTTGACATGGGTCAGAGGTCACAGGTCAGGGTCAGAGGTCAGGTCAGGCCTTACATGACGTCAGGGCTGTTGGCTGTGGTGACGAGAACATAGAGGTCAAAGGTGATGTCCACATAGCTGCTGAAGTACGGAGCTCCACCGGCGGTCTTCAGGTCTCTGTCCAAACACACCAGACAGGCTTCAGCCGAGGCTCCGCCCACCCAGGGCCACGCCCATAAACGCACACACCGAAGTAAGGGCGGCCTTTCGTACCGTTTTCCCAGAAGTTTGAGGGCCATCAGCGAGAAGATGAGGAGGCTGAACATGAAGAGGAGGAAGACGTAGAAGATCTGAGGAAGAGCGTTTCTGATGCTTCTGAACGCCCTGCGGAGCTGAACACAAGAGCCCATCAGAGCAAGCCCCGCCCCCACCTTAGCCACACACCCCTCCATTCCTCTGGCAGGTGGGGGCGGGGCAGCACAGTTACCTGTCGCCCTTCGGTGACGTTGACCAGCAGGAGTGGGCGGAGCACTCTGGACCAGCGGACGGCCCGCCAGCCCGACGCCTTCAGGGCACCGTAGACGATCATGTCGAGGAGCGCCAGCTGCACAGATTGATTATTGACAACTGACACCCTCAAATCAATCAACACTCAATCGCTTTGGTGACAAGCTCGTTGCCACGGTGACAGCAGGTGTCTCCCCAGCAGGACTGGATCAGCCTGGTGCTACTGGGAGAGGCTACACGGACCCAACAGTCGGCTACGCCTGTGTCGGTCTGCTTGAGTCAACAGTCGCACAAACACAACCATTCACCCCAACAACAGTCTGACAGTTAACACAGAGCAGGGCAAACGCACAACAGGGTAAACACACAACAGGGTAAATGCACAACAGGGTAAACACACAACAGGGTAAATGCACAACAGGGTAAACACACAACAGGGTAAACACACAACAGGGTAAACACACAACAGGGTAAATGCACAACAGGGTAAACACACAACAGGGTAAACACACAACAGGGTAAATGCACAACAGGGTAAACACACAACAGGGTAAACACACAACAGGGTAAACACACAACAGGGTAAATGCACAACAGAGTAAATGCACAACTGGGTAAACGCACAACAGGGTAAACACACAACAGGGTAAATGTGCAACAGGTTTTGAGCACAACAGGGTAAACACACAACAGGGTAAATGCACAACAGAGTAAATGCACAACTGGATAAACACGCAACAGGGTAAACGCACAACAGGGTAAAAGCACAACAGAGTAAATGCACAACTGGATAAACACGCAACAGGGTAAACGCACAACAGGGTAAAAGCACAACAGAGTAAATGCACAACTGGATAAACACGCAACAGGGTAAATGCACAACAGGGTAAATGCACAACAGGGTAAATGCACAACAGGGTAAACGCACAACAGGGTAAAAGCACAACAGGGTAAATGCACAACAGGGTAAATGCACAACAGAGTAAATGCACAACTGGGTCAACGCATAACTGGGTAAACACACAACAGGGTAAACGCACAACTGGGTCAACGCATAACTGGGTAAACACACAACAGGGTAAATGTGCAACAGGTTTAGAGCACAACAGGGTAAACACACAACAGGGTAAACACACAACAGGGTAAACACACAACAGGGTAAACGCACAACAGGGTAAATGCACAACAGGGTAAACGCACAACTGGGTAAACACACAACAGGGTAAATGCACAACAGGTTTAGAGCACAACAGGGTAAACGCACAACTGGGTAAACACACAACAGGGTAAATGCACAACAGGGTAAACACACAACAGGTTTAGAGCACAACAGAGTTAGAGCACAACAGGGTAAACGCACAACAGGGTTAGAGCTAACACACCAGAGTTAACACACAATATGTGACAAGGTGTCAACAACGAGGTGTTGCAGTTCTGCCACAACTAAAATTGATTTGAAAATGTTACTCACACACACACACACACACACACAGTGTACACACTTAGACACAAATAGAAACATTTGACAGATTTCTTTAATTCTAACTGGGACCAGAGCTGAACTGGGACCATGTGGTTCCGTCCCAGCCGTGCTGGCAGGAACAGGAAGTGCTGACAGGTCAAGTGTGCGGTTAAAGGTTGTTTCACAAGCGTCCCCGCTCAGCACATTCCTGACTCATAAAACAGGAAGGAGAGCCGGAGCTGCTCCAGGGCTGCTCCAGGGCTCGATCACCTCTATCAGGCTCTGATCGACACCCTGACGATGTCATCAGAGGATGGATGTGCTGGGGGCGTGGCCAGGCCAAGCCCCGCCCAGTGTGAGGTGCAGACGAGCCCCGCCTACCGTGATGATGGCAATGATGCAGATGTTCTTGGGGTCCTTCCAGAACTTGTCCCGGGGGATGACCCTGGCGTAGTGGACCAGCCGCAGGCTGAAGGCCAGCAGGCACAGCAGCTCCACCAGCATGGTGGCCTGCAACACACGGCCCCGCCCCTCAGTCCCCAGACACACATGGCCCCGCCCCTCAGACACACAGCCCCGCCCCTCAGTCCCCAGACACACACGGCCCCGCCCCTCAGACACACACGGCCCGCCCCTGAGACACACATGGCCCCGCCCCTCAGTCCCCAGACACACATGGCCCCGCCCCTCAGACACACAGCCCCGCCCCACAGTCCCCAGACCCACACGGCCCCGCCCCTCAGACACACACGGCCCCGCCCCTCAGACACACACGCCCCGCCCCTCAGACACACACTCCCCGCCCCTCAGACACACACGGCCCCGCCCCTCAGTCCCCAGACACACACAGCCCCGCCCCTCAGTCCCCAGACACACACATGGCCCCGCCCCTCAGTCCCCAGACACACACAGCTCCGCCCCCAGACACACACGGCCCCCCTTCCAGACACACACAGCCCCACCCCCTCAGTCTGCGGTGGCGGCCTTACCCAGGACGGCAGCGGGAGCAGGGCGGGCTCCTCGAAGAGCGCCAGGCTCAGGTCCAGGACGATGAAGGTGTAGAGGAGCACCTGAGGTAGCCAGTGGTTGTAGAGCAGGTACAGCCTGAGCACACAGAGAACACGGCTCCAGCAGGGGACGATGACAACAACAAGGACATCAACAACACCACCACCACCAGTACCACCAACACCACCACCATCATCACCACCAACACCACCACCACCATTATCAACACCACCACCAACAACACCACCATCACCAGGACCACCACCAGTACCACCACCGCCACCACCACAAGTACCACCAACAACAACACTACCACCACCACCACCACCACCAGTACCATCACCACCATCATCACCAGTACCACCACCACCACCGGTACCATCCACACCAGTACCACCATCATCAACACCACCAACAACACTACAACCAACAACACCACACCATCACCAGTACCACCACCACCACCACCAGTACCATCACCACCACCATCACCAGTACCACCACCATCATCAACACCACCACCAACAACAACAACAACAAGACCACCACCACCATCACCATCACCAGTACCATCATCACCAGTACCACCACCATCACCAGTACCACCACCACCAGTACCACCACCACCACCACCAGTACCACCACCATCACCAGTACCACCACCACCATCACCAGTACCACCACCATCACCAGTACCATCATCACCAGTACCACCATCACCAGTACCACCACCATCACCAGTACCATCATCACCAGTACCACCACCACCATCACCAGTACCACCACCATCACCAGTACCACCATCACCAGTACCACCATCACCAGTACCACCACCACCATCACCATTACCATCATCACCATTACCACCACCACCACCACCACCAGTACCACCACCATCACCAGTACCACCATCACCAGTACCACCACCACCAGTACCACCACCATCACCAGTACCATCATCACCAGTACCACCACCACCATCACCAGTACCACCATCACCAGTACCACCACCACCAGTACCACCACCATCACCAGTACCATCATCACCAGTACCACCACCACCACCATCACCAGTACCACCATCACCAGTACCATCATCACCAGTACCACCATCACCAGTACCACCACCACCACCATCACCAGTACCACCATCACCAGTACCACCACCACCATCACCAGTACCATCATCACCAGTACCACCATCACCAGTACCACCACCACCACCATCACCAGTACCACCACCACCAGTACCACCACCACCATCACCAGTACCACCATCACCAGTACCACCACCACCAGTACCACCACCACCATCACCAGTACCACCATCACCAGTACCACCATCACCAGTACCACCACCATCACCAGTACCATCATCACCAGTACCACCACCACCACCATCACCAGTACCACCATCACCAGTACCATCATCACCAGTACCACCATCACCAGTACCAACCACCACCACCACCACCATCACCAGTACCACCATCACCAGTACCACCACCACCATCACCAGTACCACCATCACCAGTACCACCACCACCAGTACCACCACCACCATCACCAGTACCACCATCACCAGTACCACCATCACCAGTACCACCATCACCAGTACCACCACCACCAGTACCAGCAGCAGCAGCAGGACGTCGGCGTCTCACCGGACAGCCTGAGGCGACGTGTCGAAGTAGATGTTCCTGTTGTACTGAGCGTCTGACACGAAGACCGAGGCCAGGTACAGATCCTGGAAGAGACCACAAACATGTCAGGGGGGTCGGGGGACCCCCGAAGAAGAGCACGTCATCAGTCATCAATCAATCTGAGGACACGTATCCCATCATGCACTGCTCCTGCAGGTCAGAACGTGACGTCAGCGTCGAGAAGAAAGTTTGGAGAAACTTCGAAGAAGCTCGGAGGACAAGAGTCCACGAGTTTACGGCTGTCATGTGAAGCAGACGCGCGCGCACACACGCGCGCACACACACACTTACCTCTTTGCTTTTTCCGTCCTCGGACATTTCTTCAAGTTTTTTGTCTTTTCAGCCAGAGAGAACCTTTGTGTCAGTGAGCGTGCGTGCGTGTGAAGCGCGGAGCGTGCGTGAGGCGAGAGTGTGTGTGGCGTGCGGAGGCTCCGAGCTTCATCACCCTCATCCTCACCCTCCGTCCATCAGTCTGTCCAACTTTGTCTGTTACTCCTGCGTGCTGCCTTCACGGACCGCAGGACACGCCCCGGGACAGGTCACGTGCCTCTACCGCGACACTTCGCTTCTTGATGAATTTATTGGAATAAACACAGTCAAAGTAAATGTTGAAAGGTTTTTATGAAACCAGTATGTTGACAGTGGTTATCTTCTTTTGGTTCTCCTGTTTTCTGAGCTTTTATAAGTAAACACTGTTTTAAACAGTGACGTGTTTCATCAGAAGTGACGTGGAGGTGTTCCTCTACCCCAGGGGTCTCCAGGTCCTCCCTGGTCTAGAGGGTCCAGATCGGGGGTCTCCAGGTCCTCCCTGGTCTAGAGGGTCCAGATCAGGGGTCTCCAGGTCCTCCCGGTCTAGGATCGGGGTCTCCCTCCCTGGTCTAGAGGGTCCAGACCAGGGGTCTCCAGGTCCTCCCTGGTCTAGAGGGTCCAGATCAGGGGTCTCCAGGTCCTCCCTGGTCTAGAGGGTCCAGATCGGGGGTCTCCAGGTCCTCCCTGGTCTAGAGGGTCCAGATCAGGGGTCTCCAGGTCCCCCCTGGTCTAGAGGGTCCAGATCGGGGGTCTCCAGGTCCCCCCCAGGGGTCCGTGAGGCTGCAGGTTCTGGTCCAACCCAGCAGCAGCAGCACCAGACTGGACTCAATTCATCAACTGGGTGAGCTGGACTGGTGGGACCAGGACTGGTGGGACCAGAACCTGCAGCCTCACGGCCCTTTGGGGGGACCTGGAGACCCCTGGTTTAGTGGCACTGCCTTTATTTATTACACCTTTAATTAACATGTAATAGTGTGAAGGCATGTACATCCGCTCTTGGAGACCGATTTATGTGTAGACCGGCTCATTGGTGCTAAAGCAAATGAACAAGTGGCCTGGAACAACAGTCCAACAGCAGTCAGAACCAAACAGAACCAGAAGAGCCCAGAAGTATCCTCAAGAAGTGCACGTTTGCTCTGGACACCTTCCCCCGGCGGTGACCGACTGTCCCTGAAGGCATCAGCACCCTGACGTCATGAGTAGTGTTCGAGGGAGGTGACGTCACAGCGACGCTCTGGAAAACTTCATATTTGTGTATTTTCAGGATAAGTTGCTTCTTTTGCTCCTGTATATTATGTGTTCAGTAGCCTGGTATTTTATTTTGTAGTGTAAACCTCTTCCTCTGCCTTCTTTTACAATAAATAATGAAAGTCGAATAAAGACTAAATAAGCACCACAGTCACTTAAACACGTCCATTCAGCCGTGACCTTGAGGACGTTACTATTGTCACAACCAACATCCTGTACGTTTCCCTCTTTCCCTCCCTTCAGGGTTGCTGTGCAGAGAGCGATGGTGTGTTTGGGGCCGTGGTGGTTGTGCTTCAGGATGGTTGTGCTTCAGGGTGGTTGTGCTTCAGGAGGGTTGTGCTTCAGGATGGTTGTGCTTCAGGATGGTTGTGCTTCAGGAGGGTTGTGCTTCAGGATGGTTGTGCTTCAGGAGGGTTGTGCTTCAGGGTGGTTGTGCTTCAGGATGGTTGTGCTTCAGGGTGGTTGTGCTTCAGGAGGGTTGTGCTTCAGGATGGTTGTGCTTCAGGAGGGTTGTGCTTCAGGATGGTTGTGCTTCAGGAGGGTTGTGCTTCAGGGTGGTTGTGCTTCAGGAGGGTTGTGCTTCAGGGTGGTTGTGCTTCAGGATGGTTGTGCTTCAGGAGGGTTGTGCTTCAGGATGGTTGTGCTTCAGGGTGGTTGTGCTTCAGGATGGTTGTGCTTCAGGAGGGTTGTGCTTCAGGGTGGTTGTGCTTCAGGAGGTTGTGCTTCAGGAGGGTTGTGCTTCAGGAGGGTTGTGCTTCAGGGTGGTTGTGCTTCAGGAGGGTTGTGCTTCAGGATGGTTGTGCTTCAGGAGGGTTGTGCTTCAGGATGGTTGTGCTTCAGGAGGGTTGTGCTTCAGGAGGGTTGTGCTTCAGGAGGGTTGTGCTTCAGGATGGTTGTGCTTCAGGATGGTTGTGCTTCAGGGTGGTTGTGCTTCAGGATGGTTGTGCTTCAGGAGGGTTGTGCTTCAGGATGGTTGTGCTTCAGGATGGTTGTGCTTCAGGAGGGTTGTGCTTCAGGAGGGTTGTGCTTCAGGAGGGTTGTGCTTCAGGAGGGTTGTGCTTCAGGATGGTTGTGCTTCAGGATGGTTGTGCTTCAGGGTGGTTGTGCTTCAGGAGGGTTGTGCTTCAGGATGGTTGTGCTTCAGGGTGGTTGTGCTTCAGGAGGGTTGTGCTTCAGGAGGGTTGTGCTTCAGGAGGGTTGTGCTTGGGGTAGTTGTGCTTCAGTTGTTCCCTGTGTGTCTGTCCGACTGTAGACTTTAAAACGTTGATGGTGAAGCTGCAGTTCCACCTGCTGGACCTGGAACACGCGCTGGTGATGCCTTTAAGGACCGTCAGAGCGTCAGCATGAGTTGTGGACGCTCACATGTGAGACCAACTACTGTCTGAAAACACCTGCACACATTCACAGTGTAGAAGAGGACAGACATGCTGACTGAAAGAGTCATTTAATGTAAAACAGGACAAGGCACAGCGGTTTATGGGTATTCCTGCTGGCAGCAGCCTCCTGTGAACGCATCACCACACTTGTGAACCCCCCACAGAACCCTGACTGGGTCTGGCCCCCCTCACAGCAGCTTGGGGCGGGGGGGGTTGGGCCTGACGGAGGAGAAGGCCCCGATGTGGGCCACCAGGTTGGGCTCCACGCTGTGGGCGCGCTCCCCGGGCGCCCTGGCCAGCTGGTACAGCACCGTGTCCTTGGCCCGGCCCCTGCTGCACACGGCGCCGTCCAGGTACGCCGCCACCCTCAGCGAGCTGTTGCCGGGGAACAGCATGGCCGGCGTGCAGCACTCGGTCGCCGGGGAAACGGCGTAGAGCTGCGGCGACAGCCGGCGCACCTCCAGCAGGTAGTGGCGGCCCAGCAGCTCGGCGGCGGCCATGAAGAAGAGGCAGAAGAAGAGCAGGTGGGCCCAGCACAGCGAGAAGGCCCAGCCGCCGCCCCGCCGGGGCACGGCCGCCAGCAGCGCCGCCGCCAGCACCAGCCCCAGCCCCGCCCACTCCAGCAGGCGGCAGGGCTCGGGGTTCCAGTAGCGCTGCAGCCGCTCGGGGTGGTACAGCTTCACGTAGAGCGAGCCGCTGGCGAAGCGCCGCGCCAGCAGGTCGGCCACCACGGCGAAGAAGTCGGGCGCGGGCAGGGCGTCGTCCTCCAGCACCACCACGTGGCGCGGCCGCAGCAGGTCCCACCCCCGCCGCAGGCAGAACACGTAGTCCCTCTTCTCCCGCTCGAAGGTGTTGAGCGGCTCCCCGCCGCCGCCCCGGGCCCCCGGGGGCCGCCGCACCACCGTGAAGTGGGCCTCCAGCAGGACGGCGTCCCGGTTCTGGGCCCCGCCCTCCACGTCGCACACCAGCACCTCGGCGCAGCGCCGGCCCCCGCAGCCCCGCAGCGCGCCGCTCAGCCGCCGCATCACCTGCAGCAGGTAGTGGAAGTCCTGCGCCTCCTTCCTGTGCGCCGTCACCACGGTAACCAGCAGGTCGGGGTTCAGGCTGAGGTTCTTGAAGGCGGGCGGGTCAGCCGCCGCCTTCTGCCAGAAGAGCAGGTCCTCCTGGCCCCGCCGCAGGCTGTCCTGCAGGACGCGCTCGCTCATGGCGTCCAGGAACAGCGGCCTGAGGAAGAAGTAGGAGTACAGCAGGCGGTGGCCGCACACGGGCAGCACCACGCCGAAGGTCAGCGCCGACAGCAGCAGCGCCTGGGAGACGGCGCCGGACCATCGCAGCCGCAGCGCACCGCAGCGAGGCATCGCCGAACCGTGGGGCCGCCCGGGGCGCCATCAGCAGAGTCCAGCGCCGCCGCCGCCGTCCTGCAGACAGGGTGAGGGTTAGTGACGGGGGGCGGGGCCAGGGGGCGGGGCCAGGGGGCGGGGCCAACACAACAGCGTGAAGGAGGGAGGAGCAAACGGGCAGCCGCTCCAGTGGGGGGGGCACCTGCAGGGTCAAACCACGTCAGGGTCCAAACACACCGCCGGTGACGTCACGACAAACCATATTTGGACAAAAGGGGCGGGGCTGGAGGAAGGGCGTGGGCAGGTGAACTCAGGTGTTTCGTGACTGGAAATGAACGTCGTTCTTCAGATAAAATCAATTTAATGAGACTCAATGAACTTAATGACACTCAATGAATGCGTGAATCGGAGCGCTGACGTCACTCTTCAGACCGGAAGTCTGCGTCCGTCTTTTCTCATATGGTCTAAAGTCGCCGACGGCCGGAAGTCACCTGTCTAAGCTCTCAGGTGACGCCACCTGCCCCGACGTTCTCGGTTTGACGGTGAAGCGACAGGAAGGAGCAGACTTACGGCGGCCGGCGGCTCCATGTTGAAGGCTCCTTCTCTGGTCTTCACCAGCGCGGGAACCAGCCGCGGCGGCGCCCCCTGCTGGGCCCCGGAAACAGCCGCGGCTCGGCCGGAAGGACGGCGTCTCCCTCCGCCTGTCTGCACTACACCGACAGCACCGACCGCCAATAAATCACCAATAAATCACCAATAACACACCGATAGACCGCCAATAAATCACCAATAAATCACCAATAACACACCGATAGACCGCCAATAAATCACCAATAAATCACCAATAACACACCGATAGACCGCCAGTAAATCACCAATAAATCACCAATAACACACCGATAGACCGCCAATAAATCACCAATAAATCACCAATAACACACCGATAGACCGCCAGTAAATCACCAATAAATCACCAATAACACACCGATAGACCGCCAATAAATCACCAATAAACCATCAAAAATACACCGATAATTCATCAATAAATCACCAATAATACACCAATAGACCATCAAAATACACCAATAGACTGCCAATAAATCACCAGTAAATCATCAATAACACACCGATAGACCGCCAATAAATCACCAATAACACACCGATAGACCGCCAATAAATCACCAATAAATCACCAATAAACCATCAAAAATAGACCGATAATTCATCAATAAATCACCAATAATACACCAATAGACCATCAAAATACACCAATAGACTGCCAATAAATCACCAATGAACCACGAATAATACACCAATAAATCACCAATAATACACCAATAAACCAACAATAAACCACCAATAATTCATCAATAAATCACCAATAATACACCAATAGACCATCAAAAATACACCAATAGACCGCCAATAAATCACCAATAAACCACAAATAATACACCAATAAATCACCAATAAACCACCAATAATACACCAATAAATCACCAATAAATCACCAATAAACCACCAATAATACACCAATAATTCACTAATAAACCACTAATAAATCACCAATAATTCACCAATAATCCATCCCTGATAATACATCCATCAACTCATCTAGATAATCTGACATAATCTCAACGGTCCTCCATTTGTGGGACTTGCACTGGAATTATTTCTTGTAGAAATGTTTTGCTCTTTGTTCCACTTCCTGCTGACCTGTGTGTGTGTGTGTGTGTGTGTGTGTGTGTGTGTGTGCGTGTGTGTGAGTGTGTATTTATGTGTGTGTGTATTTAGCGTGTCTGGGACTGCAGGTTCCATCGTTCAACATCAGCAGACTGGAACGATATGAAGACCTGAGTGACGTCAACCGACGTTCTTGGAAGGCGATAACACGTGCGTGTGTGTGTGTGTGTCTGTCCCTGTGTGTCTGTGTGTATGTGTGTGTGTCCCTGTCTGTGTGGGCGTGTCCCCTGTGTGTGTCTGTCTGTGTGGGCATGTCCCAGCTGACAGGTTTTTCAGGTCCCTCCTGGATCCATCAGCTCCGTCAGAGCGTCTCAGGTTTCGGGAGAGCGAAGATGTCCTCCACCACCGCCATCATGGGGAACCTCCCCAGTGGGATCGGAATCTGCACCACGATTCCTGACATTCTCTACCTGCCGGAGCTGGTAAGATGATGCTGCAGATGTTTCTGTGGGGCTGGGAGTATCAGAACCAATGATTATTGATTATTGATCAGAATCAGGAGAAACAGCTTCAATTGTAACCAAAGGAACGTCAGCTGGGACCTTCGTGATGTCAGAGACAGGATCAGAATCAGTGATAGGAAATAACCAATAATCAATAATCAACAACAGCTCGTCAACTTCGGTCAGGCTCCACCTGGGGTTCAGATAACATCTGTCTGATGCGCAGTGACATCATTGATCCTGTGATAACATCAATACCTGCCCAGGTCAGGGCTGCTCTGATTGGCTGGGGAAGACCCCCACCTTCACACACACACATTCACACACTCACACACACACACACACACACCCACACACACACACACATTCACACATACACACACATTCACACACTCACACACACACACACTCACACACACACACATTCACACACTCACACACATACACATTCACACACTCACACACATACACACACATTCACACACACACACACTCACACACTCTCACATACACACACACTCACTTACACAGTCACTCACACATACACTCAACATACAAACGCTCACATACACACACACATTCACAAACACACACACTCAGTCACACACACACTCCCATTAATAATGTAACGCATCAATTATCAGAGGTGTCAGGTGATGATCGTGGCTCCGCCTCCATTTGTGTGGACACTAAATAATGGATGTCCAGAGAGACACTGAGGTCAGAGGTCAAACACAGATGGCTGGTGCCCTCTGATTGGTCGGGTCACTTGGTCCTGGTTAAAGTCAGGTCACATGACCTGAGATCAGTGGACCAGGGAGCTCAGTCACGGTAGGCCCCACCCCCCATGACGACGGTGTGTGTATGAGTGTGTATTTATGTGTGTGTATTTATGTGTGTGTATGGATGTGTATTTATGCGTGTGTGTATTTGTGTGTGTGTGTGTGTGTATGAGTGTGTATTTATGTGTGTGTGTATGAGTGTGTATTTATGTGTGTGTGTATTTATGTGTGTGTGTGTTTATTATGTGTGTGTGTGTGTGCAGATCTTCGGGGGTCTGGTCTGGATCCTGGTGGCCTGCACCCTGGTGGAGCCCCAGAACCCTCAGGGTTGGGTGATGTTCGTGTCCGTCTTCTGCTTCGTCATGACCTTCATCTGGATGGTGGTGTTCGCCTGTGGAGGTCACCACAACAGGAGCAGCTGGGCTGCAGCGGTGGGACGACTGTCTGTCTGTCTGTCTGTCTGTCTGACTGTCTGTCTGACTGTCTGTCTGACTGACTGTCTGACTGACTGACTGACTGACTGTCTGTCCTGTCTTCTTGAGGCAGCAGAGCTTTGATGTAGCTTTGATCTCCTCAGGACTTCCTGTATCACGGCATCGCTGCCTTCTTCTACCTCAGCGCCTCGGTGGTTCTGGCTAAAGTCACTCTGGACATGAAAGACGGCAGCGACTTCCAGAAGTACCAGCTGGACATCTCTGCAGTGGTGAGTCCTCAGTCCAGGTCCAGGTCAGGTCCAGTTCAGGTCAGGTCCGGTCCAGGTCCAGGTCCAGGACCAGGTCCAGGTCAGGTCAGGTCAGGTCCGGTCCGGTCCAGGTCCAGTACCAGGTCCAGGTCAGGTCCAGGTCAGGTCCAGTTCAGGTCAGGTCCGGTCCAGGTCCAGGTCCAGGACCAGGTCCAGGTCCAGGTCCAGGTCAGGTCAGGTCAGGTCCGGTCCGGTCCAGGTCCAGTACCAGTACCAGGTCCAGGTCAGGTCCAGGTCAGGTCAGGTCTGGTCCAGGTGGGCGTGTCTCCACTCTGAAGACTCCTTTCTCTGCAGGTCTTCTCCTACGTGTCCACTCTGCTCTACTTCATCCACACCATCCTGTCGGCCATCCGCTGGAAGTCCTTCTGAGCTGCCTTGATCTTCCTTTTCCTGCCTAAATTCAAAGATTTTCCACTTTTTTAGTTTTTGATGCTTTTTTACTTTGACGTGCATCAACCAGGTTTGACTCGACCGCCCAGCGAAGCGGCTCAGGAGATCCCGTTTTGTAAAGAAAAGTCTACTTTTTACATCGAGGATTTATCGTACGTGTACAGAACAATAAACTTGATCTTGAGAGACCTTTGTTCTCTGTGGCTCCATCACGCTGGCTGGGGGTGTGGTCTACGTGTGTGTGTGTGTGTGTATGTGTGTGTGTGTGTGTGTGTGTACTACGTTACACACCTGTGAAAGTGTGAATAGAAATTAAACAGCCCAGGACAGAAGGTAGCGCCACCTAGTGACAACAGAACTCTGGACCTTTTCAGGCCCCTCCCCCAGTGGAAAGTGTCTTATCCCAGCGTTCCCAGTGTGCGTTATCTGGCCACATGTTTGTGGGGGGGCTGCAGGGCCTTGTATGGTGGCGTCCTGCTGCTCAGGACACGATAAGCTCTTCAAGTGTTCGTTAAATTTAGAGCATTTACTCTGGACAACAGTCTCCGTCCCCTCAGTGTTGCTGCTGCAACAGCACAGGAGAGGACAGACCGGAGAGGACGTGTGTGTGAGGACGGACGGACAGACGGGAAAGGACGGACAGGTGAGGACAGACGGGAGAGGACGGACAGGTGAGGACAGACAGGAGAGGACAGACAGGAGAGAACGGACAGGAGAGGACAGACAGGTGAGGAGAGACGGGAGAGGACAGACGGGTGAGGACGGACAGGTGAGGACAGACAGGAGAGGACAGACAGGAGAGGACGAACAGGTGAGGACAGACAGGAGAGGACAGACAGGAGAGGACA
Source organism: Lagocephalus sceleratus (assembly GCA_911728415.1). NCBI lineage: Eukaryota > Metazoa > Chordata > Actinopteri > Tetraodontiformes > Tetraodontidae > Lagocephalus > Lagocephalus sceleratus. The sequence continues at coordinate 1,684,666 of CAJVRN010000230.1, read as the reverse complement.
GACAGGAGAGGACGGACAGGTGAGGACAGACAGGTGAGGACGGACAGGAGAGGACAGACAGGAGAGGACGAACAGGTGAGGACAGACAGGAGAGGACAGACAGGAGAGGACAGACAGGAGAGGACGGACAGGTGAGGACAGACAGGTGAGGACGGACAGGAGAGGACGGACAGGTGAGGACGGACAGGTGAGGACAGACAGGAGAGGACGGACAGGTGAGGACAGACAGGTGAGGACAGACAGGAGAGGACGGACAGGTGAGGACGGACAGGTGAGGACAGACAGGAGAGGACAGACAGGAGAGGATGGACAGGAGAGGATGGACAGGTGAGGACAGACAGGTGAGGACAGACAGGAGAGGACAGACAGGAGAGGACAGACAGGAGAGGTTCTGGGAGGATCAGGGGACTCTGGCAGCTGAAGGAGCTGAAGCAGACATGAGGACAGACAGGACCCATCTGGTGTCTTCCAGGTTCACCATGCGTCAGCACGTTCACAGCTTCCAGCTGGTCTTCCTGATGACCTTCATCAGCTCTGAACTTCCACTGGCCTCAGCAGAAGCTTCTAACAGCACTCTGAAGAACAGCACCGTCTGCGGAGGGAGGACCAAGTGCATCGAGGGCGTCATCCTGCCAGTATGGAAGCCAGAAGATCCCACCTTCAGCGAGCGCCTGGCCAGAGCCACCGTGTACTTCCTGGCTCTGGTCTACATGTTCCTGGGCGTGTCCATCATTGCCGACCGCTTCATGGCGTCCATCGAGGTCATCACCTCGCAGGAGAGAAAGATCACGATCAAGAAGGCCAACGGCGAGAAGGTCCGGACCACGGTGCGCGTCTGGAACGAGACGGTGTCCAACCTGACCCTGATGGCGCTGGGGTCTTCAGCCCCCGAGATCCTCCTCTCCGTGGTCGAGGTCTGCGGTCACAACTTTGACGCGGGCGAGCTCGGCCCCAACACCATCGTGGGGAGCGCCGCCTTCAACATGTTCGTCATCATCGGTCTCTGCGTGTCCGTCATCCCCGAGGGGGAAACCCGGAGGGTGAAGCACCTGAGGGTCTTCTTCGTCACCGCCACCTGGAGCATCTTCGCCTACACCTGGCTGTACATGATCCTGGCGGTCACGACTCCAGGCGTGGTGGAGATCTGGGAGGGCCTCCTCACGCTCCTCTTCTTCCCCATCTGCGTGGGCTTTGCGTACGTGGCGGACCGACGCCTTCTGTTCTACAAGTACGTGTACAAGCGCTACCGAGTGGGCAAGCGCAAAGGCGTGATCATCGAGATGGAAGGAGAACCAGAGCCGCTCCCCGAAGAGCCTGGACGTGGGCCGGAGGAGGACCTGAAGCAGTCCGAGCAGCAGAGAGACGGTCGGGCTCGGGTGGGCGGAGCCTCCTCTCGCCACCAGACAGAGACCATCCCGAGGAACCACGGCGTCTGCGGCGGGCGTCCCAACAGCTTCTCCTCCGAGGTGTTCTTCCACCCCGGGTCCTACCAGTGCGTGGAGAGCTGCGGCAGCGTGGCTCTGACTGTGGTGCGGCGCGGCGAAGACCTGATGACCGCAGTCCTGGTGCAGTACCGGACCGAGGACGGGACGGCCCGGGCCGGCGCCGACTACCAGCTGACCGAGGGAACGCTTCTGTTCCAGCCCGGGGAGACGGAGAAGGCCATCAGCATCAACATTGTGGACGATGACATCTTTGAGGAGGACGAGCACTTCCTGGTCCACCTCAGCGGCGTGAGGGTCCTCTCTGAAGGTTCTGGGTCCTGCGCCGGGCTCGGCCTTCCCTCCACGGCCAGCATCACCATCTCTGATGACGACCACGCAGGAATCTTCACCTTTGAGGAGGACGCGCTCACCGTGAGCAAGAGCATCGGCGCCATGGAGGCCAAGGTGCTGCGGACCTCAGGAGCCCGCGGCGTGGTGGCCGTGCCCTACCGCACCACGCAGGGCACGGCCAAAGGAGGCGGCCAGAACTTTGAAGACACACACGGAGTTCTGGAGTTTGACAACGATGAGATGTGGTGAGTGCACGTCAGGAGGGTGGGGTTAGGGCGCTGGTGGAGATGTTCCTTCAGATCATCAGCACAGGTTCTGGACTGTGCTCTTTTGCCTGATTCACTGAGGAAGGCAGTCACACACACACACAAAAGGTCAAGGTCAAAGGTCATCTTGTGGTGCTCACCAGTGTCACACTTCCTGCTTTAGTAACTTCTGTGTGTTTCTAGCAAAACCATTCAGATCAATATCGTCGATGACGAAGAGTATGACAGAAACAAGAACTTCTTCATCGAACTTGGGGAACCTCGGCTGCTGCAGATGAGTGAGAGGAAAGGTGGGGGGGTTCCTTAACCTCCTGTGCTGTGGCCCCGCCCCCTCCATGACTAACCTTTAACCTCCTGACCTCTAACAAACATGCATGGAGCACTGAGGTGGGTTCTATGGCAACCTCAGACTCAGGAATCTGACGTAGAAGCTGAGAGGCTGAGTAATGTGTGCATGTGTGTGTGCGTGTGTGTGTGTGCGTGTGTGTGTGTGTGTGTGTCATAAATCATGCTGAACCTTTTCCTTGTTTCCTGTTTCTTTTCCTGGCCCCACCTGTGGCCTAACTGGTGTTGCTGGTCTCACTGGTGTGTCCTGTCTGTAGCTCAGGTGCTTCAGGAAGCGGGTAAGTTTCTTTGATGGTCCCCAATTGAACGTGTTCCACCTTCAGTAACTTCTGGTTTCTGCTCCCACAGGTGGATTAGTCCAAACAGGTGAGTGGTCTTCACTGGTGGAAGTGAGGCTGTAAAAGCTTTAAAGCCTCCTGAAGGAGGGACAATGAAGGCTGAGTGTGAAACTCTTCTCGCCTGATCCTCATGTCCCTACGGAGGCTCCCAACAGATAGGAGCTCTGAACTGCTCAACAGGTTAAACATCAGGGAGATGAGTTGGGTTCACCAGGAGGTCCTCTGAGCCCAGAAGACCAACTCATAGAGCACTGTAGAGCCTGGTGCTGGTCCTGGACTGGTCCTGGACCAGGGCTTAGACTGGTGTTGGCCCTGACCCAGATGTTCTTCCCTTGTCTTCTTCTGCGTCAGCACTGTTTCAGTCGTTTCCCTTCCCTCGATTTGCGCCAGCTTTTGTGACTCTTGTGTAACGTTTGGTTTGGTCATTCTTGGTTCATGTGACCAGTGTTGAAGTCTGACTGTGTCCACAGGACCAGATGTCTACAGGAAGATCCAGGGGGGACACGTCCCCTCCTCCATCATCATCATGACAGGTAGGTCCACATCAGCACCACATCACTCCACCCTAACCCACTAACGCCGCCCCCCATCAGAGGACACAGGTGAGAGGCTTCTGACCAATCAGGAGAAAGAAGAGCGGCGGATCGCTGCAATGGGTCGACCAATCCTTGGCCAGCACGTCAAACTGGAGGTGACCATCGAGGAGTCATACGAATTTAAGGTGAGATCCCAAAACTGGATCTATTGTTCCATGGGTTTATTGATCACTGGATCTATGGATCGATGGATCAATGATCTATTGATCGATGGATCAATGGATCAACAGATCTATTGATCAATGGCTGCTGGTCTCGGTCTCTCAGAACGCTGTGGACAAACTCCTGAAGAAGACCAACCTGGCGCTGGTGGTCGGCACCAACAGTTGGAGAGAGCAGTTTGTGGAAGCAATCACGGTGGGCTCAGGTGAGTTGTCAGCTGATTCAGGTGTGTGCTGTCTGGGATGGGGTCTGCCTCCAGTAATGACCTCTGCTGTGGCCCCGCCTCCTCTCGCCCAGGTGAGAGCGATGATCAGACCTGTGGGGAGGAGAAGCTACCCTCCTGTTTCGACTACATCGTCCACTTCCTCACCGTCTTCTGGAAGCTCCTGTTTGCATTGGTGCCTCCCACCGAGTACTGGAGCGGCTGGGCCTGCTTCATTGTCTCCATCTCCATCATCGGCGTCCTGACGGCCATCATCGGCGACATCGCCTCTCACTTCGGCTGCACGGTCGGCCTGAAGGACTCGGTCACGGCTGTGGTGTTTGTGGCACTGGGCACCTCCGTACCAGGTGACAGGCACCATCCACACACAACTCAGCCTGTGTCACACCTGTGTCGTTGAGCACCTGTGTAGTTGTGTCACACCTATGTTACAGTATCACACTTGTGTAGTACCACACCTGCGTCGTTGTGTCACAGCTGTGTAGTCGTACCACACCTGTGTAGTCGTACCACACCTGTCGTCATAACACACCTGTGTTACCGTATCACATCTGTGTAATCATGCCACACCTGTGTAGTTTTAGTACACATGTCGTCACTACACACCTGTGTTGTTGTGTCACACCTGTGTTACCGTTTCACAGCTGTGTAGTCGTGCCACACCTGTGTTGTTGTATCACAGCTGTGTAGTGGTATCACACCTGTCGTCATTACACACATGTTGTTGTGTCACACCTGTGGTGTTGGTGAGCACCTGTAGCCCTCCTGAGGTCTTGATTTGATGCGTTGGGGCACTGCCTAGTGTCCCATCATGCACTGGGGGCTGATCCCAGTAACCCCGCCCCCCTGTGTCTCTCCCAGACACCTTTGCCAGTAAGGTGTCGGCCGTGCAGGACGAGTATGCGGACGCCTCCATCGGGAACGTGACGGGGAGCAACGCCGTCAACGTGTTCCTGGGGATCGGTGTAGCCTGGTCCATCGCTGCCATCTACCACTACACCCAGGGCCAGAAGTTTAGGGTAGACCCGGGGACGCTGGCCTTCTCCGTCACGCTCTTCACCATCTTTGCCTTCGTCTGCATCGCCGTGCTGGTCTACCGGCGCCGGCCCGAGATCGGAGGGGAGCTCGGTGGGCCGAAGGTCCCAAAGATGCTGACCACGGGTCTGTTCTTCAGCCTGTGGCTGATGTACATCTTCTTCTCCTCTCTGGAGGCCTACTGCCACATCCAGGCCTTTTAGAGAAGCCTCGGCTCAGGCGGAGCCTCCGCGACCTCGCGCTGGATTCCAAAGGTGTTGATGTTGAAGATGTTGAAGATGGAGATGTCAAATAAAACCAAGAGAGCGATGCTTCTTTTCTGTTTGACCTGTGATTAGTGAACAAAAACCTCATTAAATGTGGAAACATATCAAGAACTCAGATGTGTCACAGCCCAGGAGAACCACTTACCTGCTGGTTGGGTGAGGGTGAGGGTTACTGGTATGGTGGGTAAAGTACTATAGTTACCATAGTGACCAGTGGAGTAAAAGGTCTGATCCACCACAACAGAGACACTTTGAGCCTGAACACATTTAAACAAAAATTACCTTTGACAGCAAGGACAAAGATGAGAGACGGACACAGACAGAGGACAGGAAGACGACAAGAACAAGACGAGCTGAGGACGAGACCCAAACACAAATGATCCCAGCGTCCTGGATGGGTCAGGACACGGTAGGAAGATCTACAGAGACAGAGAGACTGTAGTCAGACAGTCAGTCACACAGACAGTCAGAGGGACTGACAGACAGACAGACAGTCAGTCAGACAGACAGTCAGAGGGACTGACAGACAGACAGATAGTCAGTCATTCAGACAGTCAGATAGTCAGTCATTCAGTCAGACAGATGGACAGTCAGCCATTCAGTCAGTCAGACAGACAGTTAGACAGTCAGTCAGACAGTCAGTCAGACAGACAGTCAGTCAGTCACAGTTAGACAGACACACAGTCAGTCAGTCAGACAGTCAGACAGACAGTCAGACAGACACACAGTCAGTCAGACACACAGTCAGTCAGACAGTCAGTCAGACAGACAGTCAGACACACAGTCAGTCAGACACACAGTCAGACAGGCAGTCAGTCAGTCAGACAGTTAGACAGACACACAGAGTCAGTCAGACAGGTTTCTAATAATAACTAATGAGACACAACAGCCATCCAGGACTACCAGCGCTAATCCCGCTGATACCTGCTGTGCTGAGGGACCTACAGTCGGAGCTTCATCTGTGTGGACACAGACAAAGAGGACACAGACATGAAGGTGTGACCTGAGGAGGGCTGATACCAGCTGACCTCAGCAGCCAATAGGAGGCCTGCTGGTGACCTCTGACCTGGTCCTGGTCTGTCTCCAGCAGCTGAACCAGGATCAAGCGTCTATATTTGTCTCAGATGAAGCGAGGTGGTGAGCAGCTCTGAAGCTTCACCTCGTCCTGACCATCACGCCATCATGGCAGACAGCAGCCCTCCCTGGAGGAACAACAGCTTCATCCTGGGGGGTGGCAGAGACCCCCCACTCTCAGACCAGGGGGAGACCATCATCGGGGTCTACCTGCTGCTGCTGGGTACACACACACACACACACACACACACACACACACACACACACACACACACATCCTCCTGTTGTCCATCTGTTTTTCTGCCTGTCATCCACTTGTTGTACTCCTGTTGTCCACCTGTTATCCACCTGTACTCCTCCTGTTGTCCACCTGTTATCCACCTGTACTCCTCCTGTTGTCCACCTGTTATCCACCTGTACTCCTCCTGTTGTCCACCTGTTATCCACCTGTACTCCTCCTGTTGTCCACCTGTTATCCACCTGTACTCCTCCTGTTGTCCACCTGTTATCCACCTGTACTCCTCCTGTTGTCCAACTGTTATCCACCTGTACTCCTCCTGTCGTCCACCTGCACTCCTGTTGTCCACCTGTCAGTCGTCCACTTGTCGTCCACCTGTTGTGTTGCTGCTGGTCTTCTGTGGGGGGGGGTCATCACGCAGCCCTGTGGTGGACCACAGCCCACAGGTGGAGGAGACCTGCCCCCCTCAGAGGTCTGCTGGTGAGGAGGTCCTGAAGCAGGTGCTCAGGTGTGTGTGGAGGCCCAGGTTGGGGGGTCGTGTTGAAGGTGGACACCCAGCACCACCAGCGGTGTAGCTGGTCCATGAGTGTCGGGCAGTGTGGAGGTCCTCGGTGATCTGGGTGGAGCCCCCAGGGGTTTCTGGACCATCCCAGGACACCCTCTGGTCTAGCCCATCTCACCTAGTGGGGATCAGGGGGTAACAGGGTCTCCTGTCCATGGTTCCAGGGGCCAGACCCCGATGGGACCACCTGTAGACCTCCGTCCTGTCAGGCGTGTCTCTGACTGGGGCCTCGTCTGTGTCCCTGCTCCTTCTAGGTTGGTTGTCCTGGTTCGGGAACACCATCGTCCTCTTTGTCCTCTACAGGCAGCGTTCCAGCCTGCAGCCAACCGACTACCTGACCTTTAACCTTGCCGTATCTGACGCAAGTATCTCTGTATTCGGATACTCTCGAGGGATCATCGAGATCTTCAATGTTTTTCAGGACAGCGGCTTCATCATCTCCTCCATCTGGACATGCGAGGTACATCTGAGCGTCTGTGGAAAGAAGGGTCAGGGGTCAGGGGTCAGGGTCAGGGGTCAGGTCAGGGGTCATGGTGAGGGGTCAGGGGTCAAGTCAGGGTCAAGGGTCTGGGTCAGGGGTCAGATCAGGGGTTAGGGTCAGGTCAGGGTATCACTCGTCTGATTCGCCCCCCAGGTTGATGGCTTCTTCACGCTGATCTTCGGTCTGAGCAGCATCAACACCCTGACGGTGATCAGCATCACCAGATACATCAAGGGGTGTCAGCCCAGCAGAGGTGAGTCCTGGGGGGGTCACGGGGGGCTGACCTGGCCCTGACCCCGACCCTTTGTTGTGTTCCAGCTGGGCACATCAGCAGAACCTCCGTCTGCATCTGTCTGCTGCTCATCTGGCTCCTCGCTGCCTTCTGGTCTGGAGCTCCGCTGGTCGGCTGGGGCAGCTACACAGGCAGGGACCGTCTCCGTCGTCTGACCCACGACCCCCCCACGACCCCCCTAACGCCACCCCCCCCCCTGCAGACCGCGGCTACGGGACCTGTGAGATCGACTGGTCCAAGGCGGCCTACTCGAGGGCGTACCGCTCCTACATCATCTCCATCTTCACCTTCTGCTTCTTCATCCCGGTGTTCATCATGCTCTTCTGCTACGTCTCCATCATCAACACCGTCAAGCGCGGCAACGCGCTGGCGGCAGAAGGCGACCTCAGCGACCGCCAGAGAAAGATCGAAAGAGACGTGACCGTCGTGAGTCCAACCATGACCCCTGACCCCAAACCTTAACCCTGACTCCTAACCATGACCCCTGACTCCTCATCCTTGACCTTAACCATGACCCCTGACCCTAACCCTGACTCCTAACCCCTGACCCTAACATGACCCCTGACCCTGACTCCTAACCCCTGACCCTAACCATGGCCCCTAACCCCTTACTACTGACCCTAACCATGACCCCTGACTCCTAACGTATCGGTCTCTGGCCCTGCTAACGTGCTAACGTGCTAACTCCGGTGTCCCCCCAGGTTTCCATCGTGATCTGCACCGCCTTCATCCTGGCGTGGGCGCCGTACGCCGTGGTGTCCATGTGGTCGGCCTGGGGCTTCCACGTGCCCAACCTCACCAGCATCTTCACGCGCCTCTTCGCCAAGTCGGCCAGCTTCTACAACCCGCTCATCTACTTCGGCCTCAGCTCCAAGTTCCGCAAAGACGTGGCCGTGCTGCTGCCCTGCGCCGGCGACGCCAAGGACGCCGTCAAGCTGCGCCGCTTCAGGCCCAAGGCCGACGCCCACGCGCGGGCGGGGCCCCGCGGCAGACTCAGGGCTCACCTGACCCACACGGAGAGGAAGTACTCACCTGTGCTGGAGCCCCGGCGCCCAAGGCGGAGCCTGGGGGGGGCGAGGGGGCCGGCGCCCACCTGAGCCCCCCGCCCGCCCACGAACAGGTGTTCCACATCACAGTGGCCCCGCCCCCTGACGCCAGCTCTGAGTCTGAGTGTGAGAGACTCTGAGGAGGCTGATGAGCCGCGAAAGAACACTTAGTCAGGTCGGTAACCAGGGGTTAAAGGTCACCTCAGACCAGCAGGCTTGTGATGAAGGGTCAGCTCAGGGACGACCTGAAAACACCTGGGCAGGTGAGTCGGTAGGGTCACATGACCCAGGAGGGGGGCAGAGAGGGAGGGGGAGGGAGAGAGTGAGATGAGAGAGGGAGAGAGAGAAGGGGAGTGATAGAGAGAGAGGGGGGAGAGAGAGGGAGGAGAGGGCGAGAGAGGGAAGAGAGGGAATGGGGATTAGAGAGAGAGATGAAAGAGAGGGAGAGAGAGAGGGGAGAGGAAGGAGAGGGAGAAAGAGAGGGAGATGAGAGAGGGAGAGAGGGAGATGAAAGAGATGAGAGAGGGAGAGAGAGAAGGGGAGTGAGAGAGAGGAAGAGGGAGAGAGAAAGAGGAGAGGGAGAGAGGGCAAGAGAGGGAGGAGAGGGGATGGGGATTAGAGAGAGAGAGATGAAAGAGGGAGAGAGAGAGAGGGAGAAGGAGAGAGGGGGAGGAGAGAGGGAGAGAGAGGGAGAGGAAGGACAGGGAGAAAAAGAGGGAGGAGAGAGGGAGAGGGAGAGGGAAAAAGAGAGGGAATGGGGGATTAGAGAGAGAGATGAAAGAGAAGGGGAGAGAGAAAGGAAAGAGGAGAGAGAGGGAGGAGAGAGAGAGTGAGGGAGAGAGGGGATTAGAGGAGCTCTTAAAAGCAGAAGTAGCTTGATTCTTTTAACCTTTTAGCTCGTCAGTGGTCTGAGCTGAAGGGGGCGGAGCCTCGGCGTGCAGGGGGCGCTGATGACGTCACGAATACCTTGACGGCAGCGCAGGAGGAATGAAACGGGAAATATCCCCATCAATAATTTAAGTGTTCACATTTGCGTCGTTGATTTGAGCTTCCTGATAAAGACGTGGATGTTTATGTGATGAATATTCATACTCAGCCAGTCATGAACACAGTGGCGTGGTGACGTCATCACCGTCTGACGTCAGTAGTTTCAGATTCCTGCGCCTTCATGCTGAAGCAGCCGAATAAAGAAGCTTTGTCCTCAGCCAGCGTGGCTCATTTAGTAACCAGGCTGCTGAAAACTGGATAAATAAAGATTCTAATGACTTTCCATGGAAGGGTTCTAATCACGTTGTTTCGGAAACGACCAGGAGAGAGCAGCGTCACACCCGACCCGCCTCACACCACAAGAGAAGAAGCACGGCGAGCCAATGAGCATCCGGGCGGCTTCTGATTGGACAAGACGAAACCACAGAGGAAGAAGCGGGACCCCAGGGTGCCGAGAATGACGTCACGACCGTAACCATCACCTGGACCGGGCCGAATCCCTGACGTCACAGTTCTGGTGTCCTCGTGTCCTCGTCCCTGAGGTCACAGTCCTCGTGTCCTCCTCCAGGTGTCCCCGTCCCCGTCATGTCCCTGCAGGTCCCGTGTCTGTCCTTCCGCCAGCCGTACGCGGGTCTGGTTCTGGACGGGGTCAAGACGCTGGAGAGCCGCTGGAGGCCGCTGCTGGGCCCGATGGAGAACCGGACCCTGGGGGTCCACGTGGCCCGGCGGAGCTGGGAGGGCGACGAGTGGAGGGACGTGCTGGGGACACACCTGGGGAGGGACGAGGACCAGATCAGGACGCTGCTGGAGTCCGGAGAGAGACTGGGACGAGGGGTGGTCGCAGGTGGGACCCGGGGGGGCGTACCTGGGGGGGCACCTGGTGGTGGGGGGGCACACCAGGAGGGAAGGCACCTGAGGGGGGGGGTGAACCTAGGGGGGAGGGGTGTACCTGGACACACACCTGGGGGGGTGGGTGTACCTGGAGGGCCCACCTGGGGGAGGGGCCCACCTGGGGGGTGGGGGTGATACTGGGGGGAGGGGGTAAACCTGAGGGGGGCCCTCAACCCGGTCAGACCCCCCCGGCCTGGTCGGACCCCCAGTGACCCCCACCGGGTCGTGATGTCTTCCAGGGCTGGTGGATGTGGGCAGAACCTGGCAGTGCCCCCCCTCCCTGGGGGGGGCGGAGCTACGTGTGCTGGAGCGCTCGGCCGTGCTGACGGGGCTCCACCACAAACACCTGACTCACCTGTCCAACCCCCGCTGGCTCAAGGCGCCGCTGCCCGTCCACGGAGGGGCCGACCTGTGGACCGTCGAGATCCCCCTCCACCTGTTGCCGTGACGATGTCACACGTCCACGACGTTCAAACGCTGTTCCACGAAGACACCGCGAATGCCAACGTGCTGATGAGGTCATGACAAATAAAGGCTTTTTGTTGACCAATCAGGAGCGAGCGTGCCTGCAGCTGATTGCCTGTTGCCCCAGGGCATGATGGGTAAGAGACCACATGACCACAGGACGTAGCTTGCTGGTGCCGTGAACTTTATTCACCCGGTAACGAAACACAAAGAACAGAAATACATCCCATCATAATGTCAGGGACTGACCCCGTGTTAGTTGTTGTCATGGTAACGGACAGAACGGTGTGAAGGGCTAACGCTGTAGGAGCTGGAACGCAGCGGGCCTAGATGGGGGGGGCGATGTAGTGAGTGGTGGGGGGGGGCGGGCTGGTGATGTACCCAACCACGTGGGCGGGGCTGGGGGCGGGGCAGTACAGCCGCGGGGCCTGGCCCCCTGCGGGGAGCCCCCCCCAGTGTGAGGGGGGGGGGAGGCAGGGGTGGTAGGACGGGTGCTGGGGGAGGTGGGCAGGATGAAGAGAGGGGAGGGGCGGGGCAGCAGACAGGTAGGTGGGAGGGGGCGGGGTTTCGTATGGCAAATGCAAAAGGGGCGGGGCCAGGGGGTCCTGGTACAGGACCGAGGAGCTGGTGGGAGTCGGGCTGATGGGCGGGGCTTCCAGTGAGGAGGCGGGGCCTGGAGACAGGAAGAGCAGGTGTTGGCGCTCTGCACCGCAGAGGGTTAATGCGACGAGTCACTGACCAGCGGCGCCGGGTCCATCCATCTGTCCGTCCAGGCCTCGGGTGGACTCCGGGTAGGGGGGGGCCGGCTGGTGGGGGCCTCGGGCCGGCTCAGGGTACAGCGCTGGCACACCTGGGAGCACGAGACCAGAACCCGGTCAGAGGTTCTACTTGTGGGCTCAAACGGGTCGACCCACCAACACCTCTGCTGCTCTCTCACCTGGCTCTTTGATCTCTAAAGTCAAAGTCTTTGATGTGTGAATCAAAGGTGAACCTTCCTGGTTGTACAACTGAACACACCAGCTCACCTCTGAATGTTAATGAGCTACTCTTAGCTCCGCCCACAGACAGGCTTGAGAAAGATTTGGGAACACTTCCTGCCCACCTGTCCTGACATGGAGACAGGAGGACGGCCCTCACAGGGAGGTGTGTGGGAGGAGCTACCCATATGGGGGCGGGGCTCTTTAAAACAACTGTTACATCACAGTACAGACGCATCTAAACTGGGGGGCACTCTGGGGACACAAACATGTGGACTACAGCCTGGACGAGGAGGGTAGGGCGTTACCGTGGGGGGGGGGCTCCTGGCCCAGGCAGGCCCCGTAGTGCTGGTAGGGGGGGCCGTCCGCTGAGGTGGGGGCATAAACCTGCTGCTGCCAGTAGCTCTGGTGGGACCACTGGGGGGGAGGGGTGAGAGAGGGGGGGGCAAAGAGGGACACTGAGACACTGGTTGTTTCTCAGAAAAGCATTTTGTGGGCAGAAGTCTCTTACTTGCACTCCTAAGTTGAAATAGTACTGGAGGACTCTGCAGTCTGGAAACACACACACACACATACACACACACACACACACACACACACACGTGAAACCAACATCTCCTTCCCTACCCCCTAGATAGGGAGCAGCTTGAGTCCACTCGTGACCTCACTGATGAGCGCTGGTGCTTGTTTTCATTTGTTTCATTCATTAAATCACTCCCTTTGATGTCCTGTTACATCCTTCATATTTAACTAATTAATCGCCAACGGTGACTCAATGAGGCCACGCCCACTCTCAGTGATTGGTCAGACTTGAATGAGTCAGGTGGACCTCTGGGCAAGTCGCCTCCATTGGGGTCGTAGGAGTAAGGGGGCGGAGCCACCACGGCACACAGAGCATCACCCAGCTCATTGACCAACCAGGGGGAGGTAGCTGGGATCGCCATGGCAACTGGGTAGACAGAAACACAACCATCCTCACAGCGTCAGAGTGTGTGTGTACCTGTTTGTGACTGTGTGTGTGTGTGTGTACCTGTTTGTAACTGTGTGTACCTGGCCGTGGCTGTGTGTGTGTGTGTGTACCTGTTTGTAACTGTGTGTGTACCTGTTTGTAACTGTGTGTGTACCTGGCCGTGGCTCTGTGTGTGTGTGTGTACCTGGCCGTGGCTGTGTGTGTGTGTGAGTGTGTGTGTGTGTATCTGTTGGTGACTGTATGTGTGAGTGTGTGTACCTGTTTGTAACTGTGTGTGTACCTGGCCGTGGCTGTGTGTGTGTGTGTGTGTGTGTGTGTGTGGCCGTGGCTGTGTGTGTGTGTGTGTGTGTGTGTGTGTGTGTGTGTACCTGGCCGTGGCTGTGTGTGTGTGCTTGCTGGCAGGTGAGCAGCTGCGGCCACTCGTGATGAAGGTGAGGAGGGGGGTGATGAAGAGGAGGAGGGGGAGGAACAGATGACGGCGAGTGGTTTGACCTTGAACAGGTGATTTCAGGTGTTAGCGGGGGAGGTGAAGGTCATGTGACTCCGCGCTGTTACCTGTTGAGTGTAGGTGTAGTTCAGCTCTGGGGGGTCTGCACTTCCTCCTTCCTGCTCATCCTTTCACAATAAGACGACAGGTGACTTACAGTTGGACTACACCAGAGCAACAGGAAGAGCATCACTTCCTGTCACCTGACCTGACTGAGCTCAGGCCTCACCTGGTTGGGTGACGGACCAGAGCCGTAAACACCTGAGGGGGGGTACGTCTGATCTGCAACAGGTCACACACCGGTCACTTCCTGTCAGACCGTCACTTCCTGTCACATGACTGACCTTGACCCGCGTAGATGTAGTCGTCTGGAAACTCAGCTGACAAGGGGGAGGGGGTCAAAGGTCAGTCAGAGCCACGCCCCCCAGGGCCCCCCCCAGGCTCTCACCGTGGTCCTCGGCGGCGCTGGCGTCCTCCTGCTCCTCCTCTGATGAACACATGGGCGTATTTCCAGGCGGCGGGGCGGCGGCAAGGGTTCCGGGCCCCCTCGGGACCCGGTACGAGGACCCGGCGGCGCCAGGCGGCGCTCTGATGGTGGGCGGGGCCACAGCTGAACCCTGAGGAAGCAGCGGCGCCTGTGCTGACGTCTGATCAAAGGGAGGGGCCGTGCAGGTCACATGGTCTCACCGGCAGGGAGGAGAAGACGGCGTCGGCGGCCTCGTCCAGCTGGTAGTACGCCACGGCCGGGTCCAGCTCCCCGCCCTCGTCCACCGAGAACCCGAACGGCCCGTCCTTGTTCACCGACGCCAGCGGGCGCCGGCTGCGCCTGGACACACCCCAGACCCGATCACCTGACCGCTCACCTGAGGCTGCCACGACGCCCCGCCCCTGCGGGGGGGGCCGCGGTTGATCGTGGTTACCGGGACCTGAAGGCGAAGTTCTCGTAGTCATGGCAATACCGCCGGTTAGGGTGGTAGTAGGTCAGCTGGGGACCAATCAGGTGACGGTTCAAGAACCGAGCAGAGCTTCTGACCAGAACATCACCCAGAGGGAGGGGGGGGTAGAGAGGGAGGGGGGGGGTGGAGAGAGGGGGGTAGAGAGACACACACACAGAGTCAGTCAGTCAGTCAGGTGATGGAGGGGCGGATGATGAAGGGGCAGAGCAAACCTCACCTGGCTGCTCCGTACCGAGGGGTTCGGGCTGTGGGGGGGGCCTGGTGGTGTGGGGAAACATAAGGGTCGTAAGTGACGGCCCCTGGCGATAGAGGGGGTGGTGGACGAGGAGCCGTTGCCTGGAAACGAGGAGGTAGCCCCGAGGGGGCAGGGGCCCCATAGGAGCTTTGTGGTGTAATCAGAAGCTCCGCCCCCTTCATACCACTGGTACCACGTGACTTCCTGAAGTAACGATGGCGGTGGCGCTGACCTCGAGAATCCAGATCTGATCAAAGAGAGAGAGACAGACCGGGACAGTCAGACAGGCACAGTCAGATGGACAGATACAGTCCGTCAGACAGACAGGTACAGACAGACAGACAGATACAGTCAGGCACAGTCAGATACACAGTCACACAGACAGGCACAGTCAAATAGACAGTCGGACAGACAGGCACAGTCGGACAGACAGGCACAGTCGTTCAGACAAACAGGTGCAGTCAGACAGACAGGTGCAGTCAGACAGACAGGTACAGTCAGACAGACACAGTCAAATAGACATATACAGTCAGAAGGACAGGTACAGTCAGACAGGCACAATCAAATAGATATATACAGTCAGTCACACAGACAGGTACAATCAGACATGCAGTCAGTCAGACAGGGACAGTCAGATGGACAGGTACAGTCGGACAGACAGGTACAGTTGGACAGGCACAGTCAGACGGACAGGCACAGACAGACAGGTACAGTTAGGTACAGTCAGACAGGTACAGTCAGACGGACAGGTGCAGTCAGACAGGCACAGACAGATGGACAGGCACAAACAGACAGACAGGTACAGTTGGACAGGCACAGTCAGACAGACAGGCACAGTCAGACGGACAGGCACAGTCAGACAGACACAGTCTGACGGACAGGCACAGACCGACAGGTACAGTCAGACGGACAGGTACAGTCGGACAGGCACAGACAGACATACACGTACAGTTGGACAGGCACAGTCAGACGGACAGGCACAGTCAGATGGACAGGCACAGTCAGATGGACAGGCACAGTCAGACAGGTACAGTCAGACGGACAGGTACAGTCGGACAGGCACAGACAGATGGACAGGCACAGACAGACAGGTACAGTTGGACAGGCACAGTCAGACGGACAGGCACAGTCAGACAGACAGGCACAGTCAGACGGACAGGCACAGACAGACAGGTACAGTCAGACGGACAGGTACAGTCGGACAGGCACAGACAGATGGACAGGCACAGACAGACAGGTACAGTTGGACAGGCACAGTCAGACGGACAGGCACAGTCAGACGGACAGGCACAGTCAGACAGGTACCGTCAGACGGACAGGCACAGTCAGACAGGTACAGTCAGACCCTACCCAGCTCTCCCTTCCTGGTGGGAGCAGCAACATTCCAGGCAGGAACTGGGTTAACAGGTTTGAGATCCGTCAGTGGAACCAAGTGTCTGGCACACAGAGGGTTAACGTTAGACCGTTCCAGGTTCACCTTACCTGTCAGGTGAGCAGTTAGGCCCCTCCCACTGTCATGCATGAAGGTGTTGCAGGCACCCCAAGAACCAGCAGATTTGTTGGTCTTCCTGGAGGAACCAGAAGAACCCTGGTTCTGTTCAGGAGGCCATGCCCCCTCACCAGTTCTGACCAATGACAACCTGGAACATCTCTGCTGGTTCTTGCGGGACAGCCTGGAAGTGTGTGTTACTTCTCTCCCAGCTCCTCGATGAAGACGGTGACAGCGGACGTTTGCGTTCCCACTTCCTGGATGAAGGCATTGTAATACTTCCCCTTCGGCTCCAGACGCACCTGGACACACGAGGAGAACCCAGGATGGGACAGGGACCCCACGGGGGCCATCACACCTCCACACGCCCCCCAGACAGGGTGAGGATTAGAGCCTCCAGCTGATGGTATGATGATATAAAGACCCCCCCCACCCCGGGACTGCATCCCCCCAAACAGTTGGAGGTCTGATCACAGACTGATGGCAGGCAGGTGATCACCTCATACTGAAACTCACCTTCCGCCAGGGAGGGGGTGTGGCTTCTGTCAGTCACAACCAGGTACTACTGAAACAAGATCGGTGGCGGGGGGTCTAACATACAGCCGTTTCCTTTGAGTTGTCGCAATCACAGACGAGTGTAAGGAGTTTAATCTGATTGGCTCATGAGGGAGATTCAGCCAATTGGTCAGAGGTAAAAGGGGCGGGGCTTATGAAAGTCACAGGCGACTGGATAGAACCAATCACCTCCAAATGGTTCAAAACTGCACAGGCGTGGGATCAACCTGTGACAGACACATGAAACTGTCCGTGGGGTGACAGCCTGGAGCCCCTGAGCAAGGCAGCGAGTGGTACCTGACACTTGTCCCCCAGGAAGTACTGCCGCCCTGCAAACACCATGTACTCCGTCTTCTGCATCTCTGTCAGCACAACACCGACCATCAGCAGTGATGTCACCGCCCTCATCATGTGACCGGCCCGTTTACCTTTACAGGTGTCCTGCCACACGTCGAACTCCAGGTTCCTGTAAACGTCTCTGTCCAGGGACTTCATCACCTTATAAGGAAGGCACAGCCTGGAGGGGGGTGGGGCTTCTGAAGGAGCCTGTCCAATGGAGGCCATAGAATTCATCAGGTGCTTTAATTTAAAGGTTCACGCTACGCCATCGACGGCTGTCCTGAGGTCTGTCACACTACATGGTGGGGGCGGGCCCAGGCCAGAGGTGGGAGTGGTTACAGTACATGATCAATGTGGGGTCAGGGGTGGGGGTGGTCACAGTACATGACGGCAGCGGGGTCAGGGGTGAGCGTGGCCACGCTACGTGTATGTGTGTGTGTGTGTGTGTGGGGGGGGGTGGGGCAGGGGTGGGACCACTGCTCTACAAGACAGAAAACACACCAACAGGCGGATCATCTTCTTCTGGGGGAGGACAGCAAAGACCCCCCCCACTAAGATGGTGTCGTGTGAACAGGACTTGAGCACCGTCGGTCAGCAGCCTCCCCAAACCCAAAGGTAACGTCATTTCCTCTTACCTTTGTGTCATCGCTCACAGGTACTCTCTCCTCAGAAGCTCCACCCACCTCTGACTCCTCCCTGCTGGTGAAAGAGCTCAGCTTTATGATGACTTTTACTTTGATGACTATTATCCTACTTTTTTAGAAGAAATACTATTTTGAGGTCCTGTGAGGTCCAGAGGTCCATCCTGATCTATTTATAGGTGTCACTACATTCAGTTTCTCATGGACTTTTTAAACAGCATATTTCTGGTCTTCCTACCACTTAAGTGGGAGATAATCGGTAATCGATCACAGCTCAGGAGAAATCCCAAGATGTCGTGAACTAATAATCACGTGTGTTGATAGTGAGTCAACGACTGTGGGGACAGAGGACGACCTGCAGAGGTGGACCACCAGGACACGTCCTCCAGCAGATAAAGCAGGGGTCTCCAGGTCCCCCCCAGAGGGCCGTGAGGCTGCAGGTTCTGGTCCAACCCAGCAGCAGCAGCACCAGACTGGACTCACTTCATCAACTCATCTGAGTCTTCAACAGCTGACTGGTCAAACTGGGTGAGCTGGACTGGTGGAACCAGAACCTGCAGCCTCACGGCCCTTTGGGGGGACCTGGAGACCCCTGAGATAAAGCATTCCAGAAGCATCACTTTTGGGTTTGTCTGTGTGTACCTTTGACTCCGGTCCTCAGGTGTGTCGTAGCCAACATCAATGTCACTACACATGGACGGGCTGTTCCTATAGCGACGCCCTCCAACTCTAAAAGCCTCCATCGCCTGGCAGAGCTCCGCCTCCTCCAAACCAAAGACTTTGGTGTAGAGCAGCTCATACAGGAGAGCTACACACACACACACACACACACACAGGTGAGCATGGTTCCTCAGAACAACCTCCTACTGGTGCATCCATGCTCCAACATCAACACCGTCGTGTGACTGTATTTGTTCACAGAAGGTTCACCAGCGGTCATTGGCCCGGTCCAGCTCCAGAATGCAGCCGGGTTTTCTGTCCTACTGGGGACACTGGGATCCAGGTGAAGGCTGCGGTAGGAACAAAGACCCGTCTGGGAGCAGAGCTGGACCGGGATGACCACTGTGGGCCTACAGTCACTCACACTGACAGAGGGCAGCAGACACCGGGTAGCTCTTCAGGTAAACTATGTCATAATGTCCGTTGATGGAGCAACACAGCATCACCTAGGCAACAAGGAAGACAGTGCCGACAATCACGTTTCAGGCTGCCAACCTTCTTCAGTTCCATGTTCTGACAAGAAACTTTACCTTGTCGACAAAGTCGTCCTCTGAAATCACAGTCGCTGACTTCCCGGGGTAGCGGTAGATCTGGAAGCTCCGCCTACAAACACCAACAGTTATCACAGGCAGGAACAGCATGAGCTCAGCTGAACCCCCGTGACACCCGAGCTCCTCCAGATTCACCTGAAGTCCCGACAAAGACGTGATTTAATCTGTTACCTGAGCAGCTCTCACCTGTACAGCTGAGACAGAGCTTTGATCTCCACCTGACCCACCGTCTCCTGACAACACCATCAAAGAACATCAACGGCCCGTCACCAAAGAGACATCTACACCAGCTGACCACAGCTCACCTTTGGGTCCTCCAGACGCTCCAGGTACTTCTCAAAGGATCCTTCCACAAACTGACAGGTGAGACACGGACGGTCAGACAGTCAGTCAGACAGACACATAGACATACAGTCTCTCAGTCAGACAGACACATAGACATACAGTCTCTCAGTCAGACAGACACATAGACATACAGTCTCTCAGTCAGACAGACACATAGACATACAGTCTCTCAGTCAGACAGACAGACACATAGACATACAGTCTCTCAGTCAGACAGACACATAGACATACAGTCTCTCAGTCAGACAGACACATAGACATACAGTCTCTCAGTCAGACAGACACATAGACATACAGTCTCTCAGTCAGACAGACAGACACATAGACATACAGTCTCTCAGTCAGACAGACACATAGACATACAGTCTCTCAGTCAGACAGACACATAGACATACAGTCTCTCAGTCAGACAGACACATAGACATACAGTCTCTCAGTCAGACAGACAGACACATAGACATACAGTCTCTCAGTCAGACAGACACATAGACATACAGTCTCTCAGTCAGACAGACACATAGACATACAGTCTCTCAGTCAGACATACAGTCAGACAGGTGACTCACCGGTTCAAAGCTGCTCCTGTTGGTCCTCATGAAGTCAGCACAGTCCATCCGAATCTTCTGGTGGTAGTTCTGGGAGTAGTACAGCTGAACACACACGTTCTCTGATCAGTAATCGATACTTCACGTCCACATTCATTCACTCATGACGCGGCCTGGTTTCCAAGGTAACCTGGAGGCCTGAACTGGAGTCAGCCTGTCGGGGCCTCAGTACTGGTTCCCAGTCTGGCCCAGTCTGACCCGGTCTGGCCCAGTCTGGCCCAGTCTGACCCGGTCTGGCCCGGTCTGACCCGGTCTGACCCGGGCTCGCCCACCTGCTCTGACACGGCTCGGAACAGGCTGGACGCGTCCCGGGCCACCATCTTCCGGTACAGGCCCAGGCTGCACAGGTAGTCGTCCATGTTGGCGAAGTACTTCTTCAGGCCTTTCTGCATCCTTCACCTGGAAAACCACACAAATATTCCCAGGAAAGCCGCTCCGCCACTTCGCTGCACGCGCCGGCCCCCACAGGTGAGGTTAATGAGGTGTGATCACGTGCTTGAAACACGCCCACCGGCCTCGCGAGGAGCGCAGGCCTCGTGACGAGGACACCTGAGCCGAGCCGGCGGCCGTCAGAGCCCACCTGTGAGCCCACCTGTGAGCCCACCTGTGAGCCCACCTGTGAGCCCACCTGTGAGCCCACCCGTCAGAGCCCACCCGTCAGAGCCCACCTGTGAGCCCACCTGTGAGCCCACCCGTCAGAGCCCACCTGTGAGCCCACCTGTGAGCCCACCTGTGAGCCCACCCGTCAGAGCCCACCTGTGAGCCCACCTGTGAGCCCACCTGTCAGAGCCCACCCGTCAGAGCCCACCTGTGAGCCCACCTGTGAGCCCACCTGTCAGAGCCCACCCGTCAGAGCCCACCTGTGAGCCCACCTGTGAGCCCACCCGTCAGAGCCCACCTGTGAGCCCACCTGTGAGCCCACCCGTCAGAGCCCACCTGTGAGCCCACCCGTCAGAGCCCACCTGTGAGCCCACCTGTGAGCCCACCTGTGAGCCCACCCGTCAGAGCCCACCTGTGAGCCCACCTGTGAGCCCACCTGTGAGCGCCCCCGTGTCGCGGAGGCCGGTCCCGGGCCCCGCCGCACGGGGGCGCTGCCGCGGCCTCTCGCCGGGAGCCCCGCAGAAGAAGCGGCTGTCATGGCGCCGCGGCGGCTGCGCCCGTGACCGATGCTGTCGCTCCTGCGGGGCTTCAGGGGCCCCGGGGTCCGGCCGGGACGCCCCCCCGGGGGCCCCGGGGCCCGGCCCCCCGCCCGCTCCCGCCCCCTCAGCGGCTCCGCTCCTGAACGCTCCGCGAACTGGGCCCGCAGCACCTTCATGGACTTCTTCCGCCACCACGAACACCTGCTGGTCCCGTCCGCCCCGGTCCGGCCCAGAGCGGACCCGGGGCTGCTGTTCGTGAACGCGGGCATGAACCAGGTGAGCGGCCCGGCCCACCTCCAGGGACTGGGTATACTGGGACAGACAGGACTGGTTATACTGGGACAGACAGGACTGGTTATACTGGGGTAGAGGGGGTAGAGGACTGGTTATACTGGGACAGAGAGGGTAGAGGACTGGTTATACTGGGACAGAGAGGGTAGAGGACTGGTTATACTGGGACAGAGAGGGTAGAGGACTGGTTATACTGGGACAGAGAGGGTAGAGGACTGGTTATACTGGGACAGAGAGGGTAGAGGACTGGTTATACTGGGACAGAGGGGGTAGAGGACTGGTTATACTGGGACAGAGAGGGTAGAGGACTGGTTATACTGGGACAGAGAGGGTAGAGGACTGGTTATACTGGGACAGAGAGGGTAGAGGACTGGTTATACTGGGACAGAGGGGGTAGAGGACTGGTTATACTGGGACAGAGAGGGTAGAGGACTGGTTATACTGGGTCAGAGAGGGTAGAGGACTGGTTATACTGGGACAGAGAGGGTAGAGGACTGGTTATACTGGGACAGAGAGGGTAGAGGACTGGTTATACTGGGACAGAGAGGGTAGAGGACTGGTTATACTGGGACAGAAGGGGTAGAGGACTGGTTATACTGGGACAGAGAGGGTAGAGGAACTGGTTATACCTTGACAGAGGGGGTAGAGGACTGGTTATACTGGGACAGAGAGGACTGGTTATACTGGGACAGAGAGGACTGGTTATACTGGGACAGAGGGGGTAGAGGACTGGGTATACTGGGACAGAGGGGGTAGAGGACTGGGTATACTGGGACAGAGGGGGTAGAGGACTGGTTATACTGGGACAGAGGGGGGTAGAGGACTGGTTATACTGGGACAGAGGGGGTAGAGGACTGGTTATACTGGGACAGAGAGGGTAGAGGACTGGTTATACTGGGACAGAGAGGGTAGAGGACTGGTTATAGTGGGACAGAGAGGGTAGAGGACTGGTTATACTGGGACAGAGAGGGTAGAGGACTGGTTATACTGGGACAGAGAGGGTAGAGGACTGGTTATACTGGGACAGAAGGGGTAGAGGACTGGTTATACTGGGACAGAGAGGGTAGAGGAACTGGTTATACCTTGACAGAGGGGGTAGAGGACTGGTTATACTGGGACAGAGAGGGTAGAGGACTGGTTATACTGGGACAGAGAGGGTAGAGGACTGGTTATACTGGGACAGAGGGGGTAGAGGACTGGTTATACTGGGACAGAGAGGGTAGAGGACTGGTTATACTGGGACAGAGGGGGTAGAGGACTGGTTATACTGGGACAGAGAGGGTAGAGGACTGGTTATACTGGGACAGAGGGGGTAGAGGACTGGTTATACTGGGACAGAGGGGGTAGAGGACTGGTTATAGTGGGACAGAGAGGGTAGAGGACTGGTTATACTGGGACAGAGAGGGTAGAGGACTGGTTATACTGGGACAGAGAGGGTAGAGGACTGGTTATACTGGGACAGAAGGGGTAGAGGACTGGTTATACTGGGACAGAGAGGGTAGAGGAACTGGTTATACCTTGACAGAGGGGGTAGAGGACTGGTTATACTGGGACAGAGAGGGTAGAGGACTGGTTATACTGGGACAGAGAGGGTAGAGGACTGGTTATACTGGGACAGAGAGGGTAGAGGACTGGTTATACTGGGACAGAGGGGGTAGAGGACTGGTTATACTGGGACAGAGAGGGTAGAAGACTGGTTATACTGGGACAGAGGGGGTAGAGGACTGGTTATACTGGGACAGAGAGGGTAGAGGACTGGTTATACTGGGACAGAGAGGACTGGTTATACTGGGACAGAGGGGGTAGAGGACTGGGTATACTGGGACAGAGGGGGTAGAGGACTGGGTATACTGGGACAGAGGGGGTAGAGGACTGGTTATACTGGGACAGAGGGGGGTAGAGGACTGGTTATACTGGGACAGAGGGGGTAGAGGACTGGTTATACTGGGACAGAGAGGGTAGAGGACTGGTTATACTGGGACAGAGAGGGTAGAGGACTGGTTATAGTGGGACAGAGAGGGTAGAGGACTGGTTATACTGGGACAGAGAGGGTAGAGGACTGGTTATACTGGGACAGAGAGGGTAGAGGACTGGTTATACTGGGACAGAAGGGGTAGAGGACTGGTTATACTGGGACAGAGAGGGTAGAGGAACTGGTTATACCTTGACAGAGGGGGTAGAGGACTGGTTATACTGGGACAGAGAGGGTAGAGGACTGGTTATACTGGGACAGAGAGGGTAGAGGACTGGTTATACTGGGACAGAGGGGGTAGAGGACTGGTTATACTGGGACAGAGAGGGTAGAGGACTGGTTATACTGGGACAGAGGGGGTAGAGGACTGGTTATACTGGGACAGAGGGGGTAGAGGACTGGTTATAGTGGGACAGAGAGGGTAGAGGACTGGTTATACTGGGACAGAGAGGGTAGAGGACTGGTTATACTGGGACAGAGAGGGTAGAGGACTGGTTATACTGGGACAGAAGGGGTAGAGGACTGGTTATACTGGGACAGAGAGGGTAGAGGAACTGGTTATACCTTGACAGAGGGGGTAGAGGACTGGTTATACTGGGACAGAGAGGGTAGAGGACTGGTTATACTGGGACAGAGAGGGTAGAGGACTGGTTATACTGGGACAGAGAGGGTAGAGGACTGGTTATACTGGGACAGAGGGGGTAGACGACTGGTTATACTGGGACAGAGAGGGTAGAGGACTGGTTATACTGGGACAGAGGGGGTAGAGGACTGGTTATACTGGGACAGAGGGGGTAGAGGACTGGTTATACTGGGACAGAGGGGGTAGAGGACTGGTTATACTGGGACAGAGAGGGTAGAGGACTGGTTATACTGGGACAGAGAGGACTGGGTATACTGGGACAGAGGGGGTCGCTGACTGGTTATACTGGGACTCCAGTAAGGGGCTGCTGGTCCTGAGTGAACTCTTGTTTCAGTTCAAGCCCCTCCTCCTGGGGACGGTGGACCCTCGCAGTGAGATGGCGTCGTACCGGCGTGTGGTCAACAGTCAGAAGTGTGTGCGTGCGGGCGGTAAACACAATGATCTTGAAGACGTGGGCCGTGACGTGTACCACCACACCTTCTTCGAAATGCTGGGAAACTGGTCATTTGGAGACTACTTCAAGGTTAGGACCAAGACACGTGACATCACCACCCTACAACACGTGACATCACACCCTAGGACACGTGACATCACACTCTAGAACACGCGACATCACACTCTAGAACATGTGACATCACACCCTAGAACATGTGACATCACACCCTAGAACACGTGACATCACATTCTAGAACACATGACAACACTAGAACACGTGACATCACACTCTAGAACACGTGACATCACACCCTAGAACATGTGACATCACACTCTAGAACACGTGACATCACACCCTAGAACACGTGACATCACACTCTAGAACACGTGACATCACACTCTAGAACACGTGACATCACACCCTAGAACATGTGACATCACACTCTAGAACACGTGACATCACACCCTAGAACACGTGACATCACACTCTAGAACACGTGACATCACACTCTAGAACACGTGACAAGACACTGTAGAAGATGTGACATCACATCCTAGGACATGTGACATCACACCCTAGAACACGTGGCATCACCTAGAACACGTGACTGATCATGTGACTGGCGTGTGCAGGAGGAGGCGTGTCACATGGCGTGGAGCCTCCTCACAGAGCATTATGGGATCCCGGCCAGCAGACTGTACGTGTCCTACTTTGGTGGCGACGCGGCCTCAGGTCTGCCCGCGGATGAGGAGACGCGCCACATCTGGCTGGACATTGGGTATGTCCTGTCCCCCGTCCCCGTCCCTGTGGGAGCCCCGGTCTGACAGCTCCCCTGGGGGGTCCTGCAGGGTTCCTCCAGGTCGCCTGCTGGCTTTCGGCCTGAAAGACAACTTCTGGGAGATGGGGGAGGCGGGGCCCTGTGGGCCCTGCACCGAGATCCACTACGACCACGTGGGGGGGCGCGAGGCCGCGGCGCTGGTCAACGCTGACCACCCCGACCTGGTGGAGATCTGGAACCTGGTGTTCATGCAGTACAACCGGTGGGTGTGAGTGGAGCGCCCCCCCACGGGCCAGCCCCCAGGACCAGCTGAGTGTGTGTGTGTGTGTGTGTGTGTGTGTGCGCGCCCCCCAGGGAGGTGGATGGCGGTCTGCGGCTGCTCCCCCAGTCCAGTGTGGATACTGGGATGGGACTGGAGCGGCTGGTGCGGGTGCTGCAGGGGAAGAGCTCCAACTACGACACAGACCTGTTCACGCCGCTGCTGCGGGCGCTCCAGCAGGTACCGTTTGTTGACGTGGTCGTCCGCAGGGCTGACCAGCGGCTGTTGCTATGGTGACCTGTCGCCCCCAGAGGTCAAAGGCGGGGCCGTACCAGGGCGGCGGGGGCTCGGTTGAGGCGGGGAGGGTGGACGTGGCCTACAGAGTGGTGGCCGACCACGTGCGCACGCTGGCGGTGTGCATCGCCGACGGCGTCTACCCGGGCATGTCGGGAGCAGAGTGAGTGAGGGGCGGGGCCGGAGGGTGGAGCGGTCGCCGTGGTAACGGTGTGTCTGCCAGGCTGGTGCTGAGGAGAATCCTGCGGCGGGCGGTCCGGTTCTGCAGCGAGGTCCTTGGGGCCCCCCCAGGGACGCTGGCCGGGCTGGTTCCCACCGTCTGCCACCTGCTGGTGAAACACGCCTCCCACGCCCCCCCCCGGGCCCTCAGCCCTCCCCCCTAACACCGTTCTCTTCTGTCGTCAGGGTGACGCGTACCCGGAGCTCCACAAGGAGGCTGACACGGTGAGGAAGGTCACCATGGAGACGGGAGTGGTCGCATGACCATGCTGACGTGGTCAACAGGCAGCGGCTACAGTCGCAGGCTTCACCTGGTTGTGGAACAGGAAGATCAGTCTGAATTCCTTCCCCAGATTGTCGACATCATCAACGAGAACGAGGCTCAGTTCCTGTCGTCGCTGCAGCGAGGCAGCAGACTGATCCAGCGCACCCTCGCTAAGGACTACAAACATGGAGGCTTCCCAGGTCAGCAGCAGCCTCAGTGACACGCCCCATCAGCCCAGGGCTCACGTGTGTGTGTGTGTGTGTGTGTGTGTGCGTGTGTGTGTGTGTGTGCGTGTGTGTGCGTGTGCGCGCGCCAGCCTCCGTGGCCTGGTCTCTCCACAGGGACCTGGGCTTCCCCCTGGACCTGGTGGACCTGATGCTGGAGGAGCGGGGGGTCCGGGTGGACCGTCAGGAGCTGGACGCCCTGATCACCAAGAGCAACAAGGTGTGTGGTCACATCTGGAGCTCACATCTGTCTCGCTCCAGACCAGTTCACCAGTGAGCATGGTCCCAGTATGAGGGACTGGAGCGATCTAAGTGCAGACGTGTGTCTCAGGAGAGGGCCCTGCAGTCATGTGACCAGGGTCATGTGACCCTGGATGTGGTCAGCCTGGCAGAGCTGCGGCGTCTCGGCGTCCCTCACACCGACGACAGTCTGAAGTACGGGTACCGTCTGGAGGGCGAGGCCTACGGTAAGCCCCGCCCACCCACCCAGCAGCCCTGCCCACCCATGCGAGCCCCCCCTGACCCCCCCGACCCCCCCCCAGTGTTCCCCCAGTGCAGCGCCACAGTCCTGGCCCTGTACCACGATCAGGCGCTGGTCTCTGAGGTGGACGAGGGTCAGCGCTGCGCCGTCGTCCTGGACCGCACCTGTTTCTACGCCGAGCAGGGCGGGCAGTCACATGACCACGGCTACCTGACCAAGAAGGAGCTGCCGGTCAGGAACAGCAGACAGGAAGTGGGCGGCGGCCTGCAGCAGGTGAGGCGTGACTCACCTGTGTGTCTGACAGGACGTGCCCTACCCAGTGGAGGCCGTGGTCCAGGCGGGGGGGTACGTGCTGCACCAGGTGACCGCGGCGGAGCGCCTGAAGACCGGGGACCGGGTCCAGCTGCATCTGGACCAGGTACACCTGCAGTCGCCTCAGTAACGGTGCGGGAGGACTCACGGCGGTGTTCCCCGCAGGTCCACCGGCTCGCCTGCATGGTGAAGCACACGGGGACGCACGTCCTCAACTTCGCTCTGAGGAGCGTCCTGGGCCCCGCCCTCCAGCAGAGGGGGTCCCACGTCTCCGCCCACCGCCTCCGCTTTGACTTCAGCGCCAAGGTCAGCCCACGTCGTGTTGCCGTGGCGAGGACGAGCGGCTGACGTGGTCTGTCCCCATCAGGCGGCGCTGAGTGTGTGTGAGCTGCAGCAGGTGGACAGGTGTGTGTGTGACATCATCACAGCCGACCACAGCGTCTACAGCCAGGAGGTTCCTCTGACCAGGGCCAGGGGCATCCGGGGCCTGAGGACGGTGGACGAGGTCCGCTTGTGTCCCTCTGTCTGACTGTCTGTCTGTCCCTGACTGTCTGTCTGTCCCTCTGACTGTCTGTCTGTCCCTCTGAATGTCTCTCTTTCTGTCTGTCCCTCTGACTGTCTGTCCCTCTGTCTGTCTGTCCCTCTGACTGTCTGTCTGTCCCTCTGTCTGTCTGACTGTCCCTCTGTCTGTCCCTCTGACTGTCCCTCTGTCTGACTATCCCTCTGACTGTCTGTCTGTCCCTCTGTGTGACTGTCCGTGGGTGTGTCCTTGAACACCGTGTGTCTCCAGGTGTACCCTGACCCGGTGCGTGTGGTGTCGGTGGGCGTGCCCGTGTCTGACCTGTTGGATGGAGGCTCAGGTGCTCAGTCTGTGGAGCTGTGCTGTGGAACGTGAGTGCAGGTCCAGGTCAGCACAAGGTTCTGGTCCGTCCAGGTGAGTCCAGCTCCTGTCTCCACAGTCACCTGCTGCAGACCGGGACCATCAAGGACCTGCTGATCGTCTCTGAGCGCCAGCTCGTCAAGGGGACGAGCCGCATCGTGGCCGTGACGGGACAGGAAGCCACGCGGGTCAGAACCTTCAGAAGCTCCAGAACCTCCTGGACTGGCTGATGTTCTGATGGCTGACCGTGTCTCCACAGGCCCGCGAGGCTGGACAGCTGCTGGCCCAGGAAGTGGACTCTCTGTCAGCCAGACTGGCTGGCCCTGCCCCCGAGGGCCCTGACCCCGCCCCCGAGGGCCTCCACTCCGCCCAGCTGTTGGCGAAGCACGTGGGGGCGGTGTCTGACGTAGGTGTGGGGGGGGGCCTGCTGGGCGGAGCGGCGGCTGACAGTGGTTCTGCTCTCTGATAGGCTGTGGATAACGGCGTCATCCCTCAGTGGCAGCGGCGAGAACTCCAGACCCGCCTCCGCACGCTGCAGAGGAGCGCCAACACTGCAGTCAGGAAGCTGGAGACCAGACAGGTGGGGGGGACAGACACATTATCACCCCCAGACTCCACACCCTGACCCCCCATGTCCTGACCCCCCTCACTGTTTCCCTACCCCCCCACTGAACCCCCATGTCCTGACCCCCCTCATTGACCTGATGCCCCCCCCTTTACCCCCCCAGGCCCACATGCAGGCCCAGGCTCT
The DNA here is from genome assembly GCA_911728415.1 of Lagocephalus sceleratus. Lineage (NCBI taxonomy): Eukaryota > Metazoa > Chordata > Actinopteri > Tetraodontiformes > Tetraodontidae > Lagocephalus > Lagocephalus sceleratus. The sequence goes on along the minus strand of CAJVRN010000230.1, from coordinate 1,655,810 downwards.
GCTGCAGAAGAACGGCAGGAGGAGCCTCCACGTGGACTCTGTGGACACAGACTCCCTCTCTGTGAGTCCACCTGCCATGATGCACCGGGGCTGATGACCTCATCGCTGATGACCTCATCGCTGATGACCTGTGCTTGTTGGGGCAGGTTCTGATGAAGACGGTGAACCAGCTGAGCGCCGCGACTCCCCTCAGTCATGTGATGCTGCTGGCTCCCCAGAAGCATTCTGGGAAGGTTCTCTGTGCCTGTCAGGTTCCAAAGGTAAGGCTCCGCCCCCTCTGTGACATCACAGCAGGGCGCCCTGACCCATTTTCCCATCTCATCGACCAGAGCTCGCCGCTCCTCTCGGCTTCTGATTGGGCGATGGCGGTGTGCGGTCACCTCGGAGGCAGCGCTGGGGGCTCCGCGCTGGTTGCCAAGGGAATGGGTAGTAGCGGCGACATTGGCGAGGCGCTGAGGTGGGCGGAAGAGTTTGCACGACCCAAAATCCAGCGCTCACAAAGCTGATGACATCGTGGCGGCAGCTGACAAGAAGCTCCTCCCACAGCTGTACAGACCTTTGATTGGTTGACCATAAAGTGCTTTGATGTTTGGTGGCTGTATTCACTCCTGATGACAGAACAAGAATAAACAGGTGTTGTTGAAGGGTTCATGTGGACCAATCAGAGCCAGTGTTTCTCCCACACCACCTCACACCTGAAGGCGTGTCCTCACCTGTGACCAGCTCGAGGCCGGGTTCAGGGCCTGACGACGACCCTGGCGTTGCTGCAGAGGTCAGAGGTCACCACGGGGTGGAGGGGTCAGAGATGTTGACCAGCAGGTCACCTATCTGGTGATGATCAGCCAATCAGAGGAGACTCAGCAACTCTGGTTCAGAAGGAGGGCTCACCTGTGGTGGAGCGGGTTGACCATGCCCTAAAGTGGTGCTTCCTGCCAGAGGTCAGTCAGGTGACTTCCTCCAGGTGAAGATGGTCAGGTGACCTCCTCCAGGTGAAGGTCCCTGTCCTGCAGCACAAACATTGATGAGATCACAGCTTCACATTCTTCTCAGCTTTTCAGTTTCTCTTTGAAATTGTTAGAAAATTGATTTAATAAAATATCTTTTGCTGCTCTGAGTGTCTGATGTTTTATGTGTCTGTTGTGTTTTGTGTGTCTGTTGTGTTTTATGTGTCTGTTGTGTTTTGTGTGTCTGTTGTGTTTTATGTGTCTGTTGTGTTTTGTGTGTCTGTTGTGTTTTATGTGTCTGTTGTGTTGTGTCTGTTGTGTTGTATGTGGCTGTTGTGTTTTGTGTGTCTGATGTTTTATGTGTCTGATGTTTTATGTGTCTGTTGTGTTTTGTGTGTCTGTTGTGTTTTGTGTGTCTGTTGTGTTTTATGTGTCTTGTGTTTTGTGTGTCTGTTGTGTTTTGTGTGTCTGTTGTGTTTTATGTGTCTTGTGTTTTATGTGTCTGTTGTGTTGTATGTGTCTGTGTGTTTTGTGTGTCTGTTGTGTTTTGTGTGTCTTGTGTTTTGTGTGTCTGTTGTGTTTTATGTGTCTGTTGTGTTGTATGTGTCTTGTGTTTTGTGTGTCTGTTGTGTTTTGTGTGTCTGTTGTGGTTTTTGTGTCTGTTGTGTTTTGTGTGTCTGATGTTTTTTGTGTGCCTGATGTTTTTTGTTGTGTCTGTGTGTTTTGTGTGTCTGTGTGTTTTGTGTGTCTTGTGTTTTGTGTGTCTGTTGTGTTTTATGTGTCTGTTGTGTTGTATGTGTCTTGTGTTTTGTGTGTCTGTTGTGTTTTATGTGTCTGTTGTGTTTTGTGTGTCTGTTGTGGTTTTTGTGTCTGTTGTGTTTTGTGTGTCTGATGTTTTTTGTTGTGTCTGTGTGTTTTGTGTGTCTGTGTGTTTTGTGTGTCTGTTGTGTTTTGTGTGTCTGATGTTTTTTGTGTGTCTGTTGTGTTTTGTGTGTCTGTTGTGTTTTATGTGTCTGTTGTGTTGTATGTGTCTGTTGTGTTTTATGTGTCTGTTGTGTTTTGTGTGTCTGTTGTGTTTTGTGTGTCTGATGTTTTTTGTGTGCCTGATGTTTTTTGTTGTGTCTGTGTTTTGTGTGTCCATTGTGTTTTGTGTGTCTGATGTTTTTTATGTGTCTGTTGTGTTTTATGTGTCTGTTGTGTTTTGTGTGTCTGTTGTGTTTTGTGTCTGTTTTTTGTGTGCCTGATGTTTTTTGTTGTGTCTGTTGTGTTTTGTGTGTCTGATGTTTTTTGTGTGCCTGATGTTTTTTGTTGTGTCTGTGTGTTTTGTGTGTCTGTTGTGTGTCTGATCTCAGTCTTATGTGGAACCACCCATCCGTCTTTTCGGCCGTCTCTTTGTGGGCGGGGCCAGCGCGCCCAGGCCCCGCCCATGGATGTGGGTTTGGGGCGGAGGTCCTTCGGGGACTGAAAAAACGGTTTTGTGAGCTTCCCAAAGTTGTCGGGATATCCGCGCTTCCTCACCATGTCAGGCGTGGCGTCCACTCTGGCCAAGAAGCGGGCCCTGGCCGCGGGCTTCGGAACCAACGCCAACGCGCTTCCGTACCTGAACCAGAACTTCGCGGCGCTGCGGGCCGAGTGTGTGTCTGCGGGGCGGCTGTTCTGTGACCCGGCCTTCCCCGCCGCCCCGGAGGCCCTGGGCTTCAAGGAGCTGGGCCGCAGCTCCTACAAAGTGCGCGGAGTCACCTGGAAGAGACCCACGGTAAGAGGCCCGGGTCCGGGTCTGGCCCGGTCCGGTCCGGGTCTGGCCCGGGCCGTGGATGGGAGGGGGGTTGTCAGAGGAGCCGCAGGGTGGTGCTCCACCCAGAAACAACTTCCATCGGGAGCTGCAGTCCTGCAGCTCTTCCGGGCTCCGCCGCCGCCGCAGTACTACTACAGTACTACTACAGTACTACTACAGTACAGGACTACTACAGTACAGTACTACTACAGTACTTCTACAGTACAGTACTACTACAATACAGTACTACTACAGTACTACTACAGTACTTCTACAGTACAGGACTACTACAGTACTACTACAGTACTACTGCAGTGCCACTGAAACACTGCGCTCATATCTGATCGGATATCTGATGGACCGTCTCTGTCAGCTGTCCGTGGGCACGCACACACACCCACCCACTCTCACACACACACACACACACACACACAGACACCCTCACACACACACACACACTCCCCCTCACACACACACACACACACACACATACAGACACCCTCACACACACACACACACTCCCCCTCACACACACACACACACACACACACAGACACCCTCACACACACAAACATACACACTTATAGACACCCACACACCCTCACACATATAGTCTCACACACACACTCACCCTCACACATAGTCTCACACACACACACACACTCTGATGCTGTTGGTGGAATCCATGAAGCGGACTGTCAGATCCTGCATGCTCAACAGATGAGTCACTCCTAACTCAACACGGGAGCTTCCTGGTTTTTGTGACGTGCATGTGCGCGTGCTGGGCTGTCGACGCTGATTGTGTTCATCCCTCAGGAGCTGGTGTCGAACCCCGAGTTCATCGTGGGCGGAGCCACCAGGACCGACATCTGTCAGGGCGCTCTGGGTAAGCCTGTCGTCTCCGACTCTCCTGAAGTGGTCAAGACTCTCAGAACTCAGAGGCTCTGATGGCTGTGATTGGCTGAGCTGGACTCTATTGTTATAAATCACCAAAGACACACACCCAGACACACAAGCACACATACACACATGGATACACAGACACACCCACACTCACACACACACACACACACACACAGACTTTGCTGGCATGAGTCATCAGTGTGTCATGCCTTTTCTAAACCATAGCAACTCTGGTGTTGTGAAACAGAATAAAACACACACACACACACACACACACACACACACACAGTTCAGCTGCTCAGAGCAGGGTTCTGTGTCCCAGTGAGGCCGCCTCATGGTTTGTAGGATGGTAGCGTCTGAAGGTGCGGACTCACCTGATTCTGGTTCAGGGTCATCAGGACAAAGGTGACGTCAGACAGATGTTCTCCTGATGTGCCTCCACAAGCCGGGGGAATTCTCATAAACAGAATTTCTAAATATTTCAAAGCAGAAATTAGAAACATCTTTTTGAGTGATGCAAAGACAGACTTTTAGTGCAAAATAAGACAATGACCAGGATGGAATAAATCTCCTTCTAAAATATACAGGGATGTGTTTAACAGGCATTTGTCCCCTTTAATTGAAACCAGTTTAAGGTTTGTGTAACGTTCATTAGGAGTGTCCACCAGAAGGTCCTGTTCCATGTCAGACAGGGTGGGGGGTCAATAAAACGGAGGGGTAGGGGGGACTGAAACCGCAGCAGGAACCTGCTGTGTTAATTTAGTCAGTTTAGAATAATTGAAATGTCAACAGTTCAGGCCCTAAGGTGGGCGTGTCTCTACCTCACCTGTGCAGGTGACTGCTGGTTGCTGGCCGCCATCGCCTCGCTCACGCTCAATGAGTACGTGATGGCCAGAGTCGTCCCCAGTGACCAGGACTTTGGCGACAACTACGCAGGCATCTTCCACTTCCAGGTAACCCACGACAGCTTTGAAGAGCTTTGAGCTTTGATGAGCTTTGAAGAGCTTTGATGACTTTTGAAAGGCCTTGAGCTCTGAAGAGCTTTGATGAGCTTTGAAAGGCTTTGAGCTTTGATGAGCTTTGAAAGGCTTTGAGCTTTGAAAGGCTTTGAGCTTTGAAGAGCTTTGATGACTTTTGAAAGGCCTTGAGCTCTGAAGAACTTTGATGAGCTTTGAAAGGCTTTGAGCTTTGATGAGCTTTGAAAGTTTTTGAGCTTTGAAGAGCTTTGATGACTTTTGAAAGGCCTTGAGCTCTGAAGAGCTTTGAAAGGCTTTGAGCTTTAAAGAGCTTTCATGAGCTTTGATCTTTGAAGAGCTTTAAAAAGATTTGATGAGCTTTGACAGGCGTTGATGTGCTTCGGTGAGCTTTGATTTGTTTTGATGAGCTTTGATGTGTTTCCCTCCTCAGTTCTGGCAGTTTGGCGAGTGGGTGGACGTGGTGGTGGACGACCGTCTGCCCGTTAAAGACGGCGAGCTGATGTTCGTGCACTCGGCCGAAGGACGGGAGTTCTGGAGCGCCCTCCTGGAGAAGGCCTACGCCAAGTAAGAGGCGGGTGCTGGGGATCAGGTTTGGGTGTGTGTGCTGCCTTTGGCCCCGCCCCCTGAAGCATGTGAAGAATCTGGTTGGCGTGTTGGAACATGTGGGGCTCTGGTGGCCTTCAGCCTCTCTTCTGCTCCCAGAGTCAACGGCTCCTACGAGGCGCTGTCCGGCGGCTCCACCACCGAGGGCTTCGAGGACTTCACGGGGGGCATCGCCGAGAACTACGACCTGAACCGCCCCCCCCCCAACCTGTTCCAGATCCTGAAGAAGGCCCTGGAGGCGGGCGCCCTGCTGGGCTGCTCCATTGACGTGAGTGTCTCAGAGATGAGGACAATGAGACGGGACAGGTCCTCTGGAGCTCCCGCTGCTGGGACCAGTAACCCAGTGTACTGGTTGACTGGGTTAATGGCTGATTGCTTGACTGGTTTACTGGGTTACTGATTGAGTGGTTACTGATTGAATGGTTACTGGTTGACTGGGCTGCTGGTTGAGTGGGTTACTGGTTGACTGGTCCCAGTGAGACTGGCCCGCTGTGGGCTCCGTCAGACCTCGGCCACTGGTTGCTGCCTTCTCATCCCCATCTCCTCGTGCTTTGCTGCAGATCACCAGTGCAGCCGACTCGGAGGCCGTCACCCGTCAGAAGCTGGTGAAAGGCCACGCCTACTCGCTGACGGGGGCTGTGGAGGTGACGTCATGTCTTCAGTCGTGAGGCGCAGTGGCGACAGAACGATGTGCAAACCCACTGTGGTGTTTCCAGGTGAACTACCGCGGCCGGCAGGAGCGGCTGGTGCGGATGAGGAACCCGTGGGGTCAGGTGGAGTGGACCGGGGCCTGGAGCGACGGGTAGGCTCAGTCATTAGGTCGTGGACACGGGGCTCAGAGAGCCCAGATGTCACCGTCCAATCAGGTGCAAGCGTGTCCTCTCCATGGCAGGTCGTCTGAGTGGGACTACGTGCAGGGGGACTGTCCACATGCCAACGCCGAGGACGGGGAGTTCTGGTAGGGCAGCCTTCAGGTGGTTCCATCGGGTCCGTTTGTGTCCTGGAGTGAGACATCCTCCCGTCCCATCTCTGCAGGATGTCCTTCAACGACTTTGTACGCCACTATTCTCGTATTGAAGTGTGCACGCTGACCCCCGACACCATTTTGGATGACTCCATCAAACATTGGAGCGTCAGTAAATTTGATGGGAGCTGGAGAAGAGGCTCCACGGCCGGAGGCTGCAGGAACCACCCCTGTAGGTCCTGTCCTGTCCTGAAGACGCCCGCTGCTCCGTCTGTCAGCTGACCCTGACCTTTGGTCGACAGACACCTTCTGGATGAACCCTCAGTTTGTGATCAGCCTGGAGGAGGAGGATGACGACCCAGACGATGGAGAGGAAGGGTGCAGCTTCGTGGTGGGTCTGATCCAGAAGAACCGCAGGAGGCTCCGCAAGCAGGGCGAGGACATGCAGACCATCGGGTTTGCCATCTACGAGGTGTTTGGACATCCAACGGAGAACAACAACCAGCCTTTGACTGCAGCTAACCTTCTCCTGTCCTCATTCTCTTTAGGTTCCAGAACAGGTAAAGGGCGGAGGTCACCTGGGTCAAAGGTCACCTGTTTAACAATGAACCATTGACTACTTTTGTGTTTAACATAGAGAAACAAGTATTCAGGATATGTAGTCAGGATCTTTGATCTGTGACCCTCCTCCAGTTCAAAGGTCAACGTGAAGTGCACCTGGATAAGGACTTCTTCTTAAGCCACGCCCAGAAGGCCAGGTCTGAAACCTTCATCAACCTGAGGGAAGTGTGCACCCGCTTCAAGCTCGCCCCTGGAGAGTACCTGATCGTCCCCTCCACCTTTGAGCCGCACCAGAACGGAGACTTCTGCATCCGAGTGTTCTCCGAGAAGCAGACAGACACCCAGTAAGACCCCCACTGGGAACACTGGTGGCTCTGTGAGGCATTGGCACTGGGGTCTAGCACACAGCTGCTGCTTCCTGCTTCACCTCAGTTTGTTTACTCAGTTTTCAATGGAGGTTTTCAGACCTGCACACACACACACACAGCTCAGTTACACACAGACACACAACCACATACACAGAACACAGATACACACAGACATACAACCTCACACACACAGAACTCAGTTGCACACAGACACACAACCACACACACAGCTTAGTTCCACACACATACACAGAAACTGAGCTCTGTGTGTGTGGTTGTGTGTGTGACTGAGCTGCGTGTGTGTGACTGAGCTGTGTGTGTGTGACTGAGCTGCGTGTGTGTGACTGAGCTGCGTTGGGGCTGGAGGTGTGTGTAATGTGTGATTTCCCATCAGGCCCTGTGACGACCCCATCAGCGCTGATCTGGATGATGTGAGTCTTGGGGGGTCTGTCGGCTCTCTCTGAGGGGGCCAATGCTAACGTCAGTTGTCATGGTAACTGCAGGAGGCGGTGTCTGACGAGGAAGTGGATGCAGCGTTCCGAGGTCTCTTCGTGAAGCTGGCCGGACCCGTATGTGTGTTTCTGTCTGTAGATGTTTCAATGAGGTGACGGTGGTCCTAACCTTCTCAGGGAGAGAGCAGACCAAATCGTTGGTCTAGACGGACGTTCTGAGGTCTGGAGTGACCTTTGACCCAGACCTATCCTGTAGCTCTCATGTAAAAGTGGAGCCCTTCTTTATGAGTCATTTCAAAGATCTGGACCTTAATGACTCAGCACAATGCTGAACAGCTCGTCCAGCGTTTGTTATTTCCAGGCTGGACCTTGATTATCCATTCTGACCTCAGGTCACATGACCTTTCTGGTCCTCAGAGGCCCAGATCCATCTCTGGAGAAGCCAGTCCTGAGATCTTCTCTGAAGGTTCCAGCTTCATTCTTCCATCCCTGACTCATCTTCTGTGTTTCAGGACATGGAGATCTCTGCTCAGGAGCTCCAGACCATCATGAACAAGATTGTTGGGAAACGTAAGTGTGCAGGATTCCCCATACAGGTGTTCAGGCTGTTCACACTTCCTGTTCACTTCACAGGAAGTGACATCAAAACCGACGGCTTCAGCATGGAGACCTGCAGGGTGATGGTCAACCTGATGGATGTATCCTTCACCTGCTGCTGGACTGGACTCTTCAAGGTTCCACCAGTCCACTGGTAGGGAGCTGCTGCCATGGCAACAGGCTTGCCCCTCACCTGGTCACTGCTGGAATAGGCTCCTCCTCCTGTGGCTTCTTTGAGGAAACGTTGTTCAGCAAAGTGATAAACGTTCACTGCTGATGACACTCTCCAGTGTTCTCCATGAAGTTCTTGAAGCCCCAAGATCAGTCATGATGACCTCAGATGTCCTTAATCTGGACCAAGAGGAGGTGATGGTGGTTGGTCCTGACCTTCTCAGGGAGAGAAGAGACCACATCATTAATCCTTACTCTTTCTGAGGACTCCTAGACTGATCTTTGACCCAGACCTTCAACTTCCAGGCTGGACTGTGGTTATTCATTGAGGTCCAAAATGTCCTCTGAGGAGCCTCCAGTTAATCCAGAATGATACAGCCAGAGTTCTGACAGGTACTGACCTCAGGTCACATGACCTTTCTAGCTTCTCTTCATTGACTGCCCATTAAATCACGATGAGTTTTTAAAATCCCTCTTCTGACCTACAAGGTCCTCAGAGGCCCAAATCCACCAAATCTGGAGGAGCTCGTAACACAATCCCATCCCAGTAGACTACTGGTTTACTGCTGGTTCCAGAACCTTTACCAGTAGAAAGGGGGCAGAGCCTGTAGACATCAGGCCCCCCGATGTGGACCAGTCCCAATTCTAGTCAATAATTATCTGACCTCGCTCAGACTTATCTACATTTACTAGACCGCTGCGTCGGCAGGTCACGGCTGCTGACCTCTGACCCCTGACCCCCTCAGTTCTTCTTTTGCTCAGTATAATTAATGTGTTTGATCTGGCTGTTGTACCCTCTCTCTGTTCTCTCCGCTCCTTCTCTTGTGTTTATCTGTCCATCAGCCTGGTCCCCTGAGCCTGGTCCTGCTCCAGGTTTCTCCCTGTTAAAGGGTAGTGTTCGCTGTATCGGGGGGGTCTGGCCCTGGGTTTCCACTTCTGACTGTAGCAGACACTGTTCAAAGATGGACGGTCATGTTCTTTAACTCAGCAGCAGGACAGCGGAAATGGGAAGCTCGGCCTGGGAGAGTTTGCCACCCTGTGGAAGAAGATCCAGAGATACCTGGTGGGTGACTGACTGACTGTTTGACTGACTGACTGTCTGACTGACCAGCTGACAGTCTGTCTGTATCTGCAGTCCATCTATAAGAAGAATGACACTGATGATTCAGGGACCATGAGTACACCAGAAATGAGGGTTGCCTTCAAAGATGCAGGTTGGTGAAAGCATTGTCAGTTGTGTTGTGACGGTTGTTGGATTTGTTTTAACAGTTGTGTTGTGATGATTGTTGCTTGAGTAAAACAGTTGTCAGTTGTGTGCGACGGTTGTTGCTTGTGTGTGACTTTTGTTGCTTGTGTATAACAGTTGTGTTGTGATGGTTGTTGCTTGTGTGTAACAGTTGTGTGTGACGGTTATTGCTTGTGTGTGACAGTTGTTCTTTGTGAATGACGGTTGTTGCTTGTGTGTGACGGTTGTCGATTGTATGTGATGATTGTGTGTGATGGTTGTCAGTTGTGTGTGACGGTTGTGTGTGACAGTTGTCAGTTGTGTGTGACGGTTGTTGGTTGTGTGTGACGGTTATCAGTTTTGTGTGACGGTTGTGTGTGACGGTTGTCAGTTGTGTGTGACGGTTGTTGATTGGTTGTGTCTGATTGTTGTCAGTTGTGTGTGATGGTTGTCAGTTGTGTGTGTTGGTTGTGTCTGACGCTTGCTATTTATGTGTTGATTGTGTGTGTGACAGTTGTTGTTCGGTGTGACGGCTGTGTGTGACGCTTGGCGGTTGTGTGTGTTGATTGTGTGTGAAACTTGTCAGTTGTTTGTGTGTGATGTTTGTTGTTTGTGTGTTGATTGTGTGTGACGGTTGTCAGTTGTGTGTGATGGTTGTCAGTTGTGTGACGGTTGTCAGATGTGTGTTGGTTGTCTGTGATGGTTGTCAGTTGTGTCTGATGGTTGTCAGTTGTGTGTGACGGTTGTGTGCGACGGTTGTCGGTTGTGTGTGACGCTTGTTGTTTGTGTGTGATGGTTGTTGGTTGTGTGTGTCGGTTGCGCGTGATGGTTTTTCGTGACGTGTCCTCGTCCAGGTCAGACTGTGCTCAGTCGAGTCTCTGAGTGAATGTAAGTTCTGATTCTTACATTGTAAGACTGTGAATGTAAGACTGTTCTTCAGCGGTGGTTGACAGCATCAGGGTGAACGTTGTATTGTCACTGGATAAGCTGGCTGGCACTCTTCTTTCTTCTTCTGCCTTTTTAATATGGTGCTGTCTTTGTCCCTCTGCTTTCTGGATCCCATCAGTATGCTGATGCCGATGGTACGTTGTTGTTTGAAGTCTATGAGAATCGTTAGCGTCAGCTGCTGCATTGAGATTGTTGATGAGGGCGTTAGCAGCACGATGACGAGGCTGGTGCTTCTTGTCCAGGTTTCACCCTCAACAACACCATCTACCAGCTGCTGGTGGCCCGGTACTCCGACCCCAACATGACCATTGACTTTGACAACTTCGTGGGTTGCCTGATGAGGCTGGAGATGATGTTCAGTGAGTAGAACACAGAGCTAATGCTGGACAGGTTTCTGTTGCTCCTGTCTGGATTGGAAAATCAAAGACATGAAAGCAGCACCTCTCAGAATGGCTTTGATATTTGATTCTTCACTTTTCAGAGATTTTCATGAAGTTGGATGCAGATAAGAGCGGCTCGATAGAGCTGGACATGAAACAGGTACGTGTCAAGGTGTGGTGGGACTGGCCTGAGGCCTCAGACCTCTGACGACTCTCCTCCTCTCTCCAGTGGTTGAACTTCTCCATGATTTAAGCTGCCACTCCGGAGGACTTCCTACAGGATGCCATATACATGCTTTTTGCTGCAGCTTCACTTCCTGTTTATGTTACTGTTTCCTGTCTATAACGTGCGTGTAGGTTGTCATTTATCAAGGTCATGGTTATCCACAGCTGGATCTCACCGCTGAAGTCCTTAAGAACTTTTAGACAACAGGCCAAAGGTCTTCAGGGACGTTACCAAGTCCAGTTGCTGAAGCTTTGAATTCCAGTTTAAAATGACCAATATTCAATCAATAAACATCTCCAACACCCCAAAGCTGGCGTCGGTGTATCTTGTAATATCCAGCAGGTTACAGAAGAAACGTTCCCGATATTTCTACAGCTGAACCAGAACTCCAGTGTGTTAATTCTAATATAGAAACAGGAAACGCTGGTTGTCTGTTGATATTACCTCATTAATATTTAACTTTTGTGATGTAGCGCTCCCCTCATGTGTAGCAACAACAAGGGCAGAGCTTCTTTCTACATTTAACTTATTTGTCCTAAACCCTATTCTTTTAGTATCTTTTAAATGACCTTGGATTGCAGTTCTACCATTACACACTCATTTGCCACCAACTGAACGTAATAAAATGTGTTCACTGTAAGGATCAGTCCTTTCTTCTCACAGGTAAACAGAAAGACAATCACATAATGCAGGTATTTATAAAAAATAAAACTTTACTGAAAGAACTGTTGTTGGAAATTTAATATATATACACTCAGTGGATACTTTGAAAATTATTTGCTTCTCAGGAAGACGCTAATACAAAAACATATGGCAATGCTACATCTCAAATAGTTTTAAACCAAACTGGTTACAGATTTAAACGTCCATTTCCCCCTCCAATGTTCTTTAAACATGCAACACAAAATGATACTTTTGGGGGAGCCCCACACCAGATAAAATTGTTCCCTAGAAGATGATTATTATGAATACTGCTAATACTAATATCATTTAACCCAAACTGAAACATGCTGAAGCCACACTTGTGATCGTTATGGTCCAACAACCTCGTGAGCAGAATAAAACATGTGGTACCTTCATGACCAGTTTGACCTTTGACCCACCTCTCCCAGGTGAGAGTCAGGAACCTGGTTCTCCTCCCTCGTCACGCCACCGGTCCGTGCCTCTTCAGGGTGTTCTCAGTTGTCAGGTCGAGACCCACTGTCCCACTTCACCCGTCCAGCTGGTCCTCTGGTCCCAGAGTGGACCGTCTTCTCCAGACCTCCACATGTATCTTTGACACCAGCACACAACAGTCTCAGAACATCGTACAGGACTGGGAGCTTTGCCCTCTGAAGGTCACACACAGGTGTACTCCACTAACTCCACCTCTTCTTCCTGTCTGCTGCGCTGCTACCCCTTACAGGTTCAGTTCCAACTCTCACAGCATCAGGCCCGTGGCTGTCAAACCCTGGAGCAGCCCCCTAACCCTAACCCCCATCTCCTCCAGCCCCACGGCCCGTAGTCTCTCCACCAGCCCAAACCTCTGTTCCTACGGGAGGTGAGGACATGTCCCACCATCTCTGCCCCTCAGAGCACAATCCGCCTTCACGTTTTACGGTCAGATGTAGTGAACCCTAACCCTAACCCTGACCCTGACCCTAACCCAACCCTAACCCTGACCCTAACCCAACCCTAACCCTAACCCTGACCCTAACCCAACCCTGACCCTAACCCAACCCTAATCCTAACCCTAACCCTAACCCTAACCCAACCCTGACCCTGACCCTAACCCTGACCCTAACCCAACCCTAATCCTAACCCTGACCCTAACCCAACCCTGACCCTAACCCAACCCTAACCCTGACCCTGACCCTAACCCAACCCTAATCCTAACCCTGACCCTAACCCAACCCTGACCCTAACCCAACCCTAATCCTAACCCTGACCTTAACCCAACCCTGACCCTAACCCAACCCTAACCCTGACCCTAACCCAACCCTAATCCTAATCCTGACCTTAACCCAACCCTGACCCTGACCCTAACCCAACCCTAATCCTAACCCTGACCTTAACCCAACCCTGACCCTAACCCAACCCTAACCCTGACCCTAATCCAACCCTAACCCTGACCCTAACCCAACCCTAACCCTGACCCTAACCCAACCCTGACCCTAACCCTGACCCTAACCCAACCCTAAGCCTGACCTTTCCCATCCTCCTCCCCTACAAACACTGAGTCAGTCAATCTGTTCGTAACTGTAACTGAGACTCCCCTGAGCACACTTGTCCCTTCATCTGGTCAGTCCTCTACTGGCATCCACATGTTCACAGCTTCTTTGGCCAGCTAACCCTAACCCTAACTAACCCAAACTAACTGTCCACCTTGGCTCAAAGACCCATGGGACCCACCTCCTGGTTATCACCCCCCACTGTGAAGGCTGCATCAGCATGACTTGTCTTCTTCTCTATCCTTCTAAGATGGAGACACAACCTTCATCTTCTCCTCCCTCTGCTGCTGCTGCAGCCTCTTCCTCCTCCTCTCTTCTCCCCCTCTTCTTCCTCCTCCCCCTCTTCTTCCTCCTTTTCTCTCCTCCCCCTCTTCTTCCTCCTCCCCTTCTTCTTCCTCCTCCCCCTCTTCTTCCTCCTCCTCTCTCCTCCCCTTCTTCTTCCTCCTCCCCCTCTTCTTCCTCCTTTTCTCTCCTCCCCCTCTTCTTCCTCCTCCCCTTCTTCTTCCTCCTCCCCCTCTTCTTCCTCCTTTCTCTCCTCCCCCTCTTCTTCCTCCTCCCCTTCTTCTTCCTCCTCCCCCTCTTCTTCCTCCTCCTCTCTCCTCCCCCTCTTCTCCCTCCTCCTCTCTCCTCCCTCTTCTTCCCCCTCCTCACCCTCCTCTTCCCCCTCCTCCTCCCCCTCCTCTTCCCCCTCCTCCCCCTCCTCTTCCCCCTCTTTCTCCTCCTCCTCCCCCCTCCCCCTCTTCCCCCTCCTCACCCTCCTCTTCCCCCTCCTCCCCCTCTTTCTCCTCCTCCTCCCCCCTCCCCCTCCTCCTCCTCCTCTTCCCCCTCTTCTTCCCCTCCCCCTCTTCCCCCTCCTCCTCCCCCTCTTCCTCCTCCTCCTCCCCCTCCCCTCTTCCCCCTCCTCCTCCTCCTCTTCCCCCTCTTCTTCCCCTCCCCCTCTTCCCCCTCCTCCCCCTCCTCCTCCCCCTCTTCCTCCCCCTCCTCACCCCCCCAGGTTAGTGTCTGTCTCCACTCGTACACTCAGAGATGGGTCACCTGTCCTCTTAGGGTGATGATAGTGTGATAATTGTGTGACAATAGTGTGATAATAGTGTGTTCATCGTGTTAAATACCTTTCTGACGTGTTTCCCGCCCTTTCACACCTGGACGTTCTCACCTGGACGAGCTTCCCGCCTTTTCCTGAACTTCTTTTTGTCCATTCCCCAAATCCGTCCGTGCTGAAACACCTGAGGGAGAATCGTTCCTCCTGCATATAATCACTGTTCCATCCATTTAACTTCTGACCAAAGTTAAAGACCAATGTTAAACCATTAACCATTAAACCAGTAACCATTAAACCACGAACCATTAACCATTAAACCATTAACCATTAAACCATTAAACCAGTAACCATTAAACCAGCAACCATTAAACCACGAACCATTAACCATTAAACCATTAACCATTAAACCATTAAACCAGTAACCATTAAACCAGCAACCATTAAACCACGAACCATTAACCATTAACCATTAACCATTAAACCATTAACCATTAAACCAGTAACCATTAAACCAGCAACCATTAAACCACGAACCATTAACCATTAAACCATTAACCATTAAACCATTAAACCATTAACCATTAAACCATTAAACCAGTAACCATTAAACCAGCAACCATTAAACCACAAACCATTAACCATTAAACCATTAACCATTAACCATTAAACCCTTAAACCAGTAACCATTAAACCAGCACCCATTAAACCACGAACCATTAACCATTAAACCATTAACCATTAAACCATTAACCATTAAACCATTAAACCATTAACCATTAAACCATTAAACCATTAACCATTAAACCAGTAACCATTAAACCAGCAAACATTAAACCACGAACCATTAACCATTAAACCATTAACCATTAAACCATTAAACCATTAACCATTAAACCACGAACCATTAACCATTAAACCAGTAACCATTAAACCAGCAACCATTAAACCATTAAACCAGTAACCATTAAACCAGCAACCATTAAACCAGTAACCATTAAACATGAAATCAAAAATCATTAAATTAATATTCATTAATCACCATTAGGATGAGAGGATGATGATGGTGATCTCTCCCTCTCTCTCCCCCCTCTGTCTCTCTCCTCTCTCTGACCCCCCTCCCTCTCCCCCCTCTCTCTCCCCCCTCTGTCTCTCTCCCCCCTCTGTCTCTCTCCCTCTCCCCCCTCTCTCTCCCCCCTCTGTCTCTCTCCTCTCTCTAACCCCCCTCCCTCTCCCCCCTCTCTCTCCCCCTCTGTCTCTCTCCCCCTCTGTCTCTCTCTCCCTCTCCCCCTCTCTCTCCCCCCTCTGTCTCTCTCTCTCTCCCCCTCTCTCTCCCCCCTCTGTCTCTCTCCCTCTCCCCCTCTCTCTCCCCCCTCTGTCTCTCTCCTCTCTCTGACCCCCCTCCCTCTCCCTCCTGAAAAGGTGGGCGTGGTCAATGACGCAGCCTGCAGCTTGTCTCCGGTGAGGCCCCTCCCACTGTCGAGCCCCCTCCCTCAGTGGGCGGGGCCTCGCATCATCGATGAGGACGGTTCCGCGGTGTCTCCGGTCAGACTCACATCAGAGCTGCTTCTGCGCTGGGACACCACTGGTGAGAGTTACTGGTGTTGCTGGGATTTTGACTGCGTCAGCACCATCCTGCTCGTGAGCCAATCAGAGAGCTCGGCGCCGACGTCATCCTGTCCGAGACCGTCGTCAGTGGTAAATAAAAGAGCAAATGTAAGTTTGATTGATCGACCGGTTATCAAAGCTGCCGCTGCAGTGGTGTGTGCCACCAGTAACCTGTAACTGGTCTTACTGGTGCCACGGCTCCATGCTGCAGGGTAACTTTATCGATCAAGATGTGATTATTGCCAATTAGTTCATGTGGTGGGTGGGGCCTGCCGGGGGGCGTGGCCATCACACTAATCAGCTGCTGTTTCCTGTTAGCTTCTAACTCAGGACAAGAGCAGGTGGGTCATGTTTATTAACGTTTATACACCTTATAACGGGCTATTATTCACCTTTATTCACCTTTATTCACCTTATAACGGGCTATTATTAACCTTTATTCACCTTTATTCACCTTATAACGGGCTATTATTAACCTTTATTCACCTTTATTCACCTTATAACGGGCTATTATTCACCTTTATTCACCTTTATTCACCTTATAACGGGCTATTATTCACCTTTATTCACCTTTATTCACCTTATAACGGGCTATTATTCACCTTTATTCACCTTTATTCACCTTATAACGGGCTATTATTCACCTTTATTCACCTTTATTCACCTTATAACGGGCTATTATTCACCTTTATTCACCTTTATTCACCTTATAACGGGCTATTATTAACCTTTATTCACCTTTATTCACCTTATAACGGGCTATTATTAACCTTTATTCACCTTTATTCACCTTATAACGGGCTATTATTAACCTTTATTCACCTTTATTCACCTTATAACGGGCTATTATTAACCTTTATTCACCTTTATTCACCTTATAACGGGCTATTATTAACCTTTATTCACCTTTATTCACCTTATAACGGGCTATTATTAACCTTTATTCACCTTTATTCACCTTATAACGGGCTATTATTAACCTTTATTCACCTTTATTCACCTTATAACGGGCTATTATTAACCTTTATTCACCTTTATTCACCTTATAACGGGCTATTATTAACCTTTATTCACCTTTATTCACCTTATAATGGGCTATTATTAACCTTTATTCACCTGGACTAACCTGACCTACCTCCTCCTGATCCGGTCGCTCATCATGGCGTGCCAGCCACCATCAGGATGTTTGGGGGCGTGTCCCAGAGGATCCAGGCAGACCGCCTGAGGGCGGCGGGCGTGGGCTCCGCCCAGCAGGCGCTGCTCTACCTGAACCAGGACTTCCAGGCCCTGAGGCAGGAGTGTCTGGAGGCCGGAGCCCTGTTCCAGGACCCCGTCTTCCCCGCCGAGCCAGCATCACTGGGCTTCAAGGACCTGGGACCGTTCTCCGCCAAAACGAGAGGCGTGGAGTGGAAACGGCCGACGGTACGAGGCCCTGAGCCCCGACGGTCGCCACAGTAACGGCACGGGGAGCCTCCTCACCGTCTGATTGGCTGTTGCAGGAGCTGACAGATGACCCTCAGTTCATTGTGGGCGGAGCCACCAGGACAGACGTCTGTCAGGGGGCTTTAGGTACGTCCACGGCCCAGGTCATGTGACCTCCCGCAGGGCGCCGTTTAGCTGATGTGAGCCAACAGGAAGTGAGCACTCACCAGGTTCAGCCTGTATTGATCGGTGTATTGATCCCTGAAGGCCTTTGAAGCAGCATCAGCGTCTGCAGTCTGTCCGCACTGATGGAGCCGCCTGATTGGTCCCGGCTGAGCTAATGGCCACGCCCACCTCCCTTTTACCACATGGAGGAAACGGAGCAGACGTGAATTCAGCTTTGGCTCCGCCCCCTTTATCAATGCTGATGTATATATCAATTCTCCCTGAGCTAACCCTAACCCTGAAGCTCCATGGGGCCCCTGACCCCCTGCCCCCGCCCCCCCCCCCCCTGAAGCTTTGTGCGTCCCCCAGGTGACTGCTGGCTGCTGGCCGCCATCGGCTCGCTGACCCTGAACGAGCGTCTGCTGCATCGTGTGGTTCCTGAGGGCCAGAGCTTCACGGACACCTACGCCGGGATCTTCCACTTCCAGGTGAGCGTGCCTCCTGCTGCACCCTCCCCCTCCTCCCTCCCCCTCCTGCTCCTGCTCCACCCTCCCCCTCCTCCCCCTCCTCCTCCTCCCCCTGCTCCACCCTCCCCCTCCTCCTGCTCCTGCTCCACCGTCACCCTCCTCCCCCTCCTCCTCCTCCTCCTGCTCCACCCTCCCCCTCCTCCCCCTCCTCCTCCTCCCCCTGCTCCACCCTCCCCCTCCCTCCTCCTCCTCCTGCTCCACCCTCCCCCTCCTCCTCCTGCTCCTGCTCCACCCTCACCCTCCTCCCCCTCCTCCTCCTCCCCCTGCTCCACCCTCCCCCTCTTCCCCCTCCTCCTGCTCCACCCTCCCCCTCCTCCCTCCTGCTCCACCCTCACCCTCCTCCCCCTCCTCCTCCTCCCCCTGCTCCACCCTCCTCCTCCCTCCCCCTCCTCCTCCTGCTCCACCCTCCCCCTCCCTCCTCCTGCTCCTGCTCCACCCTCACCCTCCTCCCCCTCCTCCTCCTCCTCCTGCTCCACCCTCCCCCTCCTCCCCCTCCTCCTCCTCCCCCTGCTCCACCCTCCCCCTCCTCCCCCTCCTCCTCCTCCTCCTGCTCCACCCTCCCCCTCCTCCTCCTGCTCCACCCTCACCCTCCTCCCCCTCCCTCCTCCTCCCCCTGCTCCACCCTCCCCTCCTCCCCCTCCTCCTCCTCCTCCTGCTCCACCCTCCCCCTCCTCCCTCCTCCTCCTGCTCCTGCTCCACCCTCACCCTCCTCCCCCTCCCTCCTCCTGCTCCTGCTCCACCCTCCCCCTGCTCCACCCTCCCCTCCTCCCCCTCCTCCTCCTGCTCCACCCTCCCCCTCCTCCTCCTGCTCCACCCTCCCCCTCCTCCCCCTCCTCCTCCTCCCCCTGCTCCACCCTCCCCCTCCTCCCCCTCCTCCTCCTCCTGCTCCCCCCCCCCCCTCCTCCTCCTCCCGCTCCACCCTCCCCCTCCTCCCTCCTCCTCCTGCTCCTGCTCCACCCTCACCCTCCTCCCCCTCCTCCTCCTGCTCCTGCTCCACCCTCCCCCTCCTCCCCCTCCTCCTCCTCCCCCTGCTCCACCCTCCCCCTCCTCCTCCTGCTCCACCCTCACCCTCCTCCTCCTGCTCCACCCTCACCCTCCTCCCCCTCCTCCTCCTCCCCCTGCTCCACCCTCCCCCTCCTCCCCCTCCTCCTCCTCCTCCTGCTCCACCCTCCCCCTCCCTCCCTCCTCCTCCTGCTCCTGCTCCACCCTCACCCTCCTCCCCCTCCTCCCTCCTGCTCCACCCTCCCCCTCCTCCTCCTCCCCCTGCTCCACCCTCCCCCTCCTCCTCCTGCTCCACCCTCCCCTCCTCCTCCTCCCCCTGCTCCACCCTCCCCCTCCTCCCCCTCCTCCTCCTCCTGCTCCACCCTCCCCCTCCTCCCCCTCCTGCTCCACCCTCACCCTCCTCCCCCTCCTCCTCCTGCTCCACCCTCACCCTCCTCCTCCCCCTCCTGCTGCACCCTCCCCCTCCTCCTCCTGCTCCCCCCTCCCCCTCCTCCTCCTCCCCCTGCTCCACCCTCCCCTCCTCCCCCTCCTCCTCCTCCTGCTCCTCCCTCCCCCTCCTGCTCCTGCTCCACCCTCCCCCTCCTCCCTCCCCCTCCTGCTCCTGCTCCACCCTCCCCCTCCTCCTGCTCCACCCTCACCCTCCTCCCCCTCCTCCTCCTGCTCCACCCTCCCCCTCTTCCCCCTCCTCCCTCCCCCTCCTGCTCCACCCTCCCCCTCCTCCCCCTCCTGCTCCACCCTCCCCCTCCTCCCCCTCCTCCTCCTCCTGCTCCACCCCTAACCCTCCCCCTCCTCCTGCTCCACCCTAACCCTCCCCTCCCCCTCCTCCTCCTCCTGCTCCACCCTAACCCTCCCCCTCCTCCTGCTCCACCCTAACCCTCCCCCTCCTCCTGCTCCTCCTCAGTTCTGGCAGTTTGGCGAGTGGGTGGACGTGGTGGTGGACGACCGTCTGCCCGTTAAAGACGGCGAGCTGATGTTCGTGCACTCGGCCGAAGGCGGCGAGTTCTGGAGCGCCCTCCTGGAGAAGGCCTACGCCAAGTGAGGCGGCCGAGGGCGGAGCTTGGCTGGCGAGGCGGTCCAGTGACGAAGGCGTGGCGTCTGTGTTCAGGGTCAACGGCTCCTACGAGGCGCTGTCGGGCGGCTCCACCACCGAGGGCTTCGAGGACTTCACGGGGGGCGTGGCGGAGATGTACGAGCTCAGGAAGGCCCCCCCGGACCTCCACGGGATCGTCAGGAAGGCGCTGGAGAGAGGCTCCCTGCTGGGCTGCTCCATCGACGTCAGTGCTCCGCCCACTCCCCCAGAACCAGAACCAGAACCAGGCCTGACCCAGGCTCCGCCCTCTCTCTGAGCAGATCAGCAGCGCCTTTGACATGGAGGCCGTCACCTTCAAGAAGCTGGTGAAAGGCCACGCCTACTCCGTGACGGGCCTGGCTCAGGTGACCTCAGCCGGCGCCACGTCTGCGCCCACGTTCCCGCTCTCAGACCGGCTCCTGGTCTCCACAGGTCCGCTACCAGGGCCAGGACGAGCGCCTGATCCGCATCAGGAACCCCTGGGGGCAGGTGGAGTGGACCGGGGCCTGGAGCGACAGGTCAGCGCTGGCCACGCCCCCTGACCTGTCCCTGACCCCTCACCCCTGACTCTGACCTCTAACCCCTGATCCTAACCCCTTGATCCAGACCCCCTACCCTAGTCTAGTGGTGAATGAATGAATGAATGAACTAATGGGTGAGTGAATGAACTAATGAATGAACTAATGGGTGAGTGAATGAACTAATGGGTGAGTGAATGAACTAATGGGTGAGTGAATAAACTAATGGGTGAGTGAATGAACTAATGGGTGAGTGAATAAACTAATGGGTGAGTGAATGAACTAATGAATAAACTAATGGGTGAGTGAATGAATGAATGAATTAACTAATGGGTGAGTGAATGAACTAATGAATGAACTAATGGGTGAGTGAATGAACTAATGGGTGAGTGAATGAACTAATGAATGAAGTAATGGGTGAGTGAATGAACTAATGAATAAACTAATAGTGAGTGAATGAACTAATGAATGAAGTAATGAGTGAGTGAATGGCGTGCGTCCCGTCCCCAGCTCCTCTGAGTGGAGCTCCATGGACTCCTCGGAGAAGGAGCAGCTGCTGTGTCACATGGAGGATGGAGAGTTCTGGTAGGTCCTCCCTCGTGGCTTCCTGGACGGGGACATGCGCTGACCTCG
This sequence comes from Lagocephalus sceleratus, assembly GCA_911728415.1. NCBI lineage: Eukaryota > Metazoa > Chordata > Actinopteri > Tetraodontiformes > Tetraodontidae > Lagocephalus > Lagocephalus sceleratus. The sequence goes on along the minus strand of CAJVRN010000230.1, from coordinate 1,634,524 downwards.
TCCTCCTGTCTTCCTGTCTCTTGTCTTCCTGTCCCCCTGTCCTCCCTCAGGATGTCCTTCCAAGAGTTCCTGCGTCAGTTCTCCAGGCTGGAGATCTGCAACCTGACCCCCGATGCCCTCAGCCAGGACTCCACCAAAGCCTGGCACACGTCCGTGTTTGAGGGGGGCTGGAGGAGAGGGAGCACCGCGGGGGGCTGCAGGAACCACCCCAGTAAGCCCTGACCTCGAGGATTGACCTCTGACCTCTAGACATGACCTCTGACCTCTAGACATGACCCCTGACTTCTCAACCTGACCTCTGACCTGAACCCTGACCTCTGACCTGGGTATGTAGCCTGTCACTGATACAAACGAGCTGCTCGTTGAGCGGGTCAGGTGTTGCCATGACGACGGGCCTGTGCCGTAGACACCTTCTGGATCAACCCTCAGTATAAGATCACCCTGCTGGAGGAGGACGACGATCCCGACGACGATGAGGTCGCCTGCAGCTTCCTGGTGGCGCTGATGCAGAAGGACCGGCGCCGCCACCGCCGCCACGGCCAGGACATGCACACCGTGGGCTTCGCCATCTATGAGGTCAGAGGTCGGGGGTCAGGGGTCGGGGTGGGGAGGCGCCGCTGACGTGAAGCTGAAGCTCTTCCTCTCCCTGACAGATTCCTGATGAGGTGAGTCTCTCCTGGTGTTCCAGCACGCTCCCATCAGGTGGGGTGTGGGCGGGGCCTCCGTGAGGTGTGGGCGGGGCCTCTGTGAGTTGATGTGTGGGCAGGTGGGCGGGGTCTCTGTGAGGTGTTGGGTTGGGGCCTCAGTGAGGTGTGGGCGGGGCCTCTGTGAGGTGTTGGGTTGGGGCCTCAGTGAGGTGTGGGCGGAGCCTCCGTGAGGTGTGGGCGGGGCCTCTGTGAGGTGTGGCGCTGGCCCCGCCCCCTCGCTGCTGCTGCCTCTGATGTCTTTCATCTTTCGTCCAGTACCGCGGCTGCCCGAGCGTCCACATGAAGAAGGACTTCTTCCTGCGGCACTCCTCGTGCGCGCGCTCAGAGACCTTCATCAACCTGCGCGAGGTGAGCGCCAGGCTCCGCCTCCCGCCGGGCGAGTACCTGATCATCCCCTCCACCTTCGAGCCGTCGAAGGAGGCCGACTTCCTGCTGAGGGTGTTCTCAGAGAAGCAGGCGGAGAGCGGGTGAGTGTTGCAGGTTAGGGTGGGGGGGTTAGGGGGTAAGGTTAGGGGGAATGGGGGGGTTAGTTTAGGGGGGGTGGGGGGGGTTAGTTCAGGGGGGGTTAGGTCAGGGTTAGACTCAGCGACTCTGACTGAGCCCCCCCACAGGGAGATGGACGACGCCGTGGAGGCCGTCCTGGACCAGGAGGTAAACGTCCTCCAGGGACGCCGGTCCTGGACCAGAGTTCTGCTGGGTTTCTGCTCAGCTGGGAGCTCCAGACTGTAACATAGCTGTGGTGTCCTCAGGAGGACATCGGTGAGGACGACGTGGACGAGTCCTTCAGGTCCATGTTTGCTCAGCTGTCGGGACACGTGAGTCCATCAAGCCGCAGGTCGCATTCCTACAACGCTAAGCTAAGTGCTGAATGTCCCCAGCAGGACATGGAGGTGTCCGTCCAGGAGTTGAGGACCATCCTGAACCGGGTCGTGTCCAAACGTGAGTCTGACGGACAACCAACCAATCAGGGTGCCTCAAAAGAGGCTGTAGCTCCTCCCACAGGATTGTTGCAGCCATAACGCCACGTTCCTCCTGCCTGGGGATCGGAAAGTCCCACCTGAAGCCAGCTGAGATAGGCTCCGCCCCCAAGTCCCACCTGAAGCCAGCTGAGATAGGCTCCGCCCCCAAGTCCCACCTGAAGCCAGCTGAGATAGGCTCCGCCCCAAAAACCCTGTAGAAAAAACAGATGGCAGGATGAGCCTAACTCTGAGTGCTGCTTAATTCAGGAATGAATGGATGAATTAATGGAAGAATGAATGGATGAATTAATGGAAGAATGAATGGATGAGTGGATGGATGAATTATCGGATGAATGAATGGATGAGTGGATGGATGAATTATCGAATGAATGGATGGATGAGTGGATGGATGACTGGATGAACCGGGCTCTTGTGTGTGCAGACAGGGACCTGCAGACGGACGGCTTCAGCCTGGAGTCCTGCAGATCCATGATCTCCCTCATGGACGTATCCTCCTGCTGGCCCCGCCCCCAGCCCCGCCCCCTGGCCCCGCCCTGAAGGGGTCCCACCCATCTCTGTGTGGGGGGTTGGACTTGTGTTCCTCAGCTGGAGCCCAGAGAGATGGGAGCGCCCGTCTGGGCCTGCTGGAGTTCCAGATCCTCTGGAACAAGATCAGGAAGTGGCTGGTGAGTCCAGATCCTCTGGAGGAACACGTGACCTTTGACCTCTGGGTTGACCTTTGACCTTCTGGGTGGCTCTTAGGGGATCTTCAGAGAGTTCGACCTGGACCAGTCTGGACACATGAGCTGCTACGAGATGCGCCTGGCTCTGGAAAATGGCGGTAACCCCCCCCCGGAGGAGGGTGTTGAGGCGTGTGCAGCTCATGACTGTGTGTGTATGTGTGTCTCTGTCTGTGTCTGTCTGTCTGTGTGTGTGTATGTGTGTCTCTGTCTGTGTGTGTCTGTCTGTGTGTGTATGTGTGTGTCTGTCTCTCTCTGTCTGTGTGTGTGTATGTGTGTGTCTGTCTCTCTCTGTCTGTGTGTGTGTATGTGTGTGTCTGTCTGTCTGTGTGTGTGTCTGTCTGTGTGTGTGTCTGTCTGTCTGTGTGTGTGTGTGTGTGTCTCTGTCTGTGTGTGTGTCTGTGTGTGTGTGTATGTGTCTGTCTGTGTGTCTGTCTGTCTGTGTGTCTGTCTGTGAGTGTGTGTCTCTGTCTGTGTGTGTGTCTCTGTGTGTGTGTGTCTGTGTGTGTGTGTCTGTGTGTGTATGTGTGTGTCTGTCTGTGTGTGTGTGTGTGTCTGTCTGTCTGTGTGTCTGTCTGTGTGTGTGTCTGTGTGTGTGTGTATGTGTGTCTCTGTCTGTGTGTGTGTGTATGTGTGTGTCTGTCTGTGTGTGTGTCTCTGTCTGTGTGTGTGTCTCTGTGTGTGTGTGTCTGTCTGTGTGTGTGTCTCAGGCTTCAGACTGAACAACAGTCTGTACCAGATGTTGGTCGCCCGCTACGCTGACGGTGAGGTCGTGGACTTTGACAACTTCACCTGCTGCCTGATCAAACTGGAGTTCATGTTCAGTAAGTGTGCCCCCCAGACCCCCCCAGGCTGTCCTGTCAGTGTGTGTGTCCCTCAGAGACCTTCCAGCAGCTGGACCGGACTGGGACAGGAGGTGTGGAGCTGAACATCATGGAGGTGACCCCCCAGAAATGAAGACACCTGAAGGCCTTGACAGTGTTTTAATCTGACCCTCTGACCCCCCAGTGGCTCCACGTGACCATGTGTGGCTGACCCAGGTCCACCCCAACAGGACCAAAGCGTCCGGATCAAAGCGTCCAGATCACAACATCCCAGATCAAAGCGTCCAGATCAAAGCGTCCAGATCAAAGCGTCCAGATCAAAGTCATTAATAAAGCGTGTGAAACACTCGTCTCTGATGAGGTTGTGGGTTCGAGTCCCGGTGTGTGTCCTTCAGACCCCGCCTCCTTCAGGCCCGGTCCCGGTCCCGGTCCCAGTCCCGGTCCCGGCCCCAGTCCCGGCCCCGGTCCCGGTCCCAGTCCCAGTCCCCGTCCCGGTCCCAGTCCCGGTCCCAGTCCCAGTCCCGGTCCCAGTCCCCGTCCCGGTCCCGGCCCCGGCCCCGGCCCCCGCCCCGTCCAGGGGCCCCAGCAGCACGGCCTGGGCCTCCAGCAGCGTGGTGGCCCCGCGGGCCCCCAGGAAGCGGCCCGTCAGCTCCACGTCCAGCAGCCGCAGCCGCACGCGGCCCCGCAGCGCCGGCCCGTCCGGCCGCGGACACACGCACTCGAACTTGCCCCCGAAGTCGACGTAGAGGTGCGGGCCCAGCTCCCGGACCACCCGGCCCACCACCAGCTGGTCCCGGGCCGCCCCCAGCTGCACCCGCGGGCAGCGGCGCAGCATCCGGCCGAAGGCCCCGGGGGGGGCCGCCCCCTCCCGCGGCTGCTGCCGCTGCAGCGCGGCGGCCAGGCCGCGGGGGGGGGGCCGGGGGGGGCCGCTGAGGAGACGGGGGGAGCCCAGGGGGGACAGGGGGGAGGGCAGGGGGGAGGACAGGGGGGACGTCCAGCAGAGACGAGCAGCGAGGACGCGACAGGACGCCATGAGGACACGACGAGCAGCGTCCGGTGGACACTTCCGGTGGGAAGACACGCCCACAGCGCCCCCCAGCGGAGCGGAGAGTCTGCGTCACCTCCTCTCATGTTCACCTCCTCATGTTCACCTCCTCATCTTCACCTCATCTTCACCTCCTCATGTTCACCTCCTCATGTTCACCTCCTCTCATGTTCACCTCCTCATGTTCACCTCCTCATCTTCACCTCCTCCATCTTCACCTCCTCATGTTCACCTCATCTCATGTTCACCTCCTCATCTTCACCTCCTCATCTTCACCTCCTCTCATGTTCACCTCCTCATCTTCACCTCCTCTCATGTTCACCTCCTCTCATGTTCACCTCCTCTCATGTTCACCTCCTCATGTTCACCTCATCTCATGTTCACCTCCTCATGTTCACCTCCTCATGTTCACCTCCTCTCAAGTTCACCTCCTCTCATCTTCACCTCCTCTCATGTTCACCTCCTCTCATGTTCACCTCCTCATCTTCACCTCCTCATCTTCACCTCATCTTCACCTCCTCATGTTTATCTCCTCTCATGTTTATCTCCTCATCTTCACCTCCTCTCATGTTCACCTCCTCTCATGTTTATCTCCTCATCTTCACCTCCTCTCATCTTCACCTCCTCTCATGTTTATCTCCTCATCTTCACCTCCTCTCATCTTCACCTCCTCTCATGTTTATCTCCTCATCTTCACCTCCTCTCATCTTCACCTCCTCTCATGTTTATCTCCTCATCTTCACCTCCTCTCATCTTCACCTCCTCTCATGTTTATCTCGTCTTCGCCTCCTCTCATCATGCTGTAGTACCTTGACCGGCCGGTGAGTGGTGCTGTGACGGCACTGTTATAGGAGGCTAACCGAAGAAGCATCCGCGCATGCGCATTTCTCGGCCGCTATCATGGAGGTGTTCGTTAAGTCTTCTCTTTTTGGCTTCTTCAACTGGACTTTTTCTGAAGACTCTGTCGTCAGAGAAGTTCTGGACCGGTTCGTCCAAAAGCAGGTCAGAGTTCAGACAGGCCACGAGTGAAGATAACGACACAGATGAGTGTTGAACACTGTTAGCTCCGAGGAGGCTAACGGTGACTTAGTTCAGAACAACGTCGATCAAAAGAGCTTTAACCTGATTATTGGATATAAACATACGACGAGGAACACCCCAGGGGTGTTTTAATGTCCTATAAAGACAGGGAATGTTACGATTAAAAGCATTTTAATTGTTTTGATATGTCACGTGTTTCACTTCCGTGTGTGTTTGTGTCTGTGCGTATCTTTGTGTGTATCTCTGTGTGTATCTCTGTGTGCGTATCTGTGTGTTTGTGTCTGTGTGTATCTTTGTGTGTATCTCTGTGCGTATCTTTGTGTGTATCTCTGTGTGTATCTCTATGTGCGTATCTGTGTGTTTGTGTCTGTGTATCTTTGTGTGTATCTCTGTGTGCGTATCTTTGTGTTTGTGTCTGTGTGTATCTTTGTGTGTATCTCTGTGTGTATCTTTATGTGCGTATCTGTGTGTTTGTGTCTGTGTGTATCTTTGTGAGTATCTCTGTGTGTATCTTTATGTGCGTATCTCTGTGTATCTGTGTGAGTATTTGTGTGTATCTCTGTGTGAGTGTGTGTGTGTTCTGTGTGAGTGCCTTTGTGTGTATATCTGTGTGTGTATCTCTGTGTGAGTGCCTTTGTGTGTGTGTGTGTATCTGTGTGTATCTTTGTGTGTGTATCTCTGTGTATCTCTGTGAGTGCCTTTGTGTGTGTATCTGTGTGAGTGCCTTTGTGTGTGTGTGTATCTGTGTGTATCTCTGTGTATCTCTGTGAGTGCCTTTGTGTGTGTATTTCTGTGTGTATCTCTGTGTGAGTGCCTTTGTGTGTATCTGTGTGTGTATATCTGTGTGTATCTCTGTGTGAGTGCCTTTGTGTGTATCTGTGTGTGTATATCTGTGTGTATCTCTGTGTGAGTGCCTTTGTGTCTGTCTGTGTATCTGTGTGTATCTGTGTGTATCTCTGTGTGAGTGCCTTTGTGTGTGTCTGTGAGTATCTGTGTGTGTCTGTGTGTATCTCTGTGTGTGTATCTGTGTGTATCTCTGTGTGAGTGCCTTTGTGTGTGTCTGTGTATCTGTGTCTGTGTGTGTATCTCTGTGCCTTTGTGTGTGTCTGTGTATCTGTGTGTGTGTGTGTGTCTGACTGTGTCTCTAACTGTCCCCCCAGTGTCCCCTCCTGTCCTCAGACCTCTACGTGGTCCATGATGGCCGTGTGTCGTCCCTGGAGGAGCGTCTTCAGTGCGGGGCCGTCTATCACCTGGAGCCGCGTCTGCGCGGCGGCAAAGGAGGTGTGTTGTTGTTGTTGTTGTTGTTGTGGTGGTGGTGGTGGTGGTGGTGCGCCCCTCTTCTTCTGTGGTGACGGCGGCCTGTTCCAGGCTTCGGCTCCATGCTGAGGGCTCTGGGCGCTCAGATCGAGAAGACCACCAACCGGGAGGCCTGTCGGGACCTGAGCGGGCGCCGCCTGAGGGACGTCAACCACGAGAAGGAGTAGGGTCGGGGGGTCATGGTAACGGGCATCGCCATGGAGACGGGGCGTCGCCGTGGTGACCGGGGTGTCCTGCCCCCAGGATGGCCGACTGGCTGAAGCAGCAGGCGGAGCGCGAGGCGGAGAAGGAGCAGCGGCGGGCGGAGCGGCTGCACAGGAAGCTGAAGGAGCCCGAGCACCGCTTCAGCGACGCCCACTTCCAGCAGCAGTGTCACCACCTGTCGGAGCGCCTCGAGGACTCCGTCATCAAAGGTGGGCGGAGCCCCGACACCGCCGCCACGGCGCCGTCACCGACGCTGCTGCTGCGTTTCAGGCCTGCAGGCCTCCGCCGACGCTCAGGGGAGGTCAGGAGACACCTCCAGCAGGAAGAGAGCAGGATGTGAGCACAGAGGAGCACACGCCCACAAGAGCCCCAAGTTCTGGTGGGTCTGGGGGGTCTGGGGGGTCTGGGGGGTCTGAGGGAGGTCTGGGGGTCTGAGGGGGGTCTGGGGGGTCTGAGGGGGTCTGGGGGTCTGAGGGGGTCTGAGGGGGTCTGAGGGGGGTCTGTGGGGGTCTGGGGTCTGGGGGGTCTGAGGGGGTCTGGGGGGGTCTGGGGGGGTCTGGGGGGGTCTGAGGGGGGTCTGGGGGTGGTCTGAGGGAGGTCTGAGGGGGTCTGGGGGGTCTGAGGGAGGTCTGGGGGTCTGGGGGGTCTGAGGGTCTGAGGGGGTCTGAGGGAGGTCTGAGGGGGTCTGGGGGTCTGAGGGGGTCTGAGGGAGGTCTGAGGGAGGTCTGGGGGTCTGAGGGGAGGTCTGAGGGGGGTCTGGAGGTCTGAAGGTCTGAGGGGGGTCTGAGGGGGGTCTGGGGGTCTGAAGGTCTGAGGGGGGTCTGAGGGAGGTCTGAAGGTCTGAGGGGGGTCTGAGGGAGGTCTGAAGATCTGAGGGGGGTCTGGGGGTCTGAGGGGGGTCTGGAGGTCTGAGGGGGTCTGGAGGTCTGAGGGTCTGAGGGGAGTCTGGAGGGTCTGGAGGTCTGAGGAGGGTCTAAGGGTCTGAGGAGGGTCTGAGGGGGGTCTGGGGGTCTGAGGGGGGTCTGAAGGAGGTCTGAGGGTCTGTTTGTAGGAGCACAAGAACCATGAGCAGGGCTTCAACAGTCCTGTTTGCAGTTCACATCGTGAACACCGTTAACATCTGTCTCCATGGTAACAGGACTGGACTGGAGGACCTGGCGAGCTCAGAGGACGATGAAGATGAAGGCGTCAACACAGACTCCTCATTCAGTCGTCGTTCTCCAGGTTTAATGGCAGCAGAGAGAGAGAAGGTGGAACCTGAGCAGATGAGCAGGTAGAGGTCACAGACCTTCTGATTCATTCATCACGTCCAGCCCAAACAAACCAGCAGCTCTCCCAGACACCAGGAGACCAGACCCTCAGACCACCAGGAGGCTCCAGGGACCTCCAGACATCAGACCAGACCCTCAGACCACCAGGAGGCTCCAGGGACCTCCAGATACCAGGAGACCAGACCTTCAGACCACCAGGAGGCTCCAGGGACCTCCAGACACCAGGAGACCAGACCCTCAGACCACCAGGAGGCTCCAGGGACCTCCAGACACCAGGAGACCAGACCCTCAGACCACCAGGAGGCTCCTGGTTCCTCCAGACACCAGGAGATCAGACCCTCAGACCAGCTGGAGGCCCCAGGTTCCTCCAGACCCTCAGACCAGCTGGAGGCTCCAGGTTCCTCCAGACCCTCAGACCAGCAGGAGGCTCCAGGGACCTCCAGACACCAGGAGACTAGACCCTCAGACCAGCAGGAGGCTCCAGGTTCTTCCAGACCTTCAGACCAGCAGGAGGCTCCAGGTTCCTCCAGACCTTCAGGAGAGTTGGAGGCAGCAGAGCAGCAGGTCTGTAGTTTTCCTTCAGGATCCACGATGGAGTCCTTGATGAGGAAAAATTCAGTGAGAGCCTCCACAGTTGGAGCTTCAGATCAGATCTTGACGGTCTTGATGGTCTTGATCCTGTGTGCAGGTCCAGCCTGTGGTGGACCTGAGCACGGTCACGTGTGTGGAGCAGCTGGAGGTCCTGGGTCTGGACGTGCTGAAGGACGAGCTGAGGCGTCGTGGTTTAAAGTGCGGGGGCACGCTGGCGGAGCGTGCTGCCCGCCTCTTCTCCATCAGGGGACGGGCACCAGACCAGATCGAGCCCGGCCTGCTCGCCAAGCCCCCCAAGACCAGGAGGAAGTGCTGAGATGTTCCTGCTGACCGCTGTGACCAATCAGAAGGCTCCAGCTGTTTTTAGTCTCGTCCTTTAATGTCAAATAAAGTCTTTTTAAACCCAAGTGTGGCCTTCAGGGACAGTAGGAATCTTTACAATCATGTCAGAGGTGCACTAGAAACCAGGGTCCCAGGAGGTGACCTGGGGCGTCTTCACGTCCTCGAAGCAGACCACGGCGTCCCCAGGTCTGAAGTCCACGTCGGCGTCGGCCGACAGTCCGCACTCCATCCCCACCTTGACCGTCTGGACGTCGTCTTTGTGGTGCTTCAGCGTCTCCAGAGGACCTGCAGAGGACAGGTGGAGGTCACCACGGGTCCAGGAGGTGGACCTGGACCTGGTCCTGGAGCAGGAGGTGGTCCTGGACCTGGTCCTGGAGCAGGAGCTGGTCCTGGAGCAGGAGGTGGACCTGGAGCAGGAGGTGGACCTGGAGCAGGAGGTGGTCCTGGAGCAGGAGGCGATCTGGCAGTTGGACCTGGAGCAGGACCAGGTCTACCTCCTACTTCAGGACCACCTCCAGGTCTTGCTCCAGGTCCATCTCCAGGACCTTCTCATGGACCACCTCCTTCTCAAAGACCACCAGCAGGTCCTGCTCCAGGTCCAGGGCCATCTCCAAGACCTTCTCGTGGGTAACCTCCTGCTGGACCACTTCCAGGTCCTGGTCCTGGACCAGCACCACCTCCAGGCTGGACTCACCCTCCCAGATGGTGTCTCGTCCCCGGATCAGCCTGAACTTCAGTCTCCGGTCCAGCTGACCTTTCTGGACCCTGCACCCGGCCACAGGAACCTTCTTCTTGCCCACGGTCACGTGGAAGGTGGCGAGGACCGTGGCTTCACCTGGGGGACCACAGGTGTGAGGGGGCGGGGCCACAGCTCTGAGGGGGCGGGGCCACTTACCCAGCACGTTCTCCGAGGTGAGCGGGGGCAGCCTGGAGCTCAGCTCGTCCTTCAGCTCCTGGATCATCTGGTAGATGACCGTGTGCAGCCGCAGCGGCACGCCGCGCTTCGCCGCCGCCTGCTGCACCTTCTTGCTGGCCTCCACGTTGAAGCCGTAGATGGAGCCTGCGGGGGGACGCGTGTGGTGAGCGCCGCCGGGCCTGCGTGGGGGCCGGACTCACCTGAGAAGGTCTCCGCCACCGTCACGTCGCTCTCTGAGACGGCGCCCACGCCACAGTGGAGGACCTCCAGCTGGCACTGGTGCTGCGCGTCGTACGAGTCCACGATGTTCAGGATGGCCTCCACCGAGCCGCCCACGTCTCCTGGGGCGGGTCAGGGGTCAGGTGAGGTCAGGGGTCAGAGGTCAGGGGTCCGGGGGACCCGCCCTCACCTTTGATGATGAGCGGCAGCCGCAGCTCGCCGCCCTCCGTCCTCTCGCTGGTCCTGCAGAAGGTGTCCTTGTTGGCGCGGTAGAGCGCCGCCCTCCTCTGGCGCCAGCTCAGGTGCTCAAGCTCCGCCCTCTCCCTCCTGTACTGCTGCAGGTGCTGCTGCTGCTTCAGCTGGACGGCGCTCTGCTCCTCCTCCATCTTCTGCTGCTGCTCCTGGAAGCTCCTCCACTCCAGCACCTCTTTGGCGCGCTGCTGCTCCGGAGACGCCGCCGCCGTCAACGCCGCCGTCAACCACCTCGTGAGAGGCGCCCGTGGCGGCGCCAGGTGAGCTCACCTCAGACGGGACCTCCAGGAGCAGCTCCCCTGCCGAGGGCAGGTCCTTCCAGCCCACCACCTCCACGGCGGCGCTCGGCCCCGCCTCCTCGACCCCCCGCCCATTCTCGTCGAACATGAAGCGGACCTTGGCCCACGCCCTCCCCGCCACCAGCACGGCGCCGCGCTTCAACGTCCCCTGCTGGACGATGGCCGTCGTGACGGGGCTGAGGACAGAAGACACCTGTTAGGGGCGGGGCCACACCCGCCAGGCAGGTGTGGGAGTGGCCAAGCCTGAGGAACCGTTTGGTGTTGCCACGGCAAGCAGAGGGGGCGGGGCTTCTTCGGCCGGCTCCACCCACCCTTTCCCACGATCGGTGCGGCTCTCGATGACCACGCCCTCCACGGGGCCGGTGGGCGTGGCCTTCAGCTCCAGGACCTCCGCCAGCGCCACCGTGGCCTCCATCAGGGCCAGCAGGTTGTCGCCCTGGCAACAGAGACGGACGCCAGCGCGTCAGGACCGGACGAAGGGGAGGCGACGGTTCGGTCCCGTGGCCAGGCAGTGGAGCGCTCACCTTGAGGGCGGAGACGTGGATGGCCTGGACGTCCCCGCCGAACTCCTCACACGAATGTCGTGGGCCAGCAGCTCCCGTTTGACCTTGTGGGCGTCGGCCTGCGGGCGGTCGCACTTGTTGATGGCGACGATCACTGGAACTGAGACGCCACACGGTCAGCTGACTTGGCCCCGCCCACACCTTTGGACCTCTTGGCCCCGCCCACACCTTTGGACCTCTTGGCGTGCTGGATGGACTCGACCGTCTGGTTCATGACGCCGTCGTCCGCCGCCACCACGAGGATGATGATGTCGGTGACGCTGGCCCCCCGGGCCCTCATGGAGGAGAAGGCGGCGTGGCCGGGCGTGTCCAGGAAGGTGACCTTCTCACCTGACGGCAGCTGGACTGGAGGAGACACGCCTGTCAGGTGCTGCCGAGGCCCCGCCCCCCGGGGCCCGTGGCGACCTACCCAGGAAGGCGCCGATGTGCTGCGTGATGCCGCCGGCCTCGGTGGCGGCGACCTGGCTCTGCCTCAGACTGTCCAGCAGCGTGGTCTTCCCGTGGTCCACGTGACCCATGATGGTGACCACGGGGGGGCGGGGCTTCAGCAGGGCGGGGTCGGCTGGAGGCCTGGCGAGGGGGTCAGAGCAGTGAGAGGCCCCGCCCACAAACCCAGAGGCCCCGCCCCCAGCCCCAGATGCCCCGCCCCGGCGTACCTGCGGCGGGCGTCTGCGTCGGGGCGCTGGCGCCGCCGGCTCAGGTCGGCCCACCTGAACTTCATCCCCGACCGCAGCACCGCCTCTTTGATCCACGCCTCCTCCAGCACCGACTCCGCCTCCAGCGAGTCCACGTCCACATCCGTGTGGAGCAGCGCCTCCAGCACGTGATCTGGGCCACACACACGCCTGAGCCGAGGCCCCGCCCCTCCCCATAGACCACGCCCCCTCTCCAGAGGCCCCGCCCCCTCACCTGTGTCTCTGCTCATGGCCTTGGCCAGCGCGGCCACCGTCATCCTCTGCTGGATCTCCACCTCCTGCTGCTCGGCCTTCGCCCTCGCCTTCTTCACCTTGGGCTCCTTGCTCTGACCTCTGACCTGCTGGAGAGGTCACCAGGGGTCACCAGGGGTCACCTGGGGTCACCTGGGGTCACCTGAGGTCACCTGAGCGTTGGGCTTCACCTGTTTGGGTGTGAACCTCCTGGTCTGCGAGCAGGTAAGGCAGGGTCCGGGGGGCGGGGTCAGGGCCGAGGCCACGCCCCCACGCAGCAGCCGGCGGGCCCCCCGCAGCGCTGACGTCATCACGCTCATACCTGCAGACGGTCAACAGCGGGGACGCTCGGACAAGGCTGGTCTCCTCTTACCGTCAGGAGCTCCTCGGGCTCCTCAGCCCCCCCCAGGCCCCCCTCAGGCTCCGCCTCCTCCTCCTGACTTACCTGTCAGTTAAGTTCACCTGCGGCCGGGAGCTGCCATGACAGTCTGCGGAGCGACCGGAACCGGATATGCTACCGACGTCACTTCCACAAAGGAAGCGGCGCCATTTATTCAAATTAATGAAATTAATATTACTAGTTATTAAAGTAAATATTAAAGTGTTGAGTTATTAAGTAAGCATTAAAGTAAATATTGGAGTTATTTTTTAAAGTTTGTTCCCAGTTCAAGCCCACCGCTGATACTGGGACAACTGGGAATGACGTCATTGTGACGCAGTTGACTTTGAAGGTGTAAATAGTTTAAAGAGCATCCATCGTTTTCATCCGCTTCTTCCACAAACACACTCAGACACGCACCACCACCCCAGTATAAACATCCACTTATACTTGTTAGTATATATTTACTTATCAGTATATTTGCTGGGAGGAAGAACCAGACGGAGCATTTAGACACCTTCAGAGGCCGGGACAGTTAAGTGTGTGTGTGTGTACATCAAAGGTGTCTTCAGAATAGAACTGAAGAATCTGCTGATATTCAAACATCAGACTCAGACTTTTATTGTTCATTTCAACATTTACATAAAACAACACTTTTATAAAGTCACCAAAGCCAGCGAAGCGTCCCGACGTCGTGTTCCAACTCTTCGTCCGTTCAGTTCAGTCAACACGCTCCTACCAGACAACTTGCACCTTAAACATATTTGAAAATATCGACTAAAAATGTGTTTTTGCTGCGACTCCCACGGCTTCGCCGATGTCACGGAAGTGATCCAGTAAACTTTAGTTACAACATGAAAGAACGCTGAACGTTGCTTTGAAGTACTTGAAACTCAGTCATGACGGAAGGTCTTTAAAAAGGGACTTGATGAACCACTTCAGCATCACAAACACACACGACACAGCGCCACCTAGAGGACAATCGAGCTCCGAGGCTCAGAATCTACCCAACGTTGAGGTTCTGTCTGAGGTAGAAGTTTGGCTTTGAGAATAAGATGATTTCAGTTTAACATCTGGATCAAACAAAACTCTGTTTTCTACTCTACTTAGTGAATCACAGCTATCTTCATCACCACCTTCATCATCACCACCACCGTCGTCTTCATCACCTTCTAAAGCTCCAGGCTGGACGAGGATCAGATTTTGTAGCACCGACTCGTTTAGTGAATGTTTGGTCAGTTTGAGAAAAGGCACCAGCAGCATCGAGAGAGCTGCAGCCAAACTCAGGACGTGAGACGGGAGCGCGAGGACCTCTTCTGGAGCAGCGATCTGAAGACCTCACTGACATTTCCACACAAACAAACTGCAACAAAACAGAAAGAGAAGGTTTAAACCCCAAACAGTGAAGACCAGACCAGTGGGACCACTTGATATGTGATCACAGGTCAAACATCTGTGGAGGTCCTTCTGGTCCTTCTTCAGGTCCCTCTTCAGGTCCTTCAGGATCTTTAAGTCCTTCTTCAGGTTCCTAAGGTCCTTCTGGTCCTTCTTCAGATCTTTCTTCAGGTTCTTCTTCAGTTTCTTCAGGTTCCTCAGGATCTTCTTCAGGTTCTTCAGGATCTTCTTCAGGTTCCTCAGGATCTTCTTCAGGTTCTTCAGGATCTTCTTCAGGTTCCTCAGGATCTTCTTCAGGTTCTTCAGGATCTTCTTCAGGTTCCTCAGGATCTTCTTCAGGTTCTTCAGGATCTTCTTCAGGTTCTGCTCAGGTCCACACCAGAACCTCCCTCACACCTCAGAGGTGAACCCTGTAAACTCCCTAAAGCTCACCGTGGAGGTCAGCGTGTCTTTGTTGGCGTGCTCACCTGCAGTCGCTGCCACCGGCGCTGATCACGAACTTGTCATCGCAGGAGAAGCGGACGTTGGTGACGTGAGCGGAGTGACCGAAGTAGCGCTTGTGTTTGGCCTGTGGGGAGAGGACAGCTGCCGTGACGCCTTCAGGGCCCGTGGGACGCCCGGCTATCGCAAACGCACGTACAAACTTCTCGGGGCAGGGGAAGTCGAAGAGCTTGATGAGGCCGAAGTCGTCTCCGCTCACCAGGTTGAGGCCGGCGTGAGACACGCAGGCGCAGTTCACGTCCGCCTTCTCCGCGTTCCGGGGCCAAATGCCCAGGACCTCGTCGCCTAGGATACTGCGGACAGGAAGTGGCCGTGAGGGGGGTGGGAGCGCCGCCAGGGCGCGAGGGGGGAGAAGATCACCTGGTCCAGGTGGCCCAGGTGATCTTCTCCATCACAGCCTGCTCGCTGACCATCTTCCCTGAAGGAACCTCGTAGACCTGCCGACCGTAGCTGCTGCTGGACACCTGAGCACAAAGGCACAGGTGATGCGCTGGCCCCGCCCCCGCTGCCCCCCCCAACTGGCCCCGCCCCCGCAGCTGTTCCCACTCCTCCTCACTGGTCCTGCTCCTCCCCCACTGGCCCTGCCCACCCAGCTGGTCCCGCCCCCACTGGCCCCGCCCCCACTGGCCCCGCCCCACTGCCCCCCAGACCTGGATGTGTCTGCTGTCAGAGGAGAAGTCCATCTGGATGACGAAGCCCGACAGGTCTTTGCAGTAGCCGATGCGGTTGAGCGACGGGCCCAAGGAGAGGTCGTAGAAGTCCACGGCGCTGTCCATCGACCCCACCGCCAGGAACCGGTTATCTGGGCTGAAGCTGCAGCACAACAGGGCCTCAGCGCGCTCACAGGCCCGCTGAGGCCTGGAGGTCCTACCAGATCTCCTGGATGGCCACGCTGCGGTCCCTCTTCTTGCCCCACACGGTCAGAGAGTTGACCAGCAGGACGATGAACTCCCCGTTCTCCATGCCGATGGACACCATCTCCCCGTTGGGGCTGTAGGACGTGCACTTGGCGGGGTGGCCCAGGCTCACCTTGTTCAGGAGTTTCTGAGCAGCAGAAGAAGACACGTGAGCGCTGCCCCCAAAGCAGGAGGAGCTCCGCCCACCTTGTCGGCCAGGTCCCAGATCCTGATGGTGCCGTCGTCGCTGGCGGAGATGAAGACGTCCTTGAAGGGGTGGGTGGCCAGGCCCCAGATCCCTCCCTGGGTGTGGCCGTTGATCATCGTGTTGGAGGCAGCATTCTTCTCTCCCACCTCGATGATCTCGCCGTCTTTGGTTCCCACCAAGATTTTCCCCTGAAGGTCACAAACGGAGCTTCAGACTGATCAGACCTTCTGATCGCTCAGCTCCACCCATGGTTTCCATGACAACAAACCACAAACACAAGCCCAAGAACCAAAACCAAGAAGTCTTAACCAAAGTTCTCTCCTGACCAACGTGACATCCTGATGACATCATAATGACATCCTGATGACATCGTAACATCGTGATGACATCGTAACGACATCGTGATTACATCGTAATGACATCATAATGACATTGTGATGACATCTTAACGACATCGTGATGACATCGTAACGACATCGTGATGACATCATAATGACATCCTGATGACATTGTGACGACATCGTGATGACATCATGACATCCTGATGACATCGTGATGACATCGTAACATCGTGATGACATCATAATGACATCCTGATGACATTGTGATGACATCTTAACGACATCGTGATGACATCTTAACGACATCCTGATGACGTCGTAATGACATCCTGATGACATCTTAACGACATCGTGATGACATCGTAACGACATCGTGATGACATCATAATGACATCCTGATGACATTGTGACGACATCGTGATGACATCATGACATCCTGATGACATCGTGATGACATCGTAACATCGTGATGACATCATAATGACATCCTGATGACATCGTGATGACATCTTAACGACATCGTGATGACATCTTAACGACATCCTGATGACGTCGTAATGACATCCTGATGACATCTTAACGACATCGTGATGACATCTTAACGACATCATAATGACATCCTGATGACATCGTAACAACATCGTGATGACATCGTAACAACATCGTGATGACATCATAATGACATCCTGATGACATCATAACGACATCATAATGACATCCTGATGACATCGTGATGACATCGTAACAACATCGTGATGACATCGTAACAACATCGTGATGACATCGTAATGACATCGCGATGACATCATAACGACGTCATAATGACATAACATCATGGAGGCGCGCTACCTTCCCTCTGCAGACGGAGCGGACGTTCTCCACCAGCTGACCCGTCTCCAGCTGGAACGCTCGGCAGCGCTTCATCTCCTGATCCCACAGCTTCACGGCTCCGCCCTCTTTAGTCCTGCCAATCAGCAGACACCATCAGCTCACACGCTGCTGGGGAGGGCTGACCCCGCCCCTAACCCCACTCCCACCCAGGCCTGCCCCGCCCCCATTCATGTCCTCACCCCACCTCTCACCCCGCCCTCACCCAGCACTGACCCTTTCCCCCCCCCTTGCCCCCCCACTCACGACCTCTCCTTGCCCCCCCTCGCCCCCCCTGCCCCCCACTCATGGCCTCTCCTTGCCCCCCCCTTGCCCCCCCGCCACCCCCCTGCCCCCCCACTCACGGCCTCTCCCCCGCCCCCTGCCCCCCCACTCACGGCCTCTCCTCGCCCCCCCTTGCCCCCCTCAGGATGTCATTATGATGCCCCCCGCCCCCCACTCACGGCCCCCCTGCCCCCCCCTCACGGCCTCTCCTTGCCCCCCCCCCCCCACTCACGGCCTCTCCTTGCCCCCCCTTGCCCCCCCTCAGGATGTCATTATGATGCCCCCCGCCCCCCCACTCACGGCCCCCCCCCCCCTGCCCCCCCACTCCACGGCCTCTCCTTGCCCCCCCCCCCTGCCCCCCCCGTCCCCCTGCCCCCCCACTCACGGCCCCCCTTGCCCCCCCCCCCTGTCCCCCCCCTGCCCCCCCTCCGCCCCCTTGCCCCTCCCCCTGTCCCCCCCTACCCCCCCTCACCCCCCCCACTCCACGGCCTCTCCTTGCCCCCCCCCCTGCCCCCCTGTCCCCCCCACTCACGGCCTTTGCCCCCCCTGCCCCCCCCCCCCCTACCCCCCTCGACCCCCTCACCCCCCCACTCACGGCCTCTCCTTGCCCCCCCCCCCCCCCCCCCCCCCCCCCCCCCCCCCCCCCCCCCCTCACCCCCCACTCACGGCCTCTCCTTGCCCCCGGTCACGATGAGCCCGTCCCTCAGGGTGGTGTACATGGTGAACACCGGTCCACTGTGGGCCTTGGCCACCACCCTCACCAGGTAGTGCTCCCTCCACACGTACACGTCCCCGTTGACGGCGCCCGTGAAGGTCAGGTTGTTCTGGGGGACAAAGGGGTCAGGGGTCAACGCCCACAGAGACAGAGGCTCACACCCACATGCACACCTGAGGAACATCTGGATCATGTTCTGGAGCAGAGGAGACACACCCGCCTCACTCATTCACACCTTTGTTCACCCCTTCATTCATTCACCCCTCCACCTGTCCACCTGTCTGTCCACCCCTCCACTCCTCCACCTGTCCACCCCTCCACCTGTCCACCCCTCCACTCCTCCACCTGTCCACCCCTCCACTCCTCCACCTGTCCACCCCTCCACCTGTCCACCTGTCTGTCCACCCCTCCACTCCTCCACCTGTCCACCCCTCCACCTGTCCATCCCTCTACTCCTCCACCTGTCCACTCCTCCACCTGTCCACCCCTCCACCTGTCCATCCCTCTACTCCTCCACCTGTCCACTCCTCCACCTGTCCACCTGTCCACCCCTCCACCTGTCCATCCCTCTACTCCTCCACCTGTCCACCCTCCACCTGTCCACCCCTCCACCTGTCCATCCCTCTACTCCTCCACCTGTCCACCCCTCCACCTGTCCACCCCCCCCCTCACTCCTCCTCCACCTGTCCACCCCTCAACCCCTCCACCTTCCCTCTACCTGTCCACCCCTCCACCTGTCCACCCCTCCACCTGTCCACCCCTCAACTCCTCTATCTGTCCACCCCTCCATCTGTCCACCCCCCCTCCATCAACTCCTCTATCTGTCCACCCCTCCACCTGTCCACCCCTGAACTCCCTCCACCTGTCCACCCCTCCACCTGTCCACCCCTCCACCTGTCCACCCCTCAACTCCTCTACCTGTCCACCCCTCCACCTGTCCACCCCTCAACTCCTCTATCTGTCCACCCCTCCACCTGTCCACCCCTCAACTCCTCTATCTGTCCACCCCTCCATCTGTCCACCCCTCAACTCCTCTATCTGTCCACCCCTCCACCTGTCCACCCCTGAACTCCTCTACCTGTCCACCCCTCCACCTGTCCACCCCTCAACTCCTCTACCTGTCCACCCCTCCACCTGTCCACCCCTCAACTCCTCTATCTGTCCACCCCTCCACCTGTCCACCCCTCTACTCCTCCACCTGTCCACCCCTCCACCTGTCCACCCGCTCATGCAGCTGGAGGTCTTACGGCTCCGAAGGCGACGGCCAGCATGGTCTGCATGCGCCCGTCCTCCAGCGAGCTGGTCACTCCCTTCTTGTAGACCAGAGAACCTCCCACCAGCGTCCAGAACTTGATGTGTTTGATGCCCACTGACACAAACTGGGAGTCCGAGTCTGGGCGGAACTCCACCACGAAGATGCGCTCGGCGTGGCCTCCTTTGCTGGTGACCCTGGTGCCTGTGAGGAGGTCCAGGTTAGTGGAGGTCCTGAGACCAGGCGGGTCCTCGGCAGTACCTTCCTGCCAGCGCCACACCGTGATGGTGTGGTCCGGCTCCACGCCCACCGACAGCAGGAGCTTCCCAGTGGCGCTGAAGTTCACGTAGCCGACCCCTTTGGCGTGGGAGCAGCGCAGGATGGACAGCGTCTTCTTGGTCATGGCGTCCCACACGTGGATGGACGGAGCGGTTCCTGTGAGGGACACCAGAGGTGAGGGACAGCTTCAGAGCCGTTCTGGGCTCCAGGGTCCTGCTGGTCATGGACCAAAACACTTGTCCACAAGGACCAGGAGGACTACAGTGACTCTGGGGATGTTTGAGAAGGTCCTGAAGCTCCTCTGAGGCTCAGACAACTCCTTTGACCTTTCAGACCTGAGGACTCTGAGGACCCTCAGGACCAGACCCTGAGGACGGTGAGGACCCTCAGGACCAGACCCTGAGGACCAGACCCTGAGGACCAGAGGGGTCCAGAACATTAGACTCAGTGAATCAAAAACAGCGAGTCAAAGTAGTGCAGAAGGTCTGAGGAGCATCCAGATAAACGGCAGAACCATCTCAGAGGAACCTGGACGGAGAACCGTCTCCAGGGACGAGATGAAGACATGGACAACACCCAACGAGAAGAAAGAGACCACGGGATCAGCATCAGGCCAGCCACAACCAGAGGGGACATGGAGGGGACACGGGGACATGGGGACACACATGGACATGGACAGGGGCACGGGGACACACAGGGACATGGACGGGGCACGGGGACACACAGGGACATGGACACACATGGACATGGACGGGGACACACAGGGACATGGACGGGGCACGGGGACACACAGGGACATGGACGGGGCACGGGGACACACAGGGACATGGACACACATGGACATGGATGGGGACACACAGGGACATGGATGGGGACACACAGGGACATGGATGGGGACACACAGGGACATGGATGGGGACACACATGGACAAGGATGGGGACACACTTGGACGGGGACACACATTGACGGGGACACACAGTGACAAGGACACACAGGGACATGGACACTGGATGGCAGCACGTGGAGGTCTTACCTGGCAGCTCGGTGATGTCACCTGGTCATGAGGTGGGCGGAGACAATGAGGAAGCAGCAGGAGGACAGAGGCGGTGACAGAGAGCAGCCAATCATGCGCCAGATCAATGGGTGGTCAGCGTGGCCCCGCCCCCCGCCTGGCCCCGCCCCCACTCACCGATCTGCCCCGTGGCCACCACGTTCTGGTACTTGGGGTGCTGGTTGACCGTCAGACACAGGATGTCGTCCGTGTGCTCCAGGTAGAAGCTCTGGGTTCCTGTCGGCACAGGAAGCGGCGCTCAGTCTCCATGGCAACGAGGCCCGAGGGTGGGGCGGGGCGGGGCGTACCGGCAGACAGGTTCTGGACGACCACGGCGGCGGCGGTGTGGAAGATGATGTCAGCGCCGTCGTTGAGGTAGTGAAGGTTGTTACGGCAGTCGAAGCCTCGGTAGCCAAAGACATGGTCCAACAGCAGCTCCTGGAGGACAGAGGACACAGGACACAGGACACAGGACAGAGGACACAGGACATAGGTTAGAGGACACAGGACAGAGGTTAGAGGACACAGGACAGAGGTTAGAGGACACAGGACAGAGGACACAGGACAGAGGACACAGGACAGAGGACACAGGACAGAGGACAGAGGACACAGGACAGAGGACACAGGACAGAGGACAGAGGTTAGAGGACACAGGACAGAGGTTAGAGGACACAGGACAGAGGACAGAGGACACAGGACAGAGGTTAGAAGACACAGGACAGAGGACACAGGACAGAGGACAGAGGACACAGGACAGAGGACACAGGACAAAGGTTAGAGGACACAGGACAGAGGACACAGGACAGAGGTTAGAGGACACAGGACACAGGTTAGAGGACAGAGGACACAGGACACAGGACAGAGGACACAGGACAGAGGACACAGGACAGAGGTTAGAGGACACAGGACACAGGACAGAGGTTAGAGGACACAGGACAGAGGACACAGGACAGAGGTTAGAGGACACAGGACAGAGGTTAGAGGACACAGGACACAGGACAGAGGTTAGAGGACACAGGACAGAGGACACAGGACAGAGGTTAGAGGACACAGGACAGAGGTTAGAGGACACAGGACACAGGACAGAGGTTAGAGGACACAGGACAGAGGACACAGGACAGAGGTTAGAGGACACAGGACAGAGGACAGAGGTTAGAGGACACAGGACACAGCGGGAGGACACCGTCCACACTGAGGACACACCCACCTCCACCACCTTCTTCTTCTTCGTCACGTTGTTCTTCAGAACCTTGTCGGGCAGCGGCGCCGCACGGCTCACTGGAGGTCTGGAGCAGGGACGGGGTCAGAGGTCAGAGGTCAGGGGTCAGCTGGGGTCAGGGGTCAGCTGGGGTCAGAGGTCACCCACCTGTCCTCTGCCGTGGGCTCCCTGTGCTGCAGGTGAGGCCTGGTTCCTGACATGTTCCTGATGCTGGCTGAGTAGATCTTGGTGACGTAGTCCACCACCTTCTCTCTGGCCACGTCGCTGTCGTAGCCTGGACACACGTCCTGTCAGCCCCCCAGGGACACCCCCAGGGACACCCCCCAGGGACACCCCCCATGGACACCCCCCAGGGACACCCCCCAGGGACACCCCCCAGGGACACCCCCAGGGACACCCCCAGAGACACCCCCCAGGGACACACCCCCAGGGACACCCCCCCAGGGACACCCCCCCAGGGACGCCCCCCCAGGGACACCCCCAGGGACACCCCCAGGGACACCCCCCCAGGGACACTCCCCAGGGACACCCCCAGGGACGCCCCAGGGACACCCCAGGGACACCCCCCAGGGACACCCCCAGGGACACCCCCCATGGACACCCCCCAGGGACACCCCCAGGGACACCCCCCAGAGACACCCCCCAGGGACACCCCCAGGGACACCCCCCAGGGACACCCCCAGGGACACCCCCCAGAGACACCCCCCCAGGGACACCCCCAGGGACACCCCCCCAGGGACACCCCCAGGGACGCCCCCCAGGGACACCCCCCAGGACGCCCCCCAGGGACGCCCCCAGGGACACCCCCAGGGACGCCCCCAGGGACACCCCAGGGACACCCCCAGGGACACCCCCAGGGACACCCCCAGGGACGCCCCCAGGGACACCCCCAGGGACACCCCCAGAGACACCCCCCAGGGACACCCCCCAGGGACGCCCCCAGGGACACCCCCCAGGGACACCCCCAGGGACGCCCCCAGGGACACCCCCCAGGGACACCCCCAGGGACGCCCCAGGACGCCCCCAGGGACACCCCCAGAGACACCCCCAGGGACACCCCCCAGGGACACCCCCAGGGACGCCCCCAGGGACACCCCCAGGGACACCCCCCAGGGACACCCCCAGGGACGCCCCCAGGGACGCCCCCAGGGACACCCCCCAGAGACACCCCCCAGGGACACCCCCCAGGGACACCCCCCAGGGACACCCCCAGGGACACCCCCCAGAGACACCCCCCAGGGACACCCCCCTCACCTCCGTCCTCCTCTGTGTCCTCGTCCGACTCCTCGCTGTCCACCGCCTTGCTGTCCTTGTGTCCCGAGGAGTCTCTGGCCCAGACCATCAGCGCCGTGTCGGCCCCGCCCACCGACAGCAGCAGCGCGTCGTCGTTGGACCAGCGCACGTTGGTCACGTTGGTGCTGTGGCCCAGGTACTTCTTGAACTTGGCCAACTGGCCCTGAGGAGACCACGGAGGTCACGAGGCCCGCTCCCCACGCCCCCTCCCCCAACCCACGGCCCCCCCACACATGGCCCCCTTCCCCCCACACACTGCCCCCCCACACACACACTGCCCCCCACACACACACACTGCCCCCCCCCACACACACACACTGCACCCCCCACACACACTGCCCCCCACACACACTGCCCCCCACACACACACACTGCCCACCCCCCACACACACACACACTGCCCCCCACACACATGGCCCCCTCCCCCACACACTGCCCCCCACACACACTGCCCCCCACACACACACTGCCCCCCACACACACTGCCCCCCACACACACTGCCCCCCACACACACACACTGCCCCCCACACACACACACTGCCCCCCCCACACACTGCCCCCCCACACACACTGCCCCCCCACACACACACACTGCCCCCCACACACACACACTGCCCCCCCACACACACACGGCCCCCCACACACACACACACACACTGCCCCCCCACACACACACGGCCCCCCCACACACACACACACACACTGCCCCCCACACACACACACGGCCCCCCCACACACACACACACACACACACACTGCCCCCCCACACACACACACGGCCCCCCCACACACACACACACACACACACTGCCCCCCCACACACACACTGCCCCCCCCCACACACACACACACTGCCCCCCCACACACGGCCCCCTCACCCTGGAGGGGAAGCTGAAGAGCTTGAGGAAGCCGAAGTCGTCGCCGGTGGCCAGCAGCTTGGCGTCCTTGGTGAGGGCGGCGGTGTTGACCAGGCTGAGCGAAGGCCACACCCCCTCACAGGTGGGCCCCAGGACGCAGGTCCAACTGGCCCAGTCCAGCTTCTCAAACTGGAAACACAGCAGAGACCAGTGACCCCCCCCACAGGAAGGGGAGCCTGCTCACCTCCAGCACGCTGATGTTCTGCCGCCGTCCTCGCGGAGCCTCAAAGAACAGCTGCTCCTTGGCGCCCGTGTTCACCTGCAGCAGCTTACCTGGAAGAGGCACGGCCCCGTCAGCCTCCCCCTCACCCCCCCTCACCCTCCCCCCTCACCCCCCAGGAGTCACCTCTGGAGTCCCAGTCGATGTGTGTGATGTAGCTGCTGGCGCCCTTACAGATGCCCACCCTCTTACTGGTCAGGACGTTGTAGATGTCCACAAAGGAGTCGTGGGACGCCACCGCCAGATACTTCCCCGTGTCTGGACACACGCACAGCCGTCACCGCCCGGCCCATCGGCCGCCGCTCCTACCTGCGTGCTGCCTTCAGGTACCTTGGGAAAACCGGATGTCTGAGATGAGCTCCTTGCGGTGGTGGAAGGTCACCATGTCCTCCAGCGTGTCCGCGTTCACCACCAGGAAGCTGCCGTCGTTCAGCCCCACCGCCAGGGCCTTCCCATCGGGGAGGAGGGAGCAGCAGCGGCCTCCTGAGGGGGAGACGCAGGTGAGACGCAGGTGAGACGCAGGGGAGACACAGGGGAGACACAGGTGACACACACAGGTGAGACACACAGTGAGACACACAAGTGAGACACACCCACCCCCACAGGTGAGACACACAGGTGAGACACACAATGAGACACACAAGTGAGACACACCCACCCCCACAGGTGAGACACACAGGTGAGACACACAATGAGACACACAAGTGAGACACACCCACCCCCACAGGTGAGACACACAAGTGAGACACACCCTCCCCCACAGGTGAGACACACAGGTGAGACACACAGTGAGACACACAAGTGAGACACACCCACCCCCACAGGTGAGACACACAAGTGAGACACACCCACCCCCACAGGTGAGACACACAGGTGAGACACACACATACACACCCACCGATGACAGCCCCACAGGTGAGACATACAAGTGAGACACATCCACCCCCACAGGTGAGACACACAGGTGAGACACACACATACACACCCACCGATGACAGCCCCACAGGTGAGATACACAAGTGAGACACATCCACCCCCACAGGTGAGACACACAGGTGAGACACACAAGTGAGACACACCCTCCCCCACAGGTGAGACACACAGGTGAGACACACAGTGAGACACACAAGTGAGACACACCCACCCCCACAGGTGAGACACACAAGTGAGACACACCCACCCCCACAGGTGAGACACACAGGTGAGACACACACATACACACCCACCGATGACAGCCCCACAGGTGAGACACACACACCCACGCCCCCAGGTGGGCGGCGGCCCCGCACTGACTCCGCCCCTCACCCTTCTTCAGCTTGCGGACGGCGACCATGCGGTGGTTGGCCGACAGCTCCCAGATCCTCAGAGTCTTGTCGTCACTGACGGTGGCGCAGACAGGAAGTAGGGGGTGAGCAGCCAGCCCCCACACCTCCCCCTCCATGTGTCCCTGAAGGCAGCACGGCAGACGGGTCAGTGGGGGGTGAGGAGGGGGGGCGGGGGGGGGAGGGGGCGGGGCCTGACCTGGACCAGCACGGTCATGGGGCCGCTCTTGTCGATCTCCAGGATCTCTCCGTTCTTGGTCCCCAGCAGGATGTGTCCGTGGCCCAGCGTGATGGCTCTGATGGACGGGTTGTCCTCCAGCAGCAGACCTGGACACAGCGCAGGGGGGTCACGTCCACGGCGCGGGGCTCTGGCGGCGGAGGCGGGAAGGAGGCGGACCTTTGGAGGACGAAGACAGCGCCGCTCTCTTGATGGCGTACGTCTTCAGACAGCGGTCAAACATGTCGTCCCACAGCTCCACCACGCCGTCCTTCCCCCCCGTCACGAAGCCCTTCGCAGGAGACACAACGTGAGGACCACAGCGGGGGACCGCCAGGAGGGGTCCAGCTGGCGGGACGTCACCTTGTCCAGGGAGCACATGGCGAAGACGGGCCCGTCGTGGGCCTTGATGGTCTTGATCAGCGTGGTGTCCCTCCAGATGTAGATGTCCCCGTTGGTGGCCCCAGAGAAGACCAGGTCCTCCGAGCGCCCGTAACAGGCCGACATCATCGTCTCCTGCTTTCCCAGGTTACCGAAGATCCCTCGCTTAAAGGTGAGGCCGCCGCCTACAGGAGAGCCAGGGGTCAGGGGTCTGGGCCATGGGTCTGGGGTCAGGGGTCAGGGCCAGGGTCAGACCAGGAGGGGAGGTGGACACACCTGAATGCTGCCAGAACTTGATGTGCTTCATGCCAACGGTGACCAGTTTATCCGTCCTGAAGGGGTTGCTCTTGACCACAAAGATCTTCTCCTTGTGACCCCTGAAGCACAGATGAAGCCTCAGCCCCCGAAGGACTCCACCGAGGACACGGGCAGGTGGACACTCACCTGGCCTTGGCCAGCCTCTCCCCTTTCTTCCAGTCCCAGATGATGATGGAGTGAAATTCATCGATTCCCACAGAAACTAAACTCTTCCCATCAGCTGAGACACAAGAGAGGAGTCAGAGACACCGGGGGACCAGGACGGGGGACAGAGGATGAGGACAGGATCAGGGACAGGGTGAGGACAGAGGATGAGGCCAGAGGACGGGGACAGGGTGAGGACAGAGGATTGGGCCAGAGGACGGGGACAAAGGACAGAGTGAGGACAGAGTGAGGACAGAGGACGAGGACAGAGGACAGGGTGAGGACAGAGAACGAGAGGATGAGGATGAAGACGAAGGACAGGGCTAGGACAGAGGTCAGGACAGGGTCATGACAGAGGACAAGGTTAGGGTCAGAGGATGGGGACAGGGTGAGGACAAAGGTCAGGACAGGGTGAGGACAGAGGACGAGGACAGAGTCAGGGTGGAGGTCAGGGGGCGTGGCTGCTGGACACACCTGTGAACTCCAGCGAGGACACGCCCAGGCTGTGGTGTCCCTTCAGCAGGGACAGACACTTCAGGGTCTGGATGTCCCACACGTGGATGGCTGCGTCTCTGCCCACCTGCTCACACAGCAGCCAATCAGAGG
>CAJVRN010000230.1:1537500-1602500 GCA_911728415.1 Lagocephalus sceleratus | reverse complement strand
CACAGAGTTTAACATCTGGAGACCAGGAGGTCACCCTGAAGATCTCTGAGGTCTACATGAAAAATGAAGACCAGAAGAGGCCAGGAAAAACAGGGATGAAGGCTGTAGAAGATGGTGGTGAGACAGTTTAGAGAAGGACACTGAGGAGAAGATGCTGAGGTTCTCTTTGGGAGGAACCAGGATGAGAGGATCAGGGATGAGAACATCAGAGGGACAGCACAGGTTAGATGTTCTGGAGATAAAGACAGAGCAGCCAGATGAGATGGTTTGGACAGGTCCACAGGAGGGACAGAGAAGATAGGTAGAAGGATGCTGAAGCTTCCAGGCAGGAGGTCCAGAGAAGGACCTGAGACTGGTTATATGGGCGTATGTTTGGGAGGACAAGGTAGGACAGAGGAGATGGAGAAAGAGGAGACACCTGAGGAGACCAGCAAGAGTAGATCCAGACTGGGTCCCACATGGACCAGGTATCTCCATCAGGACTCACCCCGTGTGCTGCCTGGACCGTTCTGATCAGCGTGATCCCTCGCCACACGTAAACATCTCCGTTCAGAGCTCCGGAGTAGGTCATCTCGTCTTTGGCAGCAGAGACACACAGGATGGTCTGCAGGTCGCCCGTCTTCCCGAAGACGCCTCTCTTTGGAGTCAGAGCGTTCCCACACAGAGTCCAGAACTGCACACAGGAGGAGACATCTGCACCTCCCAAAGAAGCTCTCGAGTGTACGAGGTCACCTGTGGTCTGTGACGACTGCCTGTCTCACCTTGATGTGTTTGACTCCACAGCTGATGAGACGACCAGACTGGAACGGATCCCAGTTGACATCAAAGATCTGTGGGGACAGGAGGTTCATCCAGAGGAACCAGGAGAACCAGGAGGAACCAGAGGAACCAGGAGGAATCAGGAGGAACCAGGAGAACCAGGAGGAACCAGAGGAACCAGGAGGAACCAGAGGAACCAGAGGAACCAGGAGAACCAGGAGGAACCAGAGGAACCAGGAGGAACCAGAGGAGCCAGGAGGAACCAGAGGAACCAGAGGAACCAGGAGGAATCAGAGGAACCAGGAGGAACCAGAGGAACCAGGAGGAACCAGGAGGAACCAGAGGAGCCAGGAGGAACCAGAGGAACCAGGAAGAACCAGAGGAACCAGGGGAAACCAGGAGGAACCAGAGGAACCAGGAGGAACCAGAGGAACCAGGAGGAACCAGAGGAACCAGGAGGAACCAGAGGAACCAGGAAGAACCAGAGGAACCAGGGGAAACCAGGAGGAACCAGAGGAACCAGGAGGAACCAGAGGAACCAGGAGGAACCAGAAGGAATCAGGAGAAACCAGGAGGAATCAGAGGAACCAGGAGGAACCAGAGGAACCAGAGGAACCAGGAGGAACCAGAGGAACCAGGAGGAACCAGGAGGAACCAGGAGGAACCAGGAGGGACGAGGAGGAACCAGGAGGGACCAGGAGGAACCAGGAGGAATCAGAGGAACCAGGAGGAACCAGAGGAACCAGGAGGGACCAGAGGAACCAGGGGAAACCAGAGGAACCAGGAGGAACCAGAGGAACCAGGAGGGACCACAGGAACCAGGGGAAACCAGAGGAACCAGGAGGAACCAGGGGAAACCAGGAGGAACCAGAGGAACCAGGAGGGACCAGAGGAACCAGGGGTACCAGGAGGAACCAGGAGTAACCGGAGGAACCAGGAGGGACCAGAGGAACCAAGAAGAACCAGGAGGGACCAGGGGTACCAGAGGAACCAGGAGGAACCAGGAGGGACCAGGAGGAACCAGGAGGGACGAGGAGAAACTAGGAGGGACCAGAGGAACCAGGAGGAACCAGGAGGGGCGAGGAGGAACTAGGAGGGACCAGAGGAACCAGGAGGGACCAGGAGGAACCAGAGGAACCAGGAGGAATCAGAGGAACCAGGAGGGACCAGGAGGAACCAGAGGAACCAGAGGAACCAGGAGGAACCAGAGGAACCAGGAGGAACCAGGAGGAACCAGAGGAACCAGGAGGAACCAGGAGGAACCAGAGGAACCAGGAGAACCCAGGAGGAACCAGAGGAACCAGAGGAACCAGGAGGAACCAAAGGAACCAGAGGAACCAGGAGGAACCAGGAGAACCAGGAGGAACCAGAGGAACCAGGAGGAACCAGAGGAACCAGGAGGAACCAGGAGGAACCAGAGGAACCAGCAGGAACCAGAGGAACCAGGAGGAACCAGAGGAACCAGGAGGAACCAGAGGAACCAGGAGGAACCAGAGGAACCAGGAGAACCAGGAGGAAGAGGTTTGTTTGTGAGTGTGTGTGTGTGTGAGGTTGCTCTGGGAAACCTCACACCTCAGTAGTGTTCCTCAGCATCTCTGGGTCAACCTACCCTGTCTGAGTGTCCCGTTGCCGTGGCGATGACCCGTCCTCGTCTCCAGTCCCACACGGCCAGCGTGTTCTTGGCGTCCAGGCCGACGGACACCAGGCGCTGAGGGACAGAGGGAGAGGTGTGTGGGCGGGGCCTGTGGAGGTGTGTGTGTGGGGCGGGGCCTGTGGAGGTGGAGGGCGGGGTCTGTGGAGGTGTGTGTGTAGGCGGGGCCTGTGGATGCATGTGGGCGGGGCCTGTGGAGGTGTGTGTAGGCGGGGCCTGTGGAGGTGGTGGGCGGGGCCTGTGGAGGTGTGTGTGTGGGCGAGGCCTGTGGAGGTGTGTCTGTGTGGGCAGGGCCTGTGGAGGTGTGTGTGTGTAGGCGGGGCCTGTGGAGGTGGTGGGCGGGGCCTGTGGAGGCCTGCGGAGGCCTGCGGAGGCCTGCGGAGACGCGCCTCACCTGTCCCTCTGCGTCGAAGGCCAGGCAGGCGACCCCGTGGGTGTGGACGTCCCTCAGGATGGACACGGTCTGCATGCCGTAGGTGTCCCAGATGCAGATGAAGGGGTCCTTGCCCACCTGGCCCGTGGCCACCTGCACCTTGTCCGGGTGGATGGCCAGGCTGAAACACACGCGTCGTCAGGGCAACCGCCTCGCGCCGCCCCGGGCGGTGACGTCACCCCCTCACCTGATGATGTCGTCGTTGTGGCCCAGGTAGAACTTCTGGGTGTGGTCCCGGGTGTTGTAGACCACGCCCACCCCCGCCACGAAGTAGACGAGCTCCTTGCCGGCGGTGTAGTACAGGTTGTTGCGGCACTGGTGCCCCCGGTACCCGTGCACCCACTCCAGCCGCAGCTGGCAGCGCGGCGCCGTCTTGTCAGCCATGTCGGGGGGCTCCGGACCCGGGACAGGACCTCCGAGGACCCGGGTTGGGCCCGGGCATCACAGCGCGGCCCCCCGGGGCCCCGCCCCCCCACAGGCTCCGGCAGCAGCACCTGTTCAAGCACACCTGTCTGGCCCCGGGGCCGGTGTGTCTGCGGGCCGAGGCCGTCCCCCCGGAGACTCGTCCCCCTCGTCCCCCCTAGACTCGTCCCCCCTAGACTCGTCCCCCCTAGACTCGCTCCCCCCTAGACTCGTCCCCCTCTAGACTCGTCCTCCCTAGACTCGTCCCCCTAGACTCGTCCCCCCTAGACTCGTCCCCCCTAGACTCGTCCCCCTAGACTCGTCCTCCCTAGACTCGTCCCCCCCTAGACTCGTCCTCCCTAGACTCGTCCCCTAGACTCCCTAGACTCGTCCCCCTAGACTCGTCCCCCTAGACTCGTCCCCCCTAGACTCGTCCCCCTCTCGTCCCCCTAGACTCGTCCCCCTAGACTCGTCCTCCCTAGACTCGTCCCCCCTCGTCCCCCCTAGACTCGTCCCCCCTAGACTCGTCCCCCCTAGACTCGTCCTCCCTAGACTCGTCCCCCCTAGACTCGTCCTCCCCTAGACTCGTCCCCCCTAGACTCGTCCCCCCTCGTCCCCCCTAGACTCGTCCTCCCTAGACTCGTCCCCCCCTAGACTCGTCCCCCTCGGTCCCCCTAGACTCGTCCTCCCTAGACTCGTCCCCCCTAGACTCGTCCCCCCTAGACTCGTCCTCCCTAGACTCGTCCCCCCCGTCCCCCCTAGACTCGTCCCCCCTAGACTCGTCCCCCCTAGACTCGTCCCCCCTCGTCCCCCCTAGACTCGTCCCCCCTAGACTCGTCCTCCCCCTAGACTCGTCCTCCCTAGACTCGTCCCCCTAGACTCGTCCCCCCTCGTCCTCCCTAGACTCGTCCCCCCTCGTCCCCCTAGACTCGTCCCCCCTAGACTCGTCCCCCCTAGACTCGTCCCCCCCTAGACTCGTCCCCCTCGTCCCCCTAGACTCGTCCCCCCTAGACTCGTCCCCCCTAGACTCGTCCCCCTCGTCCCCCCTAGACTCGTCCCCCTAGACTCGTCCTCCCTAGACTCGTCCTCCCTAGACTCGTCCCCCCTAGACTCGTCCCCCCTCGTCCTCCCTAGACTCGTCCCCCCTCGTCCCCCCTAGACTCGTCCCCCCTAGACTCGTCCCCCCTAGACTCGTCCTCCCTAGACTCGTCCCCCTGGTCCCCCCCCCTCGTCCCCCTGGTCTCCCCCCCGGCCCCCCCGCAGGAGGCTGCAGCTCCTCCCGAGATTACAGCGGCTGCGGCTGGAGCCTCCGCGGCCGCCCACGGCGCTCCCCGGCCCGGCCGCAGCTGCTCCGGAGCCCCGGCCGCGACCGCCCGCCCCGGCTCAGCGAGAGCCCCGGACCGGGCAGAGTGGAGCAGAACCGGGACGATACCGGGACGATACGGGACGATACCGGGAGGATATCGGGAATCCCGGGAATCAATGACCGGGGCGATTACGAGCCGTTCCACTTCCTGGTGGCGCTTTCAAAATACGTGACCGCCGACATCCCGGTGCCTCCTCTAAAACGTTCCATTCAGGAAACGTGTCCTAAAAACGTCCCTGATTCATACGTGGATTGAAATATGGTGATAATACAGTGGCTACCTGTGGAAACGTCCCGGGAATATCAGCTGGGAACGATGACGTCTCCCGGGAGGCCTCCTGGTCCCGGAGACACAGCTGCTGCTTTCACCTGAGGGCTTTCGCTCTCGCGCAGCACACATCCAGGGTTCATGTGGCTCATTTCAGTACTTCTAGTACAGCCGAATTTCTGTCATTCACTTTGAGGAAAGAGCCCAGATAAAAGATTATTTTATTCTCTCATCTGTTTATATTCTGAAAATCCACTAAGCCGCTTCCGGCTGAGCAGCGCGAGCCGCAGCAGGCTCCGAACGTCAGGTCACCTGGTGACGGCCGAGCGCGAGGCATGATGGGAGTTGGAGGCACGGAGCTGACGCGTGACGTCACGCGAGCTCTTTAATAAGCTGTCCTCTGGGGGCGGGGCTAACGGGCGATAAGATGGCGACGCCTGGATTTACGTCCTCAATGATGATTACTTCTTCATAAAAAGGGTTAATTCAGTCCAAAAGCACATTATATCATTAAGATTACAAGTGGAACTACATCTAGGCCCTTTGACTTCTGCTGACTTGTCTGTTTTCATGTTTTAAACAAGTTCTTCTGAACTCCATCTAGAATTGAGTCATCATAGAACAAAGGCTTTTATGTCCAAAAGAAGCAAACATCAAAGACAAGTTCTGTGGATCTGGAGTCTTTAACATTGGCATATCAAACTATCAATGTATTGAGTTCACTGGGACAGTATGGAGCTAAATTTAATTACGTTTTTTAAATTTCTAATTAAACCAGAAGATGTTTGGTTTAGTGGTCAAACGGATCAACAAAGATCAGAAGAAATAAGAGGAACAAAGTCTGAGGAACAAAGTTTAAGGAACAAAGATATAGAAGAACAAAGATCAGAGAAACAAAGATCAGAGGAACAAAGATCAGAGGAACAAAGTTTGAGGAACAAAGATCAGAGGAACAAAGTCTGAGGAACAAAGATCTGAGGAACAAAGATCAGAGGAACAAAGTCTGAGGAACAAAGTCTGAGGAACAGCAGGTCTGTTCTAGGAGGAACAGGAAGTGAAGGAGGACACAATAACAGATAAAAGTTTAAAAGCTTTAATGATATCGCACATTTGACAGAGAGCGTTAGAGTCTACAGGTGCAGTTTACATGAGAAAAGCATGTTTAAATATTCTTCATTCCTACAGATGGAAGTTCTGATTGTGCAGTAAGACGGCGGTAGCGTCCATACATGTCGGTTACAGTATCGATACGGTGACAAGAGCAACACGAGTATCAAAGAGCAACGACGAGCAAGCGGCCTTCATCATCTAAAGGTTCATCTCTGGTGTTCCCAGCATGCAAGTGGATGTTTCCCCGCCTCCTCGAGCTGATTGGCTGGTTTAAAACTGAACAGGTACAAAACAACATCGTTGGTCCGATTTCTCAGCAGCAGCAACTGAGGCCCAAAAACAAAACAGAACTGACTGCAGCGTGGTCCCCATGACGACGGCGGCTCGCCTGGGTGTGATGTCACCACACAGTGATGTCACGGGTGGTGATGTCACCACACAGTGATGTCACGGGTGGTGATGTCACCACCAGAGGAGTTGCAAAACCAGAAATAAAAAGGTGGGGGCAGCAGATCTGGAGGGGAGGGTGATCCTGGGATGATTCTGTGGAAGTCTAGCGGACCACCGAAGCTGGAATGGCGAGCTGACTGTCATGCAGGTTCCTCTGCCTGCCCAGTCTGGACAGACATGCGAGTAGAAAAGAGTGGCTAAAAGCTAAAGACGACCTTTCAGATTCACGTAGCTGCTCTTCTTCCTCTTCTTCTTCCTCCTCCTCCTCCTCCTCCTCCTCCTCCTCCTCCTCCTCCCCCTCACTGCTTCTTCTTGCTGAACAGACTGAAGCGCTTCTCCTTCTCCTTCTCCTTGTCCTTCTCTCTCTTCCCAGGACTTGACTCTGCGGTCATGGTCACGGCCGCCGGCATCGTCTGAGCGCGGCCCGAGGGTGGCGTGGCGGGGTCGGCGCCGCGGCCCCCCGAGGTGGCGTTCAGGATGGCCTGGATCCAGGAGCTCATCTCCTCCTGTGGGGGGGGGTGTTAGCAGGGCCAGGGGGTGGGGGTGATGATGTCACAGACTTACCTCGTCTTTGGCTTGGAACAGGTACTCGTTTCCGTTGGTCAGTCTGGAAGAGGCACACACGTTACCATGGCGACCGCCTGAGCACGGGGCCGGGGGGCCGGCTCTCACCTGAGCTTAAAGACGTGTTTCTTCTTCTTGTAGTCCGATGCCACGTCACAGGTGGCGTCCTTCAGGGGGGCGGGGCCCTCGTTGTGGTACGACGCTCCCTGAGCCGCCGCCTTGGCGTCTTTGAAGAAGCCCATCTCGCCGTTGTTGATGACGCAATACACGTTGTGCCACGATCTACCAATCAGAGAGCAGCAGGGTCATGGTGGGGAGGGGGGAAGGGGGGGGGCAGCTCACCTGTTGGAAGCCTTTTTGTTATGCCCCTCCCACTCGTGTTTGCGGTGCAGCGGTCCCTCCAGCTGGGGGGGCGGGGCCTGCTCCTGGTTCTTGGAGGGCAGCGTGGACGACTGGCTGCTCTTGCTCTTCCTG
This sequence comes from Lagocephalus sceleratus, assembly GCA_911728415.1. Lineage (NCBI taxonomy): Eukaryota > Metazoa > Chordata > Actinopteri > Tetraodontiformes > Tetraodontidae > Lagocephalus > Lagocephalus sceleratus. Next base: position 1,595,023 of record CAJVRN010000230.1, on the reverse strand, counting down.
CCCGCCGTCGGCGAGGCGCCCGGGCTGGGCTCCTTGGAGCTGCGCTCCGCCACGCCATTCATCACGTCAGAGTCCACGGCGTCCTGGAAGACACGGGACGGCATCAGCGACACGCACGTCTGCGGAGGGGAGCGCATCAGGAGTCCAGACTGACCCGGGGAGAGTCCTGGTCCGACGCCAGTCCGTTCTGAGGCACCGGGCCACTGCAGAGGAGAGCCACACGTCACTACACACGTATACACACACGTACATGTACACACACCTGACTACACACACTTATACACACACGTACATGTACACACACTTCACTACACACGTATACACACACGTACATGTACACACACCTGACTACACACACGTATACACACACATACATGTACACACACCTGACTACACACACTTATACACACACGTACATGTACACACACTTCACTACACACGTATACACACACGTCACTACACACACGTATACACACGTGTACATGTACACACACGTCACTACACACGTATACACACCCATACATGTACACACGTCACTACACACAAGTATACACACATGTACACACCTCACGACACACGTATACACACATGTACACACATGTCACTACACACATGTACACCTCACTATACACATGTATACACGTACATGTACACACATGTCACTACACACATGTACATGTACACACACCTCACTATACACATGTATACACATGTACATGTACACACATGTCACTACACACATGTATACACACACGTACATGTACACACAGGTCACTACACACAGACACACATGTACATATGCACATGTATACATACATCATTATACACACACTATCATATCTCCACACATCACTCCAAACACACACACACACACACCCTCACACACCCCCTCACCTGTGCTGCTGAGGCCCCGCCTCCTGCTGGCTCTCAGTGGTCTCAGCAGGTGCTGGCTTCCTCTTCCTCTCCTCCTCCTCCTGCTGTCTCCTCACCTCCAACAGCTCCATCTGGAGGACAAACAGCAGCTGTGATTGGCTGGCAGCTCAGGCCACGCCCCCCAGGAGCAGCCCTCTCACCGTGGTCAGCCTCTCCAGGGCGGAGAAGCGCTCCTCCCAGGTGGCGGCGGACTTCTCGAAGGCCTCGTGACGTTTGATGAGCTTCTCCACCTCGTCCACGCTCTGGCCCATCTCCCTGCTGGACAGGTAGGGCTCCTGGCCCAGCAACCACGCCTCGGCCACGCCCGCATCACGGGAGAACTGGTGCACCTCCAGGACTGGGGGGCAGAGGTCAGGGGAGGTTGGAGGTTAGAGGTCAGGGGAGGGGAGGTCAGAGGAGGTCAGGGGAGGGGAGGTCAGAGGAGGGGAGGTCAGGGGAGGGAGGTCAGAGGAGGGAGGTCAGAGGAGGTCAGGGGAGGGGAGGTCAGAGGAGGTCAGGGGAGGGGAGGTCAGAGGAGGTCAGGGGAGGGGAGGTCAGGGGAGGTCAGAGGAGATAAGAGGAGGGGAGGTCAGAGAGGATGGCGGCAGGTCTTACTGAGGCGTAGCCACTCCCAACGGTCCTCCCACTTATCGATCATCTCCTTCCTCTTGTCCGTCAGCTGCAGCAGCTTCTCTTTGATCTGGACAGAAGGTCTTTGATGACCACCGGTTCGGCCCTGGGGTCCAGCTCAGGCTCCTCCCCTCACCTCCTCACAGGCGTAGTGCTTCCTGGCCAGCAGCGCCTTCCCCAGCTCGATGCACGCCGTGAAGCTGTCGTTACGGGCGTCGATCTCCGCCTTGATGCCCTGGTGGTTGTTCATGAGCAGCTCCACCGAGGACACGTCTCTGAACACACACACACACACACACACACACACACACACACACACACACACACACACACACACACACACACACACACACACACACACACACACACACACACAGCCTCAGGCCTTGGCCCCCTGAGCAGGGCCCAGCAGGGGGCAGCAGACCCACCTGGGGATCTCCTGGGCCTCGATGAGGCGGATCACATCCTCCATCCACAGCAGGAGGTCCCGGACCATGCTGAAGAACCTGAACTTGTCCCCGGTGTCCAGGAGGCGGAGCCTGCGCTGGTCGCAGGCCTCCAGCAGGCTCCTCCAGGCCTCCAGCACCTCGCTCTCTCTCCGCTGGATGTCCTCAGCTTTGTCCCCGGCGTACATGGCCTGGAGACGCACGGCGTCCTCCTGCAGCTGCCTCACCTGTGGGGGAGGAGACGCGGCTGAGCCCAGATGCCCCCCCCCGTCACCCCCCCACACACCCACCTGCGTCCCCAGCGCCTGGATGTCGTGCTCAAAGGCGGTGTGCATCCTCTGCAGCGTCTCCACCGTGTTCTGGTCCCGCCCGTCCTCCTCGGGCAGCTTCTTCTGCTTGTCCAGGATGCGGCCCAGGATCTCCTTGGCGTCGTGGTAGAACTTGTGCAGCTCGAAGGAGGCGGCGAGGATCTGCGTGCGCGTGTCGATGAGCTCCAGCAGGTCGGCCCACGCCTCGTTCAGACCGTCCTTCCACTCCGCCACCGTGGCGGCGTCGCCGTGGCCGCTGTTGATCAGCTCGTCCGCCTGGCGGTTGACGGCGTCCACGCGCTCCTGCCCGATGGTCCCGGTGTCACGGGCGAACTCTCTGAAGCGCTCCTGCAGCATCTGGAGGGAGAGGAGGTGGTGATGATGGTGGTGATGGTGGTGGTGATGATGGTGGTGATGGTGGTGGTGATGATGGTGGTGATAATGGTGATGGTGGTGGTGATGATGGTGGTGATGATGGTGGTGATAATGGTGATGGTGGTGGTGATGATGGTGATGATGGTGATGATGATGGTGGTGATGATGGTGGTGATAATGGTGATGGTGGTGGTGATGATGGTGGTGATGATGGTGGTGATAATGGTGATGGTGGTGGTGATGATGGTGATGATGGTGATGATGATGGTGGTGATGATGGTGGTGATAATGGTGATGATGGTGATGATGGTGATGATGATGGTGGTGGTGATGATGATGGTGGTGATGGTGATGATGGTGATGATGATGGTGGTGATGATGGTGGTGATAATGGTGATGATGGTGATGATGGTGATGATGATGGTGGTGGTGATGATGATGGTGGTGATGGTGGTGGTGATGATGGTGGTGGTGATGATGGTGGTGATGGTGGAGGTGGTGATGGTGGAGGAGTGCTGACAGGTGCACGTACGGTCACGTGCTCGTAGTCCTGCCCCAGCTCGTGGGACCCCGCCACCACCTCCCTCTCGGCAATCCACTGCTCCAGGTCGTCCACCTCCCGGTTGAGCTGGAAGAGGCGGAGCCTCTCATCCAGTTTTCCCCTCCTCTCCTCTGATAGGTCCTTGAGGCCAGCGTACAGCTTATCGACCTGTGACTGCCGCATGCTGATTCGCTCACTGCCACACACACACACACACACACACACACACACAGTTACCATGGTGATGGTGGTAACCGTCACTGGTAACCCCCCCCCCCGGGGTTCTGAAGCTTCTACCTCTCAGGGTGTCCCTCACCCCCCCCCCCCGGGCGTCTACCTCTCAGGGTGTCCCTCACCCCCCCCCTGGGCATCTACCTCTCAGGGTGTCCCTCACCCCCCCGGGCGTCTACCTCTCAGGGTGTCCCTCACCCCCGCGTCTACCCAGGGCGTCTACCTCTCAGGGTGTCCCTCACCCCCCCGGGCGTCTACCTCTCAGGGTGTCCCTCCAGGGTGTCCCTCACCCCCTGGGCGTCTACCTCTCAGGGTGTCCCTCACCCCCCCGGGCGTCTACCTCTCAGGGTGTCCCCCCCCCCGGGCGTCTACTTCAGGGTGTCCCTCCCCCCCCCGGGCGTCTACCTCTCAGGGTGTCCCTCACCCCCCGGGCGTCTACCTCTCAGGGTGTCCCTCACCCCCCACCCCACCCCCGGGCATCTACCTCTCAGGGTGTCCCTCACCCCCCCCCGGCGTCTACCTCTCAGGGTGTCCCTCACCCCCCTGGGCGTCTACCTCTCAGGGTGTCCCTCACCCCCCCCCCCCCGGGCGTCTACCTCTCAGGGTGTCCCTCACCCCCCCCTGGGCATCTACCTCTCAGGGTGTCCCTCACCCCCCCCCTGGGCATCTACCTCTCAGGGTGTCCCTCACCCCCCACCCCCGGGCGTCTACCTCTCAGGGTGTCCCTCACCCCCCCCCGGGCGTCTACCTCTCAGGGTGTCCCTCACCCCCCCCACCCCCGGGCGTCTACCTCTCAGGGTGTCCCTCACCCCCCCGGGCGTCTACCTCTCAGGGTGTCCCTCAGCCACCAGTCCCCTGCTGGTCTTGGACAGCTGGTGGACGGTCTCGGCGTAGTCCTCCACCGCCTGCTCCACGATCTGGTGCTTCTTCTGCATGGTGACGGCGCTCAGCTCGTCCTGACGCCGCCACATCACAGGAGGTTACACACCAAAGCCGAGCGTGAGGGGGCGGGGCCAGGACGGCGCCCTCACCTTGGCCTTCTCCTCTGACATCATGTAGAGCTCCTGCTCGCTCATCCAGGCCTCTGCTTCCGCCGCGTCAAAGTAGTACTGCTGGGCGTGGTGCGCCTCCTGCAGGCGCCCGTGGCGGAGCTCCACCTCCTTCCTCAGCTGCGTCCACAGCTCCTGCAGCTCCAGCAGGCGCTGCTGGATGGCGCCGGCGCCTGAGGCCTCGTCCTGCAGGAGGCTGCGGCTGCGCTCCATGATGTCATCGATGCGAGGCTGATGGCCCTGGACCTCCTTCTGCAGCGTCTGGGACAGAGGACGGGGGGTCAGGGCTGGCGCCGGGGGGTCAGGTGACCTCGGCCGACCCTCACCTGGTTCTTCTTGATGAGCAGCTGGACCGTCTGCAGGTTGTAGCCGTGCTCGGTGGACGTGGCCACCGCCATCCTCTCCTGGACCCACAGCTGGAGAACACAGAGCAGTCAGCTGATGTGTGACATCACCGCCGCTGCAGCCCCGCCCCCACCCGCCCACGCAGGTCAGCGGCGAGCTGCTGCACTCACGATCTCGTCCTCCACGTCGCGGTTGAACTGGTGGACCTCCCTGGAGGCCAGCAGCAGGTTCCTGCGGCGCTGCAGCGGCTCCAGCAGCTCCTGGAACTTCTTCTCCAGCAGCTGCCTCCGCCCGTCCACCTCGTCGGCGTCCTTCACCTCCTGGCTGAGCGCCTTCACCTGGCTCTGCAGCTCCACCACCTCCCGCTGACGCACCTCCACCTGGTTCTCCAACATCTGCAGAGGCGTCGGCGTCAGCGGAGCGGCCAGGGCCGAGGAGCTGCCGGAGAGCCGCCCCGCCTACCTGCTGCTTCTTCAGCAGGATGCTGACGGAGGTCAGGTCCTTGCCGTAGTCGTCGGACTGGATCTGGCCCTCCAGACCGCCCATCCACTTGTCCAGGTCGGCGCAGCTCTGCGTGAACAGCTCGGCCTTGTTGGCGTCGAACAGACACTGAGCTTTGGTCTGCGTGGTGGACTCCAGCTCCTCCCACATGGTCTGCAGCACCGCCAGCTTCTGCTTCACCACCACCTCCGTCTCGGGCTTCTCAGATACCAGCAGAGCGCCGTCCTGTGGCGCCGAGAACACCGTTAGGAAGGGTCCTGTGACCTCTGACCCCTGAGACAGCCACGATGAAGCTGAGGGCATCTCTGCTGCTTCAGCCTCCACTCCAGATAAACCTACACATCTCTCCAGTTATCATTCTCAAATTAGACGCTCCCTCATTAAATATGCGAGGACTTAAGTCTATAATATAACTCTATATTCTTGGCTGAAGAAGCTGGTAATACAAGCGTGACCTTCACGGCCCCGAGAGCCCTTTAGACCAATCAGGAGCAGACAAACTGATATCAGCCAATCAGCTGTTTCTGTGGCTGCTGAGAGGAAGCGACCATATTTGGAGGGGACAGCCCATGCAGGCTCCGCCCAGCCCCGACCACATGACCTGGGCTGGTCCCAGCTACGTTAATCTGCTGTTGGACGGCCCCGTTTGAGGACCAGTCTGACCTTCTGGATCTTCTGGAGCCACTCCTTGTTGGACTGCAGCTCAGCCATGAAGGCCTGGTGCTTCAGCCACTTGCTGTGCAGGTTGCGGGCCTCGTCGTAGGTCATGTCCTGGGCCGAGAGCATCTTCTCGTTGATCCACAGAGTCAGCTGGAGACAAGCACAGAGTGAGGCTCCTGCCCGAGGGCCTGCTGAAGCTGCAGGGCCAGCTGACCTCTTGGCAGTCTTGTAGAAACTTCTGCAGGTCTCTGTTGTCCTTCAGCCTCATCAGCAGCTCCACCGCCGCCTCTCGGTTCTTCCTCTGTCTGAAGCGGGAGGAGATGTTGGGAGAGGTCCAGGAGGAACCTGCGCCGAGCCCGCCGCCCTACCTGCTGTCGATGGAGGCCACTCTCTCCTGGATCCGCTCAGCGTTCACGTTGCCGTCGCTGGTGAGCCGCCTGCCGGCCTCCACCACGCCGTTGATCTTCTCCTCGTTGGCGTCCATGGTGGTCATGAAGTCCTCCTGCTTCTTGATGGCGGCCTCTGCTCCTTCCAGGGTGGTGGGCATCTCGGTGTGGGCCAGGACGTACTCCTGCGGACCGCGAGAGGGAGCGCTGAGCCGAGGCGCGGAGCGGGGCGGGGCGGGGCGGGGGGCTCACCTGGTTGTTGAGGAAGGCCTCGGCCTGCTTGGTGTCCCTGAGGAACAGCTGGTAGGAGTGGGACTGGGACAGCAGGTTCTGCCGGTTCTCCCACATCTTGTGCAGCTCGTTCCAGCCAGTGTCGAGCGCCTGCAGCCGCTGGCGCAGGAACATGTACTGGGCGTCCGTCTGGCCCTGGGTCACCATCTCCCCCATGTCCCGCATCTTCTGGTAGTCCTCCTCGTAGTTCTGGATCTCGTTCTTGATGCCCTCGTGCTGGGCCATCAGCTTCTCGGCCTCGGCCAGCGTGTTGGGCATGTCCTCAGAGGCGATGGCCGTCTGCGTGCGCGACAGCCACGACTGGAAGTCGTCCAACTCCCGCAGGAACTGCTGCAGCTTCCGGGCCTCCCCCAACGAGTCCTCGCGGTTCTTCAGGGTGTTCTTCATCTCCTCCCAGACGGTGGTGATCTCCACCAGGTGTCCTGAGATGGCCTTGGCCTGCTCGGGGTGCTCCTCTCCCAGGCGCTGGGCCTCTCCTCGCAGATCTCCCAGCTTGTCCTCGATGGCGGCCAGGTCTCGCTCCATCCCCGTCAGTTTGCGCTGCAGGGCCATGACCCCGGTGAGGTCGTTGCCCAGCTCCTGGGTGGACTCAATCACCTTGGTCTTCTCTATGATCCAGGACTTGGTCTCGTTGCAGTCAAGGTGGTAGTTCTGAACCCCCAGAGCAGAGTTCAGAGACTCCTTCTTCTGGTCCACGAGGTCGCGGAACTGGCTCCACCTGACAACGAAAGCAGAAGCAGCCTGCAACAACTGCACCAGCAACCAAACAGGACGTTCCTCGGTCTAGGAGTCACCACTGTGAAGGCTCCCTGATCGAGGAAGATGGAGCTGAGCTCTGGGACAGGGACTGGCTGGGGACTGGTTGGACCTGGTTGGGGTATGGTTGAGTACTGGTTGGGGTCTAGTTGGGACTGGTTGAGCCTGGTTGGGGCCTGTTTGGGACTGGTTGGGAGCTGGTTGGGGACTGGTTAGGGCCTGGTTGGGGACTGGTTGAGTACTGGTTGGGGGCTGGTTGAGTACTGGTTGGGGTCTAGTTGGGACTGGTTGAGCCTGGTTGGGAGCTGCTTGGGGACTGGTTGGGGACTGGTTAGGGCCTGGTTGGGGACTAGTTAGGGCCTGGTTAGGGACTGGTTGGGACTGGTTGGGAGCTGCTTGGGGACTGGTTGGGAGCTGCTTGGGGACTGGTTGGGGCCTGTTTGGGACTGGTTGGGAGCTGCTTGGGGACTGGTTAGGGACTGGTTGGGGACTAGTTAAGGCCTGGTTGGGACTGCTTGGGGACTGGTTGGGGACTGGTTAGGGATTGGTTGGGGACTAGTTAGGGCCTGGTTGGGGACTGGTTGGGGCAGATTGGGAGCTGCTTGGGGACTGGTTAGGGCCTGGTTGGGGACTGGTAGGGGACTGGTTGGGGCGAATCACGGCCTCTACCTGTTGTTGAGCTTGTCCTGCTGCGTCCTGATGTCCTTCTCGCTGGGGTGTCCATTGTGTATCAGCTGCCGGGCGATCTGGTTGACCACGGCCACGCGGGACGCCTGGCTGTTCATCTCTGGCTCCAGACTTTCAAACCTGCCACAGGAGAACAGGTGAGCAGAGTCCAGAGGTCCAACCCCCCCCCGGGTCCTACCTGTGCTGGACCACTTCCAGGTCCTCTAGCTTCTCTGGGATCTCTGTGCCGTTGAGCCACAGCTCCTTCTCATCGATCCAGAGCTGGCAGGCGTCGGCCTCACTGAACATCTTGTAGAGGGCCAGGGCGTCCTGCAGCGCCTGCTTCCTGAGCCGCGTCAGCTCCGACACCTCCTTGTAACGCTCCTCGATGCCGGCCAGGCGGGCCCGCACGTCATCCGCCGAGGCGTCGGCCGCCGGGGCGTCGGCCGCCACCGGCAGCGCCGCCGCCTGCTCGTGGAGGGAGTCGATGACGGGCCGGTAGCTGGCCACCTCAGCGGCGGCGTCCTTGTGCTTCCTGACCAGGGCCTGGGTGGAGAACTCGTCGTGGCCCGTCTCTCCGCTGGACACGATGCGCAGGGCGTCCAGCATCCAGGCGTCCACGTCGTCGGCGTCCGCCTGGAACTGGTGCAGCGCCAGAGCCGCCTCCAGCCGCCGCTTCCTGGCCGCGGCCAGCCGCTCCAGCCCCGCCCACTGGGCCGCCAGCTCCGCCATGCGCTCCTGGATCTTGGCGGAGGCGAAGTGGCGTGCGTCCACCATGGCCTGGCCCTCGGCCACGGTGTGCTGCAGGTGTCCGGCGCGGCCGCTCATCTCGTCCTCAAGGGCGCGCTGCTGGCTGAGCAGCCGCAGCGCCCCCGTCAGGTCCCTGCCCTGCTCCTCCGTGGACAGGATCTGCTCCTTCTCCCGGATCCAGCCCTCCTCCTCCGCCATCTCCCAGAAGAACTTCCAGAGGCGGCGGGACTCCTCCAGGCGGGCGCGGCGCTCGGCGGCCAGCTGGGTCAGCTCCTGGTAGCTGAAGTCCAGGTGGGACACGCGGTCCTGGATGACCTGGGGGTCACAGGGCTTGTAGCCTGGGGAGGAGAGCAGGGTCAGCCCCAAGCCTGGGTGAAGCCCGTCTGACCTTCAGCTTCAGGAGGACTCACCCTCGCCGGTCACGGCGTACTTGTTGGCGTTGGTGTTGACGGCCTTCACCCTCTCGGCCTGGATGGAGATGTCGGCCTCCACCAGCGCGTGCTTCTGCAGCAGGTCCTCCACCCCCAGCAGATGTTTGCCGTAGTCTTGAGACAGCAGCAACATCTGCACAAGCAGGACAGCAGAGTCCAGAAGTTCGCCTCGGTGTCTGACTACGAGGAAAGCTGCGGACCTGAACGCACCTTCATCTCGTCCATCCAGTCCATGATGTAGAGCATCTCCTGGAAGACCCTCTGCAGGCCCAGGTTCATCTCCAGCCGCTGTCTCCGGGCCTTCAGCAGCTCCAGCAGGTACTCCCACAGGCGGATCACGTTGTCCTTCCTGGCAGTGATGCGTTTGATGTCGTGGTAGCTCTCAACCTCCAGCTCCTTCGCCACGGCAACCACCGCCTGCACGCGTTCCTCGTACGCCGCGATGTCCGTCTCGATGGCCTCGTGCTTTTTGGTGGCCGCCTCCACGGCCTGAAGGTCATAGCCGAAGTTGTCCTGGAGAGAGGGGGGTGAGCTGCTGGCCTGGTGTCCACCCCGGAGGAACCAGGGAGCAGCTCCTCACCTGGGACACCAGCCTCTGGTTCTCGCTCAGCCACGTCTCCCTCATGGCCGCCTTCCGGTCAAAACGCCGGGCCAGCTGCTCCAGCTTCTCCTGACGGATCAGCTCCGTCCTCAGAGCCAGCTCCCTCTCGTGCTCTGCCTTCTCCAGTCGCTCCCAGGCCTGAGGGACGACAGGACATCAGGAGGCTCCTTCACCACAGGAGCCTCCAGACCTGAGCTCTTCACGAGCAGGTCCAGCTGCCAGCAGCAGGTCTGACCTTGTTGATGTCTGAGATGAGTTTTCCCTCTCGGGGCATGTAGACCTTCTGGTTGTTGGCCCTCATCTTACTCTGAATGGTGAAGAGAAGGACCTCCAGGTTCCCCTTCTCTGTGAACCTAAAGAGAGAGAGCAGCAGCGTGAAGGAGTGTCCTCCTGGTGGAGAGCCAGATGGAGAGCTGATGGAGAACGTCCTGACTTGGGAGGCTTCTCCACGGTCCTGTAGGTGTTGAAGGCCTGGAGCTGCTGCTGGACTCCAATCAGAGAGTTGGCGAACTTCCTGTTGTTGAGGATGATGATGGTCTGCTCGATCCACTCCAGCAGGTCTGAGGCCAGACACTCGTACTTCTCGATCATCTTCTCTGCCTCGATGGCGTGGTCCAGCACCTGGATGTGAGGACCATCGGTCAGAGCAGAAGGTAGATGACCGACGGGTCTGAACACCACCTGACGGCGGATGGGTCGTTTCCTGACCTTGCCGATACGTTTGCCCTCCACCTTCAGAGCCTTCATCTTAGAGAAGTAGTGGTAGTAGGTGACCACGTAGGTGATGACGGACTTCTCATCAGGGTGGTCCACGCTGATGTCTGCACACAGGAGCAGGAAGTGACCATGTGTGGACAGAGGTGGACACCAGAACCTTCTACACACGAGGAACCACCGCTGGAGGGCGTGGGACCTCTCGACGTCCTCACACCTCCAACAGTCACCTCCAGAGTTTAGGCTCCACCAACTGACTTCAGTGACGGTGAGGTTACCTTCAGGGTCCAGCAGCTTGGTGAGGCCCAGGTGCTGCTCAGCCAGGTTGAAGGCGTTCTGAAGGTTGTAGTGAGCGTTGGACTTCTTCAGCTTGTCGAAGTCGACCAGGTCAGGTCTGAGTGAGGAGAGGAGCGATGAAGATGGGCTGGGTCCTAACGGAGGACCACGCTGTTACCTGTGCTTGTGGATCAGAGCGTTGAAGGCCATCCCGTCCCTCCAGCTCGTGGTGAAATTGTGAATGTTGACGTTGGGATACCTGCAGGAGGAACACACCTCATGATGATGATGATGTCACCGTCTGGTGAGCGGACGTAACGGAGGTCCAGTCTCACCCTGCTGTCTTCATCTGACACCACAGCAGCAGAGCGTCTTTAGCCGAGCGCTTCTCTTTGTTGTCCTCAGTCTCCACGCTGATGTCCTGGATCTGGACACAGTCACACCTGGTCACACCTGTACACCCTTACATACACCTGTACACCCTTACACACGCCTGTACACACTTACACACACCTGTACACCCTTACACACACCTGTACATCTTTACACATACCTGTACACCCTTACACACACCTGTACACCCTTACATACACCTGTACACCCTTACACACACCTGTACATCTTTACACATACCTGTACACCCTTACACACACCTGTACACACTTACACACACCTGTACACCCTTACACACACCTGTACATCTTTACACACACCTGTACACCCTTACATACACCTGTACACCCTTACACACGCCTGTACACACTTACACACACCTGTACACCCTTACACACACCTGTACACACTTACACACACCTGTACACCCTTACACACACCTGTACACACTTACACACACCTGTACACCCTTACACACACCTGTACACACTTACACACACCTGTACACCCTTACACACACCTGTACACCCTTACACACACCTGTAGATCTTTACACATACCTGTACACCCTTACACACACCTGTAGATCTTTACACATACCTGTACACCCTTACATACACCTGTACACCTTTACACACACCTGGTCACACCTGTACACCCTTACACACACACCTGTACACCCTTACGCCCAGGTGACACCTGATCAGAGCCGAGTCACACCTGAGCACCCCCCACTGTAACTCCTCTTTCATCTTAGGGTCGACCCCCCTAATGCCCCCCTCCTCCATCTTAAGGTCACCTGCTGTTACAGTATGTACACTCCCTGTTGATCTGTGTGAAGCCTCACTAGAACAGCTCTGGATCAGATCTTCAGACTCTGGATCAGATCATCAGATCATCAGACTCTGGATCAGATGTTCAGACTCTGGATCAGATGTTCAGACCCTGGATCAGATCATCAGATCATCAGACTCTGGATCAGATCATCAGATCTTCAGACTCTGGATCAGATCATCAGATCTTCAGACTCTGGATCAGATCTTCAGACTCTGGATCAGATCATCAGATCATCAGACTCTGGATCAGATCATCAGATCTTCAGACTCTGGATCAGATCATCAGATCTTCAGACTCTGGATCAGATCTTCAGACTCTGGATCAGATCATCAGATCATCAGACTCTGGATCAGATCATCAGATCTTCAGACTCTGGATCAGAAGTGTTTCCAGGAAGCCTCTGCTCTATCACGGTGTGATATGACTGGTCGATCTGAGGAATGTGATATCACCTGAACTTTGTTAACACACCTGTTAGACAAACAGGAGCACATCTGGACTTTAACCTCAACATTGCCCAATCAGAAGTGTCTGTTGGGGTAAAAGGGGCGTGGCTTCCACAACTATTCATACAATCACTGTGTGTGGGGGTGTCCTCATTCTACTATCAAAGTGAGGACATTCTGGCTATTCAGAGGTCAGGTAGAACGGGTCAGAGGTCAGGGGGTCAGGTAGGACGGGTCAGAGGTCAGGTGGTCAGGTAGGACGGGTCAGAGGTCAGGTGGTCAGGTAGGATGGGGAAGGGGCTGGGTGATACATTATGACGATGAGGGTCCCCACAAAGATACAAGCACAAGGGTGTGTTGGGTGTGTGTGTGGTGAGGGTGCGTCTCCATGGTGATGATCACAGCCGATACCTGGAAGCGGAGGATGATGGTCCAGATGAGGCCCAGGGTCAGACGGTGGTTCCCGTCCACAATGTCGTGAGAGCCCATGTTCTCCAGGTGGACCCGCTGCTCCTTCAGGAACTGCAGGGCTTTGTCCACGTTCTCCAGACAGTGGATCCGCATCCGCCCTTTGGTGGGTTTGGGCTGGAGACACAGAGGAACACAAGAAGAGCACCTTCAGCTCTCCTCATGCACCATCCTGAAGATGCTGCTGGACGGGTGTGTGTGTGTGTGTAAGAGTGAGTGTGTGTCTGTGTGTGGGAATGAGTGTGTGTCTGTGAATGAGTGTGTTTGTGAGTGTGTGTGTGAGTGAGTGTGTGTGTGAGTGTGTGTACTGACCAGCTTCTCTCCTGACAGGACCTCCAGTAGTTTGATGAGCATGCGTCCGTCCCTCAGGTCCATGTAGAGGTCTGTGATCCTGCAGGACACTCTGGACAGGTGAGAGTTCACCCACTTAGTGAAGGTCTTCTTCTGCACCGCTTCACGCTCATCTGTGGACACACACACACACACACGTGTGATTACAGGTAGCATAAAGCTGCCACTGAGCCATTGTTCACACCACAGACAGCGTCAACGTGTTACCATGGCAACAGACAGGGTTGTGTGATCTGACTGAGAACGTTCCTCAGGTGTTTGACCTCCACCTGAGGGACACAGGAGATGCCCTCATCCATTGATCAGCCTAAGCCCCGCCCCCTGACCTTCCGACTCCGGCCCAGAACCAGAGAAGTGAGAAAGAAACGAGAGTGAGGTTCTCCAGAACCACGGCGCCCGTTACCTTGAAGCTGTTTGAATCGACCCTCCAGAGGGTTGTAGCTACGCTCCACCACCACCGCCTCCTCCTCTGTCACCTCCATCAGCGCCACACACACACGCTCACACACACACGCTCACACACACGCCACACACACGCTCACACACACGCTCACACCAGCCCCTCAGCTCAACAACACGGTCCTGCTAAAAGTGCAGCTGCCCAGAGGAAACATCACCGCTCCACAGAGAAGCTGAAGGACACCTGAAGCAGCTACGAGCACCGAAGAACGTCTGTGTGAAGACAGGACGTCCTCACGCTCGGGGGCGGGAAAAGGAAAGAGTCCAAAGGTCAACGGGACGCCTACACGCGTGTATGTCCTGCTGCTGTGGGTGTGTGTGTGAGTGTGTGTGTGAGTGTGTGTGTGAGTGCGTGTGTGTTTTGGAGGGAAACAGAACAATCAGACAGAGTTGCCAAGAGGAAGCTTCAAGAGCAGAAAAGGAATGAGCAGTGGATACACACACACACAGGCCACGCCCCCTGCTATCACTGGAGGAGGAGCCTCAGTCCCAGGTTTTGTTCTGAACATCATCGTTCTGCCTGAGGTCAAAGGTCAAACCACAATCCTGTAGAAATGCAACGGTGGTGGTGAATTAATCAGCCAGAGGACCTTGAGCATGATCACATGACCTCAGAGAGAGTGTGTGTGTCTGTGTGTGAGTGTGTGTCTGTGAGTGAGTGTGTGAGTGTGTCTGTGTGGGTGAGTGTGTGTGAGTGTGTCTGGGTGTGTGTGCGTAAGAGTGTGTGAGTGTGTGCCTGTTTGTGTGTGTGTGTGTGTGAGTGTGTATGTCCCCTGCTTCCCTTCATTGTTCTGTCACATTCCTGATTGAAGGACAGGAAGAAAGAAACAAACATCCTGCGCGCACGCACGCACACACACACGCACACACACACACGCGCACACACACGCACACACACACTCCCAATGACCTAACTGCCTAGCAGACAGCCAATCACAGGGCTCCATCTTAGGGGCAGAGCCACGCCCCTTTCAGCAGTGAGTTGAACAGGAAATGACATCAGCGGCTGGGCGTGGCCGTGTGTGACTCTACCTGCGAGCGCCTTGATGCGGGAGCGCTCGAAGAGGCGTGCGGAGCTGTTCTCGTTGTCCCAGTCGTCGTCCCAGCGGTTGTTGACGGTGTCGATGCTGCTGTACTGCTGCTGCAGCTCCATGTGGTCGAACTCGGCCGCCACCGTCGTCATGGTTACCTCTTCCTTGGGACGCAGGGACACGTCAACATGGATTCAGGCCCACACCTGCACAGCAGACAGCAAGTCAGGCCCAGGTCAGAGGTCATCGTGATGACATCACCATCCGTGTGTTTGCTTCAACACACACAAAACACACAACCAGCAGGGGGCCCCAACATAACGTGAGTGAGAGAGTGAAAGAGTGAGGGAGTGAGTGAAGGAGTGAGGGAGGGAGGGAGTGAAAGAGTGAGGGAGTCAGTGAGGGAGGGAGGGAGTGAAAGAGTGAGGGAGTCAGTGAGGGAGTCAGTGAGGGAGTGAAAGAGTGAGGGAGTCAGTGAGTGAGGGAGGGAGTGAAAGAGTGAGGGAGTCAGTGAGTGAGGGAGGGAGTGAAAGAGTGAGGGAGTCAGTGAGGGAGTCAGTGAAAGAGTGAGGGAGTCAGTGAGGGAGTCAGTGAGGGAGTGAAAGAGTGAGGGAGTCAGTGAGTGAGGGAGGGAGTGAAAGAGTGAGGGAGTCAGTGAGGGAGTCAGTGAAAGAGTGAGGGAGTCAGTGAGGGAGTCAGTGAGGGAGTGAAAGAGTGAGGGAGTCAGTGAGTGAGGGAGGGAGTGAAAGAGTGAGGGAGTCAGTGAGGGAGTGAAAGAGTGAGGTAGTCAGTGAGGGAGGGAGGGAGTGAAAGAGTGAGGGAGTCAGTGAGGGAGTCAGTGAGGGAGTGAAAGAGTGAGGGAGTCAGTGAGGGAGTGAAAGAGTGAGGTAGTCAGTGAGTGAGGGAGGGAGTGAAAGAGTGAGGGAGTCAGTGAGTGAGGGAGGGAGTGAAAGAGTGAGGGAGTCAGTGAGTGAGGGAGGGAGTGAAGGAGTGAGGGAGTGAAAGAGTGAGTGAAAGAGTGGGTGTGTGTTAATGTACAAGTGAGCGTGTTATTGAATGAGTGAGTCAGTGGGTGAGTGTGCGTTACTGTGTTAATGTATGAGTGTGTGTGTTATTGAGGGTGTGTGTGTTTGTGAGTGTGTGTGTGTGTTAATGTATGAGTGTGTGTGTTTGTGTCTGTGTTAATGTATGAGCGTTATTGAGTGTTTGTGAGTGTGTGTGTTAATGTATGAGTGTGTGTTTGTGTGTGTTAATCCATGAGTAACTGTGTTATTGAGTGTGCGTTTGTGTGTTAGTGAGTGCGTGTGTTGTTGAGCGAGGGCTCTGATTGGCTGCTGCTGGTCATGTGGCCTCAGCTAATGGAGGATGTAAACACGCTGGTGCTCTCAGGAGTCTGCTGGGACTTCTCCTCCATTAGGGCGTCTCACTTCCCACAATCCTCTGCTGCCTGATGGGAACGCATCAGAGAGGTGACCTCTGACCCCTTTATCATTTAATGTCTGCTACCCCAGCGTGTCCGTCAGGCCCGGTCCTGATCAAAGGTCCGTTTGGTTCTGATCAAACGGGGCGTTTCCCTCAGCAGCCCTGACAGGAAGTGGGCCTGGCCCCGCCCTCTCCCCCGGGACGCACGTCACTGCACATTCCTGAGGCGTGACGGGCGCCCCAGCGCGGCCCCTCCCAGTTCCCATCCAGCTGTGATGGGGAGCATCAAAATACGCTCCCAGCAAAACACTGAGGACAGGCAGAAGAAGTCCATCGTGGATGGTGATGGTGACCAGGCGTACGCACGACCATCCTAACGGCGGCGGTGACAGACGGCAGCTCCCCTCACACACCAGCAGGTCCTCCAGGAGACCCCTCACACACCAGCAGGTCCTCCAGGAGACCCCTCACACACCAGCAGGTCCTCCAGGAGACCCCTCACACACCAACGGGTTCTCCTCACACCATCAGGTCCTCCTCACACCATCAGGTCCTCCTCACACCATCAGGTCCTCCTCACACCATCAGGTCCTCCTCACACCAGCAGGTTCTCCTCACACCATCAGGTCCTCCTCACACCATCAGGTCCTCCTCACACCATCAGGTTCTCCTCATGCCAGGAGGTCCTCCTCATGCCAGGAGGTTCTCCTCACACCATCAGGTCCTCCTCACACCATCAGGTCCTCCTCACACCATCAGGTCCTCCTCACACCATCAGGTTCTCCTCATGCCAGGAGGTCCTCCTCACACCATCAGGTTCTCCTCATGCCAGGAGGTCCTCCTCACACCATCAGGTCCTCCTCATGCCAGGAGGTCCTCCTCACACCATCAGGTCCTCCTCACACCATCAGGTCCTCCTCACACCATCAGGTTCTCCTCACACCATCAGGTTCTCCTCACACCATCAGGTTCTCCTCATGCCAGGAGGTCCTCCTCACACCATCAGGTCCTCCTCACACCATCAGGTTCTCCTCATGCCAGGAGGTTCTCCTCACACCATCAGGTCCTCCTCACACCATCAGGTTCTCCTCACACCATCAGGTTCTCCTCACACCATCAGGTTCTCCTCATGCCAGGAGGTCCTCCTCACACCATCAGGTTCTCCTCACACCATCAGGTCCTCCTCACACCATCAGGTTCTCCTCACACCAGGAGGTTCTCCAGGAAGGCCTCTCCTCCACAAACATCAGAACAGAGTCGGGAGCCTCCAACCATCCAGCGCTGCCACGCCTTCATCACCTTCACCAACATTTACACCTCATCGTTCTCTGAAAGGAGATCTCCACCATCACCAAAGGTCTCTCCTCACCTCCTGAAGGAGGCACGGAAGGAAGCAAGGGAAGGAGAGACGTCCTCCAACCCTCAGCCAGGGTCCTGAAAGTGTGTGTTCTCATCTGTGATGCTCCAGTAACAGGTGTGTGTGTGTGTGTGCGTGTGTCCGTCCCTCCCTCTGAGCCTTGATCATGACTGATCAAAGCCCACTCTGATTGGACCACTCTGGTCATGTGACATCACTGGTGGCGTTCCAGAAACAGCAGAAGGACCAAGGTCACGTGCACACACACGCTCACGTGCACACACACGCTCACGTGCTGTAAACACACCTGATCGACCAGGTGCTCATCAATAACCACATTACGCAACGTTTCTTTGATCTTAATGAAACAAAGACAGTCTGAGGTTAGCTTAGCACGGCTGCTCAGCGGGACATCGTCCCCTGTGGGACAGCGGGGGACACCCCGTCATGTCGACAGGAAGTGTGTGTGTGTGTGTGTGTGTGTGTGTCCAGGTCGTGCTGCTCGTCCCTTTGTTCTCCCGCTCTGTCAACACAAACAGCAGTAATCAAAGATCAAAGCAGGGTGTTGTCTCCCAGCTTTGATCCTCGCCTGGACGGACGTCAGCAGAACAACGCCCCCCCCAGCTGGCCCGGTTCCTGGTCCTGGGACCCTCAACAACTCCGTCTGACCCGGTACCTGGGTCAGTCTCAGACCTGGACCCTTCCGGAACCAGAACCCAGTGTTGTTAAACACGTGACGTCATCAGTGTGGGCCCCTCCGGGTGGGGCCCCCCCGCCTGGCTCCGGCCCTGCGTGACTCCCGCCGTGAGGGGGCCTCCAGAACCGGGCCTGGTCCCGGGCCTGGTCCCGGGCCTGGACCCGCTGCTCCGGGGGGTTATTGTCCTGCACGGACGCGCGCGCGCACGCGCCCCTCCTGCTCGCGCGGCCACGCCTGTTTTCGCGTCCATGGCGCACCGTTATTACCCTCCATCCCGGGGGTCCGGGGGGGCTGGCCCCGCCCCCGGGCCCCGACCCCCCCGGGACCCCCCGGGCCCCCCACCCGCACACGGAGCCAAGTTTGCGGGAGAAGCTGAAGCCGAGCGGCGAGCGGAGGTCCGGGGGAGGATGGGGGAGGTGGGGGAGGTGATGGGGGAGGTGGGGGACGCGGGGGAGGAGGATGGGGGACAGCAGGGCTCACCTTCGGAGCGCAGGACCGAGCGGAGCCGCAGACGCTGCAGGACGGAGCTCCAGACTGCTGCAGGGGCCGACGGGAAAGAATCCGCACTGCCGCCCCCTCCTCCTCCACGCGGTCACGTGACGGCCCCCCCGGCCTGACCCGGCCCCCCGCACTGACCCGGCCCCCCCGGCCCGACCCGCCTCACCTCGCCCTCTGTCGCCCCCCCAGAAACACTTTAATGCAGACGAACGCGGGCCGCATCAACCTGGAGGTCGCGCCCGCCGCTGGGGGCGCTGCGGAGCACATGAGCCAGGCCCCGCCCCCCGCCTTGGCCCCGCCCACCCGCTGCAATCAAAGCTCCCATTTATTCGGGCCGCTCCAGCAGGAAGTGGAGCTCCCAGGAGGCTGGCGCTGAGGCTCATGGGAAATGTAGGCGCGGGGCCGTCTGGCTGCTGACGTCATCACAGACGCCATGAGAGGCGGACAGAGGCTTGTGGGGGGGGGGCACCAGAACAGGTGATTTACCTTTAGAAAGGAGCGACTTCCTGATGTTTTACTGGAACGTTTAATCTCAGAAACATCAGATGAAAAACGAACGTAAATACAAAACTTCTGACAGCAGCTGGGCGGCGTCGCCTCAACGCCAGGTAGGAAGGGGCGGGGCCTCAGAAGTCCAGCCACTCGGTGAGGTAGACGCAGGTGGAGGGGGAGATCTCTCCGCCCTCGTGACAGTCGTCAAACACCTGAGGAGAGGAAGGGCGCGTCAGAGCCTGGCCGCCACGCCGGGGCCCCGCCCCCGCCGCGGCGCGCTCTTACCGGGCAGAGGCCACAGGGCGTCCTGATGAGGCCCGTGGGCTGGATGACGGCGTTCACGCCGCGGTACAGCTTCACCTGCCCGTCCACGCTGCCCACCGTGCCCTCCTTCGCTGCGATCACCGTCATCTCTGCCTTCCCGTCGTAGATCAGCGTGTTCAGGATGGTCTCGATGTCGTCCATGGACAGGTCCACCTGCACACGGGGCGGGGTCAGCAGGGGCGCGGTCACAGAGGGGCGGGGCCGGGGAGCCTCACCTTGCTGATGCCCAGCTCACAGATGTATTTCCACACCTCGTGGGACGTGGCGAAGGAGCTGTTCCTCTGGACCATGGGGCTGTGTTTACCCTCCCTCGCCGCCTCCGCCTGAACACACCACAGGTCACGTGACCCCCTCTGAACACACCACAGGTCACGTGACCTTCAGCACCCACATGCTGTTGGTCCAGACAACCAGAGACACCAGGTCCTCCCTCATCATCACCCCCCCAGGCCTGTTCTCAACCTCCTGAACCTCTCTGATCTCTTCACCGTCCCTCATTTCTCCCTCCCTCCCTCCCTCACCCCCTCACCTCTGATCTCTCCATACTTTGCTCTCTTCATCACCCCCCCAAGCCCCCACCCCCATATCTCTCCATACTTTGCTCTCTTCATCACCCCCCCGATCTCTCCATACTTTGCTCTCTTCATCACCCCCCCGATCTCTCCATACTTTGCTCTGCAGGAACTTGAAGCACTGCTGGTTGAGGACCTCTACGAACTCAGACTCAAAGTCCTGGTCGCTGTACCAGGCGCCCCCCGTCACTGAGCGGTCTGGCTGCAGGTTGTAGAGCATGTAGACCTTCTTCTTGGAGGCCTGCAGACATCACAGATGAAGGGGTGAGGAGCCCCCAGACCACGCCCCGCTCACCCCTTCACTCACGCACCGCCACAGACTTCACGGCCTTGATCAGCTTCTTGCTCTCCAGGTTCTTCAGGATCTTGTTGATCTCAGTCAGGGGGAGGTTGCTCTTGAAGCGGATGTCTCTGCTCCAGATGCCTGCAGGATGGGGGACCAGGGACCATCAGGGACCGCCATGAGGGACAGACCGTCTGAGCCTCCACTCTCTCCATCGTCCCTCTGAAGGTCAGGCCCGTCTCACCTTTGTTCCCGGCGTCCTCGATGATCTGGTAGACCAGCTTCTCCTGGTTGTCAGATCCTTTCATCTTGCTGAAACAACAGGAGCTCCGTCAAGCTGCGTCACATCTGGAGCATCAGGGTGTTTACCTGGTGCTCTGAAGGTCCTTCATCCTGTACAGGAGTCCAGAGCTGTTCTTCAGCAGGTCCAGCTGACCCTGCAGACACCACCAGGGTGAGGACACACACACACACTCTCACAAACACACTCTCTCTCAAACACACAAACACTCAACACACTCTCTCTCTCTCATACACGCACTCTTTCACATACTCACACACTCTCACACTCTCTCACACACACTCTCTCACACTCACACACTCTCTCACACACACACTCTCTCTCTCACACACACTCTCTCTCTCACACACACACTCTCTCTCACACACACACTCTCTCTCACACACACACTCTCTCTCTCACACACACTCTCTCACACACACACTCTCTCTTTCACACACACACTCTCTCTCACACACACACTCTCTCTCACACACACACTCTCTCTTTCACACACACTCTCTCTCTCTCATGCACACTCACACACACACACTCCCAGAGGAGACCTTCTCCAACACTGACCAGAGACAGCAGCTTGTTGATGGCCATGGCCCTCTGCTGAGGCTCCAGGTGAGGCATGTCGTTCTGAATCACCTGGTCTGTGATGCCATGAGGAAACTGCTGACACAGCTCTTTGATCCTGCACACACACACACACGCACACACACACACAGGCAGCTGTGACATTTGTTGGACAAACTGGAAGTCCCGTTGTGATGGTTCCAGGTGGAGGCAGGTGTCTCCATCTGTCCCCAGATGTCTCCACCAGTCCCCACATGTCCCCACATGTCTCCACCTGTCCCCAGGTGTCTCCACCAGTCCCCAGGTGTCTCCACCAGTCCCCACATGTCCCCACATGTCTCCACCTGTCCCCAGGTGTCTCCACCTGTCCCCAGATGTCTCCACCTGTCCCCAGGTGTCTCCACCAGTCCCCACATGTCCCCACGTGTCTCCACCTGTCCCCACATGTCTCCACCTGTCCCCACCTGTCCCCAGGTGTTCAGGTTTTCTCTCACCTGTTCTCCACCTCCGCGGGGTCTGAAACACTCGTCTCCTTCTTCACCTTCACCTCGGCCATGCTGGACCGAGTTGGACAGGTGTTAATCTGATGTTCAACTGTTGTTAATCTGATGTTCAACTGTTGTTAATCTGATGTTCAACTGTTGTTAATCTGATGTTCAACTGTTGTTAATCTGATGTTAAACAGATGTTCCCCCTCCTGTTTCTCCCCTGATGGACCGATGCTAACCCCGATGCTAACCCCCTGTTGCCCCCTGCTGCCCTCCTGTTGCCCTCCTGTTACCCCCCTCCTCTGTTGCCCTCCTAATGCCCCCTCCTGCTGCCCCCTCCTGCTGCCCCCCTCTGTTGCCCCCCCACACACACACACACTTCGGCCTCAGAAGCTGTTTTTCTGCTGTTAGCTTTGTTAGCTCCGATAGCGTTGTCGTCTCAGTGACGTCACGGCCCCAGGGTCCTCGGGTGCGGGCTGTCCTGAAACGTGCCGGTTTAAAACGAAGCGTCCTCACCGTGTGAGTTAAAACGATCCAGAAAACGACGTTTGTGTTCTTACCCGACAGGTGTCTTTGAACTATCGGCCTGCTCCTGAAGGTACTTGGGGGATTTAAGGCCAAATGAAATGATGATGAACTCCTAAAATAAGACGCCTCCGCGTTGCCATGGTGACACTTCCTCAAACAGCCGCCAGAAGCCTGAGGTAAGAAGGTTTTAGATTAAATAAACTTTGAGCTCGAACCTGCTTCAGTGTTTGAGAGTCAAGGGTTCACAATCCTGATTATGTCCTGGGAAGGTTTCTAAAGATCACAGCTCTCACACCAACAGACGTGTGATCAAACCTGTTATAAAACCTGCTAACACCCTGTTGAGGCTCAGCTGTCGACCGGGAGGAGTCCGTCCGACAATCAAATATGTTACTATAAATATAGATACATATGTTAATATGTGTTCTCCTCCTGGGGACTTCCTCCTGGGAGCATTGGGAGGACCAACAGTGACACTGGGAGCACTGGGAGGACCTGCTGGTGACACTGGGAGGACCTGCTGAACCCAGGTGGTGTTTCTGGATCAATCTGATGAGGGATAGAGACCACAAGAACCAGATCAGAGATCCACAGAGGGCTGCTCCTCAGAGACGGGGGAGAACCTCAGTGGACCTCCTTTTTCTCCTGCTGGGTCTCCTCCTGCTCAGCTCTAGAAGGACCTGAGCAGGAGGAGACCTAGGACACGTGGAGGACAAACTGTCTACCAGTGGACATGGGTCTGCCCCAGAATCACCCACCCAAGAGAGGATGATGGAGGGATGAGTGGTGATGGTGGTAGATGATGGATTAATGATGGTTGGATAATGATGATGATGATGGTGATGGTGATGATGATGGTGATGATGATGGTGATGGTGATGATGATGATGATGGTGATGATGATGGTGGTGATGATGATGGTGATGATGGTGATGATGATGATGGTGATGATGATGATGATGGTGATGATGATGGTGGTGATGATGGTGATGATGGTGATGATGATGATGATGGTGATGATGATGGTGATGATGGTGATGGTGATGATGATGATGATGGTGATGATGATGATGATGGTGATGATGATGGTGATGGTGATGATGGTGATGATGATGGTGATGGTGATGATGATGATGATGGTGATGATGTGATGGTATTTATGGACTGTTTGTAAGCCACATTCCCTTATGACATCACCTCTCTCTGTTTGACTGATAGGCGTTACCATGACAGCGGGGGTGGTGTTGGCGCCACTCATCATGGCCGACACAGGCCTCCACACACGTTCCTCCAGGAGCCACATCGACACGGACACAGCCGTGTTCATGCAGTCGGGTACGTGAAGGTGAGTCTGCAGGCCTGGACCTGGGCTGACAGGTGATGCCTCCTGCAGACACTCCTGGAGCGCTCATCTTCTACACCCTGGATGGGTCCAGGCCAGAGAAGCTCCAGTCAGCCTCCAGGGGCAGCAAGTACGTCAGGCCCATCCGGCTGCCTGCAGGCCGGGTGGCCATCAGAGCCGTGGCCATCACCAGGTAAGGCTCACACCTCCACCAGCTGCTCCACCATCAGCTCCATCAGGAGTTCCACCAGGAGCTCTACCATTTGCTCCACCAGCTGCTCCACCAGCTGCTCCATCAGGAGCTCCATCAGGTCTTCACACATGTCCTCTTGTCTGCAGCGACGGCAGAGAAAGCTCCATCGTGACCAAGACGTTTGTGGTTCAGAATCGAGACTCCAGGAAGGAGAAGGTCCTGCAGACCAGCGAGCAGGTAACCAAAGACGCTTGAGATGAGGAGATGAATAATCTCTGTTAACCAGAGGTGCTCAGAAACATCTTCCGGTCACCCAGCTTTGATTCAAACATCTGAGTCCCGTCCTGTGGCTCAAACGTGGGCGGTGGCGCCCCCTGACTGCAGACCTCAGCATCACACCGTAGTTGTGAGCTGACGTTTGTAGATGCATCTTCATTCTTCTCCTTCACTGTTGTTTCAGCCCCCACCTGAGGAACCCTCCTCTTCTTCTGGTTTTCCAGGTTAGTTCTCCAGGTTCTCCTGGTTATTTCTCGTTTAGATGTGTGGTCAGCTGGTTTGTAGCTGACCAATCACAGACAGAGTTCCTGATTGAACCTCCTGCATCATCATCCGTGTTCCTCTTTGCTTCAGAACTGTGGATAGGAGGAGACGACTCTTCTAAGTCTCTGACTGCTGCTGCCCAAGCCGGAGCTCCAGTGGAGGTAGAAGAGCCTGAAGCGCCTGTGTGAGGTCTGAGCTGACACTGTTTGGTTCTTCTTAGAGCTCTGACCCTCTGAAGCAGACCATCACACAGACGTCCACACGCACCCAGAACTCTGAGTTCCTGCAGGACAAAGAGGTCATCACGGACGCTGACCTCCAGTGGTAGGAACTGAGATGTTGAGGAAACATCACATTCAGTGGAACAGCAGGGCCGGGGTCGGGGTCAGAGGTCAGGGTCAGAGGTCAGCCGCTCTGAGAGCTGTGGTGTCAGTGGGCTTTCTGTACTCTGTGACCCCCCAGTGTCCGTCCAGACCTGGTCTCTCGCTTCTGTCTCTGCTGTGGAGCTGAAGCCTCTGGACAAACACTGGTCCCTGCAGAGCAGGTGCTGAGGAACACACACACATACACACATATACAGACACAGAGACACAAACACACACATAGACAGACACAGACACACACAGGTGTGTCCTTGTGTGCAGGAAAAGGCTCTGTGTGGAAGCTGTGGGAGTTTAAACCCAGGCAACCTGTCCAGTTGTTTGACCTGTGAGAGTCGCTTACAACCAGTAAGAAACACACACACACACACACACACACACACGTTCACAGTTGAGGTATGTGTTAACCTGCAGGTGTGTATGTGTGTGTTGCTGTAGATGGTGTGTGTCAGCAGCGCCGCCTCAGACGGACCGTTGTGTTCCACATGGAAACGCTTCAACCAGCACCAGTCCAGAAGCTGCTGCAGTCTCAAGGTCAGAGGGCCGACCCGACACACACGTGCACCCCGACACACACACACGCCCAACACACACGTGCACCCCGACACACACACCTGACACACACACACCTGTCCAGGCAGACTCCTGCGTGGTGTGTTGGCGATGCGGGGCGAGCGGACATCCTCGCTCCCGACACTGCACAGCCTGCGGCGTTTTGCTGAGTGGGTCGGCCCCGCCCACATGTGATGTCACCACAGCGCCCCCTGTGGAGGACACCTTCAACAGCAGGGTAAGGACACCTGCACGTCAGAAGGTGAACCTGGATGAAGACGCTCCTTCATGTTGAGTCAATCTGCTTCCTGCTGCCGCCTCAGGCCACACCCCTACCTGTCTGCACCTGGAATCTGGCCACGCCCACTGCACACAAATCCACTCAGACGGTTGGGCTGTATTTCCCGTCAGCCGCTCAGATGCAGAAGGAGAGCGAGAGGGCGGGCCAGCAGGCCCCCCGAGGCCGCCACCCCCCCCTGACCTCCGTCAGCCCGGGGAAAGGTAGAGCGCCCTGAACCCTCCCAGTCATGTGACCGAGGTCAGCGTGTGTGTAGAGCGCCCTGAACCCTCCCAGTCATGTGACCGAGGTCAGCGTGTGTGTAGAGCGCCCTGAACCCTCCCAGTCATGTGACCGAGGTCAGCGTGTGTGTAGAGCGCCCTGAACCCTCCCAGTCATGTGACCGAGGTCAGCGTGTGTGTTCAGGCTACTGGAGGAAGCAGCTGGACCACATGTGTGCCCACCTGAGGAGCTACGCCCAGAACAACGCCCCCTTCAGGTCTCTGCTGGGAGACCCCCGCCTGGGCCAGGTAGCTCCACACAGCAGCTCCAGACCGGCCCCCGGCCTGACCACGCCCACCCCGGCCTGACCACGCCCCTCTCTTGCAGCTGGTGTCGGCCCTGGTTCTGGAGGACCAGCAGCAGCTCACCCTCACCGTCAGCTTTGCTTTGGCGGGTCCAGTGAAGGTGGGTCCGGTGAAGGTGGGTCCTGCTCTGCAGCAGACGGAGGTCCTCAAACATCTGAAGGTGTCTTTGTCCTCAGGAGGACGCAGCAGTACCAGACCCACCAGCAGGGGGCAGCAGTCTCAGTAAGGACCGGTGTGAACCCTCTGGACCCGGGGGACATGCTGGTGTCTCTAGAGCTGGACAGACCTGGCTCCTGGTCCACAGAGCGGTTCTGGTCCGGTGAGGCCTGGCCGGGCCCACAGTCACGTCTGCATTTGTGTGTCTGACAGGAAGTGAGGGTCTCGCAGCTGGCTCCAGGCGGTCCACACAGGAAAGTGCGGTTGCCCCCCAGGTCCAGGCGAGGGAGGCGCTGCTGCTGGCGGAGCTGGGTCCAGGACGGGGGCGGCTCAGCGTCGTGGAGCAGCTCCTGGATCAGGTAGGACCAGCCTGTCAGAGCCTCCAGTCTGCCCGGTAACAGGTGATGCTGCCCCCTCAGGGAGCTGACCCCGCCTCCCGCCGCGCCGACGGACGCCACGCCTTAGCTGTGGCGGCGCTCCACCGCCACCACCAGCTGCTTCCTGTTCTGGTGCAGCGAGGAGCGGACGTGGACCAGCAGTCAGGACCGTAAGTCTGGGCCTCCTGGCCCAGGGTCAGAGGTCACCTGGCCCAGGGTCAGAGGTCACGTCAGCTCCTGTCGTCCTCAGGATGAAGAACTCTGCGCTGCACGAGGCTGCAGCTCTGGGCGCAGACGGGCTGCAGTGTGTGCAGGTCCTGCTCAGGTGAGCGCCCCTGACCTTCCCCAGGCTTTTACTTTGACGGCTCCCTGACTTCCTGTCTCTGTCCCTCTTGCAGCTGTGGAGCGAGCGCCAGGAGGAAGAACGTGAGCGGGCAGACGGCGTTCGACGTGGCCGCCGCCTCAGGCTGCAGCAGCATGGTGTCTCTGCTGGCCACTCACGCCGGGCTGGTCTTACTGGACAGACTGGCCAAGACAAAGTGAGACAGGACCATGTGGGACACGGAGGCGGTGAGGTGGGGACAGTTTAATGTTGGGACAACCAGGACCACTGGGACAACTGGAACTACAACCGTAGTCTGACAATAAAAATAAGAACAAAACAGGAAGTCACCCTGAATCACACACACACACACTCACACACACACACACACACACACACACACAGTCACAGTTGCTGCTCTCAGGGGGCGTGTCCTCAGCGGCGCAGCCTGAGGAAGAAGGCGTGGCGACAGTGTGTGCTGTCGGGGGGGGGTAGTACTTGTCGTAGAAGTCCAGGATGTACTCTTCGGCCTTGAAGCCAAACTTCTGGTACAGCAGCATGGCGGGGTTGCTGGCCGACACGTGCAGCGTCACGTCTTTGCCCATGCACGTCTACGACGACAGGCAGCCGTGAGCACCGGGCCCTGGCCCCCCCCCTTCCTGACCCCGCCCCCTCCCCAGCCCCCTCTGGCCCCGCCCCTCCCTGGCCCCGCCCCTCACCTGGATGAGGCGATAGATCATGAAGGTGGCGATGCCGGCCCTCCCCTGACCCCGCCCCCTCCCCAGCCCCCTCTGGCCCCTCCCCTTCCTGACCCCGCCCCCTCCCTGGCTCTGGCCCAGCCCCCTCTGGCCCCGCCCCTCACCTGGATGAGGTGGTAGATCATGAAGGTGGCGATGCCGGCCCTCCTCCACTCGGGGTGCACCAGCAGGAAGGAGATGTAGGCCTCGTTGTACTTGACGTCGGGCACCATGAAGCCGAAGCCCACCACCACCTTCTTGTAGAGGACCACCACGCTGAAGTCGGGGTACTGCAGACACTCAGACAGGTCCACGCCTGAGGGGGGTCAGCACCACACCGGCCCCGCCCCCCCCGCCTCACCTGGCCAGAAGCTGTCCTGACACATGGCGTTGACCGAGGGCACGTGGCTCGGACGCACGTAGCAGTAGTCGATGGGGGCGGCGGCCTCGGGCAGCCAATCAGGGTCCTTCCTGTGGGGGAACGCCCTGATCTCCTCCAGCAGACGCAGCTTCAGGGGACGGCTCTCGTAGTCCCTCCTGGGGGGGGCAGGAGTCAGGGATGCCAGGGATTAGGGGGGACGGGGGGGTCAGGGGTCAGGCGGCTCCTACCTGATGAAGGGCTTGAGGGTGCGGGACGTGTAGGGGCTCTTGACGCTGGGGTCCAGGACGCCCTCAGCCCCCATCAAACGGTGCCAGAAGGACACCGACTGGGGAGCTCCTCTTCTACTGGGAACACTGGTCTGGACCCAGAAACAGGACAACGTCATCAACCGGGACCAGGACCAGGACTGGGACCAGGACCGGGACTGGGACTGGGACCGGGACCGGGACCAGGACCAAGACCAGGACTAGGACCAAGACCAGGACCGGGACCGGGACCAGGACTGGGACCAGGACCAGACCAAGACCAAGACCAGGACCAGACCAAGACCAGGACCAGGACCAAGACCAAGACTAGGACTGGGACCAGGACCGGGACTGGGACCAGGACCAGGACTGGGACCAAGACCAAGACCAAGACCAGGACCAAGACCAAGACTAGGACTGGGACCAGGACCGGGACCAGGACCAGACCAAGACCAGGACCAGACCAGGACCAGGACCAGGACCAGGACCAAGACCAGGACCAGGACCAGGACCGGGACCAAGACCGGGACCAAGACCAGGACCAGACCAAGACCAGGACCAGACCAAGACCAGGACCGGGTCGACAGACGGTACCTGGAAGCGGTCCAGGATGCGCCGCTCCTCGCTGCTGTACTTCCCCACGCCGCCGTGCGGCTGCAGGCCGGCGTAGATCCCGCCCACCAGGCTGAGGGCGGCGCTGAGGGCGTGGTCCAGGTCCAGCAGGGCGAGCCCCCGCTGCCTCTTGGCCTGCCGCACCCGCAGCTTCCTGTGGAGCCGCCTGGCCTGGGGGGTGACGGCGAGGGCGAGGGGGCAGGCGTCCAGCCGCCGCAGCAGCGCCTTCTCCTCGTACAGGCTCAGCAGGGTCATGTGACCCGGGCGCCGCCCGCCCCCCGCCTCGCCCTCCTGGTCCCCGGCCCTCCTCCGCTCTGCCCCGCCCGCCCCCGCGGCGTCCCCTCCGGCGGCGGGGGGGCCCGCCTGTCCCGGGGGCTCCTCCAGGTCCTCGTGGGGGGGCCCCTCCTCGTCCTCGCTCTCCGCCTCCCGTTTGATGTGGCTCGGCGCCACGCACAGCTTCTTACGGGCCACGAGGCCGCCGCCGGGGGGGGGCACGTACTCCATCCCTGGGTCGATCATGGCATCAGCCTCCATCTCCTCGTCATCTGGGGGACAGCGAGGGGCGGGGTTAGAGTTCAGGGGCGGGGTTAGAGTTCAGGGGCGGGGTTAGAGTTCAGGGGTGGGGTTAGGGCAGGGGGCGGGGTTAGAGTTCAGGGGCGGGGTTAGAGTTCAGGGGCCGGGGTTAGGGCAGGGTCAGGGTGGGGTTAGGATTCAAGGGGAGGGGTTAGGGCTGGGGCGGGGTTAGAGTTCAGGGGTGGGGTTAGGGCAGGGGGCGGGGTTAAAGTTAGGGCAGGGGGCGGGGTTAGGGCTGGGGGTGGGATTAGAGTTCAGGGGTGGGGTTAGAGTTCAGGGGTGGGGTTAGGTCAGGGTGGGGTTAGGGCAGGGGGCGAGGTTAGGGCTGGGGGCGGGGTTAGGGCTGGGGGGGTTTGAGGGGCGTACCGTGAAAGAGCGCCTGCGGCGGCATGGCATCGGGGATCAGGTCGGCCTCCGACAGCAGGCTGGGCGTGGCCGAGTGGGACGCCGGCGTCCCCGGGGCCGAGAAGTCGGGCGAGGGCGACGGCGAGGGGCTGGTGAGCGGCGTCCGGTCCGACGAGCTGAGCGAGGAGAAGTCGATGACCTCTCCTTTCTCCAGGGCGACATCAGGGCGGCGCCCGGGCGTGACCCCGCGACCCCCGGGCATCTTGACGGGCGTGGAGGAGGAGCTGCGGTCGGTGTAGCCCCCCCCCCCGCCTCCTTCTGGGCCCTCCGGATGTCCTTGGCCTCCTGCGTGCGGGAGCGCTTCTCCTTCAGCTGCATGGCGCTCTCCACGGGGTTGCGCGCCCCCCCCCTCTTCCTCAGGCCCTCCACCGTGATGATCGGGTCCAGCACCGCTTTGGACGCTGGGGGACAGCACAGGCTTCAGGCCCCGCCCCCTGGCCCCGCCCCAACCCCCGTGGCCCCACCCACCTTTGGCCTTGGGCGCCGTCTTGTCGGCCTCGGGCCGGAGCGTGGGGGGGCGGTTCTGGACCAGCTTCCACCAGCCCGGCTCCCCGAACTCCTGCGCTCCGGAGCGGAAGTAGGTGGGGCTCCCCACCGACAGGCAGCCCGCCACCGTGCTCCACCAGGTGGACGTCTTCTTCCTGCACGGGACACATCTCCATGGCAACAGAGCCACAGGGGGAGGGGGCGGGGGGGCGGGGCTCACCTGGTCCCCAGCAGGAAGTTCCAGTGGCGGCCGATGAAGGCGCAGATGTCCTCCTTCCAGCGGAAGTAGCCCTGACGGCCGGTGCCCTCCAGGGACAGGTTGTACATGGCCAGCATCACCACCTGAGGGAGGCACCGTGTGAGGGCGTGGCCAGGGCGTGGGGGCGGGGCCAGGCCGTGGGGGCGGGGCCTACCTGCTGCCACGTCAGCCTCATCCTCTCAAAGCTCTCTTTCCCTCCGTCCGAACAGCCGCAGCAGGTGAACTTGAAGAAGTTGTCTCCCTTCAGGTAGCTGGGCTGCTCGCCGCGCAGCTGCGCTGCACGCCACAGACACACCACGCCGTCAGCGCCGCCGCCGGCCCCCCGGCCCCCCACACCCCTCACCTGCGGGGATCCACTGGTGGCAGCGGTCGCAGTAGAAGCACATGTCCTCGCAGGCCCAGCCCCCGTCGGCCTCCTCGCCCACGTCGCTGGTCAGCGAGTCGCCGCTCTGGTCATGTGACAGGTCGACGGAGCCCTGGTCCTCCGACTCCACGATGAGCAGCGTCTCCCCCTCCACCTCCCCCTCCTCCAGACCCTCTGAGGCCGACGTGCACACCGCCTCGTCCTCCGGCCCCCCCTGCTCCCCGCTGCTGTCCATCACACCTGCACAGGTGGCACAGCGTCACCCCACCTGTAGCCCCCACCTGTAGCCCCCACCTGTAGCCCCCCACCTGTAGGCCCCCACCTGTAGGCCCCCACCTGTAGGCCCCCCACCTGTAGGCCCCCCACCTGTAGCCCCCACCTGTAGCCCCCACCTGTAGCCCCCCACCTGTAGCCCCCCACCTGTAGCCCCCCCACCTGTAGCCCCCCACCTGTAGGCCCCCACCTGTAGGCACTCCCACCTGTAGGCACTCCCACCTGTAGGCCCCCCACCTGTAGGCCCTCCCCCCACCTGTAGGCCCCCCACCTGTAGGCCCCCCACCTGTAGCCCCCCACCTGTAGCCCCCCACCTGTAGGCCCCCACCTGTAGGCCCCCCACCTGTAGGCCCTCCCACCTGTAGGCCCCCCACCTGTAGGCCCTCCCCCACCTGTAGGCCCCCACCTGTAGGCCCCCACCTGTAGGCCCCCACCTGTAGGCCCTCCCACCTGTAGGCCCCCCACCTGTAGCCCCCCCACCTGTAGGCCCTCCCACCTGTAGGCCCCCCACCTGTAGCCCCCCCACCTGTAGGCCCCCCACCTGTAGGCCCCCCCCCTGGAGGCCCTCCCACCTGTAGGCCCCCCACCTGTAGGCCCTCCCCCCCCACCTGTAGGCCCTCCCCCACCTGTAGGCCCCCCACCTGTAGGCCCCCCACCTGTAGCCCCCCCACCTGTAGGCCCTCCCACCTGTAGGCCCTCCCACCTGTAGGCCCCCCACCTGTAGCCCCCCCCCCACCTGTAGGCCCTCCCACCTGTAGGCCCTCCCACCTGTAGGCCCCCCCCACCTGTAGCCCCCCACCTGTAGGCCCCCCCCACCTGTAGGCCCCCCACCTGTAGGCACTCCCACCTGTAGGCCCCCCCACCTGTAGGCCCCCCCCACCTGTAGCCCCCCACCTGTAGGCCCTCCCCCCACACCTGTAGGCCCTCCCCCCACCTGTAGGCCCCCCACCTGTAGGCACTCCCACCTGTAGCCCCCCCCACCTGTAGGCCCCCCCACCTGTAGCCCCTCCCCCACACCTGTAGCCCCTCCCACCTGTAGGCCCTCCCCTCCCCTTTTCCCCTCCCCCTCACCTTGGCCCCCCCTCCCTCCTGGGGGGTCAGGTCTCTCTGGTCCTCCAGCAGCTTCTTCTTCTTCTCCTCCAGTCTCTTCAGGTCTCTGACCACGCCCTCGTGGAGACGCTGCAGAACAATGTGGTCATGACGTCATCACCACGACAACCACTCAGGGAAATCCATAGATCGATGGACTGATAGATCGATAGACTGATAGATCGATGGTCTGATAGATCGATACACTGATAGATCGATGGTCTGATAGATCGATAGGGTGATAGATCGATAGACTGATAGATCGATAGGTAGACTGATAGATCGATGGACTGATAGATCGATGGTCTGATAGATCGATAGACTGATAGATCGATAGACTGACTGATAGATCGATAGGTAGACTGATAGATCGATGGACTGATAGATCGATGGTCTGATAGATCGATAGACTGATAGATCGATAGACTGATAGATCGATAGGTAGACTGATAGATCGATGGACTGATAGATCGATGGTCTGATAGATCGATAGACTGATAGATCGATAGACTGACTGATAGATCGATGGTCTGATAGATCGATAGGGTGATAGATCGATAGACTGACTGATAGATCGATAGGTAGACTGATAGATCGATAGACTGATAGATCGATGGTCTGATAGATCGATACACTGATAGATCGATGGACTGATAGATCGATAGGGTGATAGATCGATAGACTGATAGATCGATAGACTGATAGATCGATAGACTGACTGATAGATCGATGGACTGACTGATAGATCGATGGACTGACTGATAGATCGATGGACTGACTGATAGATCGATAGACTGACTGATAGATCGATAGACTGATAGATCGATAGACTGACTGATAGATCGATAGACTGATAGATCGATAGACTGACTGATAGATCGATGGACTGATAGATCGATAGACTGACTGATAGATCGATGGACTGACTGATAGATCGATGGACTGACTGATAGATCGATAGACTGACTGATAGATCGATAGACTGACTGATCGATAGACTGATAGATCGATAGACTGACTGATAGATCGATAGACTGACTGATCGATGGACTGACTGATAGATCGATAGACTGACTGATCGATAGACCGGTGCTGGAGGACCCAGAGCTGGTCCAGCCCCGGTCCGGAGGTTCTGGTTCCGGCTCTTTCTGGACCCACAGGGGACCAGAACTCATCAGGGTATCGATCAGTCGGGTTATCGATCAGTCAGGGTATCGATCAGGAGCCTGGTGGTCGCGGGGCCGGGGCCGCCCTACCTGCCTGTCGCGGGCCTGCTGCAGGTGCACGGCGGTGACGGTGGTCAGGGTCAGAACCACAGAACCGAGCAGAACCATCCGGGCCGCCCTCGACATGCCCTTAGCCTAGCGCCGCTTCCTCGTGGCCGGGCCGAGGCGGCCCCGCCGCTGGCGCCCCCCGCCGGTGGAGGCCCGCACTGCAGGAGAGGGACGACCTGGTGGGGCTGACCCACCTGGACACGAGGGCACGAGCACGAGGGCACGAGCACGAGGGCACGAGCACACGAGCACGAGGGCACGAGCAGATGTGGAGACGTCCTGGATCGGACGGCAGCAGCATTATTGATGTCGTTCAGGACTGAAGCTGCCCCGAGGTGGATGAAGGAGTGAATGAAGAGGCTGGAGGTGTTCAGGTGGATGAAGGAGTGAATGAAGAGGCTGGAGGTGTTCAGGTGGATGAAGGAGTGAATGAAGAGGCTGGAGGTGTTCAGGTGGATGAAGGAGTGAATGAAGAGGCTGGAGGTGTGCAGGTGGATGAAGGAGTGAATGAAGAGGCTGGAGGTGTTCAGGTGGATGAAGGAGTGAATGAAGAGGCTGGAGGTGTTCAGGTGGATGAAGGAGTGAATGAAGAGGCTGGAGGTGTTCAGGTGAATGAAGGGAGTGAATGAAGAGGCTGGAGGTGTTCAGGTGAATGAAGGAGTGAATGAAGAGGCTGGAGGTGTGCAGGTGAATGAAGGAGTGAATGAAGAGGCTGGAGGTGTTCAGGTGGATGAAGGAGTGAATGAAGAGGCTGGAGGTGTTCAGGTGGATGAAGGTGTGAATGAAGAGGCTGGAGGTGTTCAGGTGGATGAAGGAGTGAATGAAGAGGCTGGAGGTGTTCAGGTGGATGAAGGAGTGAATGAAGAGGCTGGAGGTGTTCAGGTGGATGAAGGAGTGAATGAAGAGGCTGGAGGTGTTCAGGTGGATGAAGGAGTGAATGAAGAGGCTGGAGGTGTGCAGGTGGATGAAGGAGTGAATGAAGAGGCTGGAGGTGTTCAGGTGGATGAAGGAGTGAATGAAGAGGCTGGAGGTGTTCAGGTGGATGAAGGAGTGAATGAAGAGGCTGGAGGTGTTCAGGTGAATGAAGGAGTGAATGAAGAGGCTGGAGGTGTTCAGGTGAATGAAGGAGTGAATGAAGAGGCTGGAGGTGTGCAGGTGAATGAAGGAGTGAATGAAGAGGCTGGAGGTGTTCAGGTGGATGAAGGAGTGAATGAAGAGGCTGGAGGTGTTCAGGTGGATGAAGGTGTGAATGAAGAGGCTGGAGGTGTTCAGGTGGATGAAGGAGTGAATGAAGAGGCTGGAGGTGTGCAGGTGAATGAAGGAGTGAATGAAGAGGCTGGAGGTGTTCAGGTGGATGAAGGAGTGAATGAAGAGGCTGGAGGTGTTCAGGTGGATGAAGGAGTGAATGAAGAGGCTGGAGGTGTTCAGGTGGATGAAGGAGTGAATGAAGAGGCTGGAGGTGTGCAGGTGAATGAAGGAGTGAATGAAGAGGCTGGAGGTGTTCAGGTGGATGAAGGAGTGAATGAAGAGGCTGGAGGTGTGCAGGTGAATGAAGGAGTGAATGAAGAGGCTGGAGGTGTTCAGGTGAATGAAGGAGTGAATGAAGAGGCTGGAGGTGTTCAGGTGGATGAAGGAGTGAATGAAGAGGCTGGAGGTGTTCAGGTGGATGAAGGAGTGAATGAAGAGGCTGGAGGTGTTCAGGTGGATGAAGGAGTGAATGAAGAGGCTGGAGGTGTTCAGGTGGATGAAGGAGTGAATGAAGAGGCTGGAGGTGTTCAGGTGGATGAAGGAGTGAATGAAGAGGCTGGAGGTCCTGCAGGTTCACTCTGTATTTACACGTCCATCATCTTCACATTCTTCTTCTGCAAGTTACAAAACTAAGAAAAGCAAAAGAGCCCGGATGTGACGGCCTCCGCTGGCTCTGCACAGCCCCCTCATGTTCTCACCCTCATGTTTTCATGTTCTCACCCTCACGTTCTCCCCCTCATGTTTTCATGTTCTCACCCTCACGTTCTCCCCCTCATGTTTTCATGTTCTCACCCTCATGTTTTCATGTTCTCACCCTCACGTTCTCACCCTCACGTTCTCCCCCTCACGTTCTCATGTTCTCCCCCTCATGTTCTATCATGTTCTCACCCTCATGATCTATCATGTTCTCCCCCTCATGTTCTATCATGTTCTCACCCTCATGATCTATCATGTTCTCCCCCTCATGTTCTATCATGTTCTCACCCTCATGTTCTATCATGTTCTCCCCCTCATGTTCTATCATGTTCTCACCCTCATGATCTATCATGTTCTCCCCCTCATGTTCTATCATGGTCTCCCCCTCATGTTCTCACCCTCATGTTCTCACCCTCATGTTCTATCATGTTCTCCCCCTCATGTTCTCACCCTCATGTTCCATCATGTTCTCACCCTCATGTTCTCACCCTCATGTTCTATCATGTTCTCACCCTCATGTTCTCACCCTCATGTTCTCACCCTCATGATCTATCATGTTCTCACCCTCATGTTCTCACCCTCATGATCTATCATGTTCTCCCCCTCATGTTCTCCCCCTCATGTTCTATCATGTTCTCCCTCATGTTCTCACCCTCATGTTCCATCATGTTCTCACCCTCATGTTCTCACCCTCATGTTCTATCATGTTCTCACCCTCATGTTCTCACCCTCATGATCTATCATGTTCTCACCCTCATGTTCTCACCCTCATGATCTATCATGTTCTCACCCTCATGTTCTATCATGTTCTCCCCCTCATGTTCTCCCCCTCATGTTCTCACCCTCATGTTCTCACCCTCATGTTCTATCATGTTCTCACCCTCATGTTCTCACCCTCATGTTCTATCATGTTCTCACCCTCATGTTCTCACCCTCATGTTCTCACCCTCATGATCTATCATGTTCTCACCCTCATGTTCTCACCCTCATGTTCTCACCCTCATGTTCTATCATGTTCTCACCCTCATGTTCTCACCCTCATGATCTGTCATGTTCTCACCCTCATGTTCTCACCCTCATGTTCTCACCCTCATGTTCTATCATGTTCTCCCCCTCATGTTCTATCATGTTCTCACCCTCATGTTCTCACCCTCATGATCTATCATGTTCTCACCCTCATGTTCTCACCCTCATGTTCTATCATGTTCTCACCCTCATGTTCTATCATGTTCTCACCCTCATGTTCTATGTTCTCACCCTCATGTTCTCCCCCTCATGTTCTCACCCTCATGTTCTCCCCCTCATGTTCTCACCCTCATGTTCTATCATGTTCTCACCCTCATGTTCTCACCCTCATGTTCTATCATGTTCTCACCCTCATGTTCTCACCCTCATGTTCTATCATGTTCTCACCCTCATGTTCTATCATGTTCTCACCCTCATGTTCTCACCCTCATGTTCTATCATGTTCTCACCCTCATGTTCTATCATGTTCTCACCCTCATGTTCTCCCCCTCATGTTCTCACCCTCATGTTCTCACCCTCATGTTCTATCATGTTCTCACCCTCATGATCTATCATGTTCTCCCCCTCATGTTCTATCATGTTCTCACCCTCATGTTCTCACCCTCATGATCTTACCCTCAGTCACATGACTCAACCTGACTCTGGACGCTGGTTCTTCCCACGACACAGAGGAGTCCGTGAACGCAGCGTCGGCCGCGACGACGAGGATAAACACTCAGTCAGCTACAAGAAAAGACCAACAGCTTTAGCGCACCCTGGTAACCATGGCAACGCCCTCCACCCTCCAGGTGGTGCTGGAGCAGGGAGTCCTATTTACAAGGTCAGAGGTCAGGAGCAGGGCTCAACCCCAGACCAGCAGGGTCAGCTCACACACACACACACAGGTGAGTCTTGGGGGCGTGGCCTGGAGCGAGCGTTTCCTGGTGAGGAACCACGCGCGTCCGTCGGTTCCGCGGCCGTTCTGAACGTCAGACGAGACTTCGCCGACGGAGATGTGCAAATCAGAGCAGTCAAAAGGCGGGAAAACCCCGTGGTTTCCATGGAAACAGAGGAGGGCGGTTCTCCCTCTGATGATGTCATCAGCACCGGCCTGGGTCGGAGGTCCGATCAGAGCAGGGTCGAGTTCACCGGGTCAACGTTCAGGAGTGTGTGTGTGTGTGTGTGTGTGTGTGTGAGGGCGGAGTTTATCCACCCAGCTCCGCCCCTGTCCTCTGGCTCCGCCCCCAGCTACTGGTGGACCTCGTTGGCGATCAGACTGTCCTCCCCCGACTGGAAGTCGGCCTCGTTGATGTTGTTGCCCCCGTTCATCATCTCCTCCTCCTGGGCGGAGCCTCGGTCCTCCTCGCCGCCGCCGCCGCCCTCGGCGCCGCCCGGCTCCTCGGTGTTGGGGTCCTGGAGCACCTGGGCGATGTACATCTGCTGCTGCGGGGCACAGACGTCACGGCCCGTGAGAGGAGCGCTGCTCCGCCGCCACCACGGCGAGCAGGAGCACCAACCTGAGGTTTGGCGCTGGGCGACGACGAAGGCCGGGCCGGCCGCCCGTTCTCCACGCCGTCGAGGGTCGTCTCCTTGGTGTCGATCTGAGGAGCAGACGCACAGTCAAACGGGCGGGGCGGGGGGCGGGGCAGGGGGCGGAGCCACACCTTGTAGTTGTGAGCGCTCAGGTACTTGAAGTGGCCGAAGCAGACGTGCGACAGGCAGACGACGATGGTGACGATCAGCACCACCAGCGTGAACATGGAGGTCGGCGTCTTGAAGCCTGCGGGGGGGGGGGCACTGACGCTTCTGATGCCCGGGGTGGCGGCGGGGGCAGCGGCGGGGGTGGGGCTCACCTGTGCGTACGGTGGAGAAGAAGAGCAGCCAGAAGAGGCAGAGGATGGGCGCGGCCACCACCTGGGTGACGGCGCCCGAGTGGATCTTCTTGTCCAGCTTGGAGGGCAGGTAGGCGTAGTACATGTTGTAGCGGTCCACCAGGTGCTTCAGCAGCATGTACATCAGACCTGGGCCACACCAGACATCAAAGCACATCAAAGCCACACCACACAACATCAAAGCCACGCCACACAGCATCAAAGCCACGCCACACAACATCAAAGCCACACCACACAACATCAAAGCCACACCACACAACATCAAAGCCACGCCACACAGCATCAAAGCCACGCCACACAACATCAAAGCCACGCCAATCAACATCAAAGCCAATGCAACACTACAGCTTCCTTTTGTCAGGGAGCGGCTGCTGTTTCCTTGACAACAGGTGACCGTGGTAACCAGACTAGATTGACATTGACTACACTACAACAGCGGTAACCGTGGTAACTGTAGCGACAGACCGAAGGGGACGATGATAGGGCAGGTGATGCTGTAGGCCATCACCACCGTGAAGACGTTCATTATCCACGCATATGCTGCTCCGAACTGGAACTCGTAGGCCTGGTGCTGCAGAGATCAAAGACAGGGTCAGATCAGAAGCCCCGCCCACGGACATGCCCCCACCTCCCGAAGCTGACCCGTTTGACGTTGCGGCGGTCGGCGGCGGAGCGGGCCAGGCACAGCCGGAGCATGTACATGAGCAGACCCGGGATCCTCAGCAGGTCCATGGCGTTCCCGATGAACGCCGAGGCGATGACGTAGTTCACGAAGAACGCTCCGTTATCAGGGAGAAAGACGCACCTGCGAGGACACGAGTCCGCCACAGCCGGTCAGACGTCGGGACAAATTTACGAGATTTCAGGAAGAGGAGAACGTACTCAAAGCGGACGGTTCCTTTAGCCAGGAACTTCTGATCGAAGAGCCAGCGGAAGAACACGTCCAGGCTGAGGAGGACAGGTGGCGCTCGGTGACACAGCAGGGATTATGGGAATTATGGGATTATCAACACCCGCGCCACTCCACCTGCTGAGTCCGAGAGAGGGCAGCAGCAGAACCATGAAGATCAGGAAGGTGTAACACTTGTGCATCGTTGTCCTGTTTTCTCCAGACCTGCAGCAAGACAGCAACAATAACTCACCTGGACCAGATTAGACTGGACCAGGTTAGACCAGATCAGATTAGACCAGATCAGACTGGACCAGGTCAGACCAGATCAGACTGGACCAGGTTAGACCAGATAAGATTAGACCAGATTAGACTGGACCAGGTTAGACCAGATCAGACTGGACCAGGTTAGACCAGATCAGATCAGACCAGATCAGACTGGACCAGATTAGACCAGATCAATCAGACTAGATTATTCTCAGAGCCTCCCCCAGAGCACCAGGGTGGGGGGTTGGTACCTGGTCCAGTGGGCCTCAAAGAAAGCAGAGTAGTAGACGATGGTGGGCAGCAGAGAGGAGAAGGCCCAGAGCAGGAGGGTCGGGAAGAACTGGGTCACCACAGGGTTCTGAGGAGGAGCAGCAGGTTAGAAGGAACCCCGGAGAACCCAGGTCCACCAAAAAGCTCATACGTTCAGGTACTCCACGGGCTTGGTGACATTGAACTTGTCCATGGTGGAGATGATGATGGCCGGCGTGGTGAGGAAGAAGAGCAGGAGGAAGAGGATGCAGTTGATGATGGAGCAGCGGATCCACCAGGAGACCCCCCCAAGTGACAGGTGTTCCCTGCAGGAGGACAGATCAGCTGACAGAAGAGGTCCAGAAGGTCAGGCGGGTCCTGAGGGACCAGTTCTGGAGTCGTACCAGCGGACGTTCTGAGGGTCCGGAGCATACGAGACACTCCAGCTGTGAACGTGAAGAACCTCGCTGAGCTGAGAGGAACGCGGCTCCAGCTGACACCAGCAGCCCTGGACCTGGCACGCATTGAAGTCCTTCAAAATACTGAGAAGAAACAAGGGGTGGAGTCAAGGCTGGGGGCGGGGCAAACAAGGCACCTGAGGGGGCGGAGCCACGATGCAGGCGCTACTCACATGGCCGTCATGACCTCGTTCTGGAAGGTGACGAAGGCCATGCCCAGAGGTTTGGTGTGGACCTTCTCCTTCTCCTTCTTGTACTCCTCCTTCAGCTTCACCTCTCTCCTGCTGTAGAAGCTCACTGCCTCCTCCTGCACCACAACACAACCGTCATCGTACCTGCAACCCAGCAAAGGTCAGGAGCTGGGCCCAGCTCTGCCTCCAGGACCTAGGAGAACCTCCACTCAAACATCTGCAGGGGGAATCTGCCTTGTACTTCAGGTTGACTGTGTCAAACTGGAAACACTGGGAGAACCAGGAAGATACAGGGAGAACCTGGAGGAACCTGGGAGAACCTGGAGGAACGTGGGAGAACATGGAGGAACCTGGGAGAACATGGAAAGCGATTGGCTTCACCTCTTCACAGCCAGCGATGGCGCAGCAGCAGAGGTGTCCACAGGGTTTGGGATTGATCATGGTGGGAACGTTTTCCTTTGCCATCAGGTCGGTGAAAAACTTCTTGCTGCGTTCCACCTTCTTCCTGAAGAGAGGAGACCATGGTTGTTCTTGTGAAGGTGCTGGTGACCGGGGGCCTCTGTTACCTCTCGGCGTTCAGAGCCATCAGCTTGGCCACGTTGTAGCAGATCCGAGCCTCCAGAACGACACAATTATCGTACGCCTGCCTGAAGAACCAGAAGAACACGACGAGTGGAGATGGAGAAGGTGACCAGAACCAGCGATGTTCTCCGGAGAAAGAACTTACTCAAAGTGTTGCTTGATCTGGGTCTCCTCAGCGTACTTGGAGATGCCATTAATGAATAAAGTGCGTTTCACCTGCAGGACAGGAAGCATGAAGATGATGAAGATGAGGGGGAAGATGAAGGAGCCTCTGGTGTCTGTCCTACCAGGTCATCCTCTTTGTAGTGCATCTTTGAGGTGTGTCTCCTCATGCTGTAGACGGTCAGCAGAAGGTACATGAAGGCGAAGGAGGTGTGGAGCCACAGGAGGTTGGTCCTGGAAGAGAAGAAGAAGAAGCTGGATCATCTGGGGGAGCTCAGCTGAGCTCAGTGAGGTGAGATGAAGGCTCACCCTGACTTCAGGTTTGCGATGGTGGTGCGTCCAAAGCTGTAGGCATTGTTTTCTGAAAGGAACATCAAAGAAACATCAACAGATGATTCAAGTCAACATCTTCAGACGCTGAACGAGGACCAGGACCAGAGCTACTGATCCACCAGCAGTACAGAACCTGAGGGAACACCAGAACTTCAACACAGCAAAGTTTATCTGGTCCTCAGAGAGAACCACCTACAGGCCTACAGACCTAAAGACCTAAACACCTACAGACCTACAGACCTTCAGGGCTGATTGGGTTCTCCTCTGACTGTTACCTTCTCTAGAAGGAGGTCCAGAAGCTCCTTGGCTGATGAAAGCATCTTTACTGATAATTCTAACTGTGATCAGAAGACAAGAAGAGTGCTGGCGGTTAAACTACCGACCAGGAGGACCTCTGAGGACCTCAGCAGAAGTGTGGAGGCTGTCAGGGTCAGCTCTTCTCACCCAGCAGGTCCCCAGAGAAGTTGATGGGCAGGATGATTCCAACAGAGAGGACGCAGATGACGACCAGCAGGCCGATGATGTGGCGCTGGAAGGACAGGTAGTGGACGGCGTCCTCGCCACACTTCTCCCGGATCTCCTCATCCCTGCAGGATTGAGAGGAGCCACATGGAGGCGCTCAAGAGTCACGAACACACTCAACGAATCAGGACGAAGAGCTGCTCACTTGATTCTGAAGATGGCTGTGAGCCAGGAGCAGAAGCCCTGCAGAGAGGACAACAGTCAGAAAACAACACTCAGAGGACAATCAGTCAGAGAGAAACAGTCAGAGGACAACGGTCAGATGAGAACAGTCAGATGACAAACAGTCAGCACAACAGTTGGATGAGAACAAAAAAGAGGGCAACAGTCGGACAACAGACGGTCAGAGGGAAACACTCAGACGTCAGTCAGATAACAACAGGCAAGCGAAACAACCAGACAACACTCAGAAAAAACAACAGCCAAACAACGATAGTCAGACAACAGCAGTCAAAGGACAATGGTCAGAGGACAACAGTCAGAGGACAACAGTCAGAGGACAACGGTCCACACACACACAGATGTTCCACAACCATCACGTGGAACTGGTGTCCTTACGTTGTCCCTCTGTTCAAAGTCAACAGAGCTGGAGACGGAGGTCAGGCGTTCGTACCGGTCCTGCGTCTCTGAGTGTACCGTCGTGGAAACGCTGTAGACAACAAAGAGAGCGCTGGTTAGTGTATTCTGGTTGTTTTCGTCCCAGAGGGCACTAAGACGAACACTGGGACAATCACAGTTTGTCTTCTCTTGAACTGACTGACTAAAAACATCACACACCAACAGGATGAGGTCATCGCTGTCGCTACCACGTGACGGGGTTTGACGACACGCTGGGCTACAGCAACAGCGTTACCTTTTCACCGGCTCATAGTTATCCCTGTCTCGCCTTCGGCTGAATTCAGTCAGAATAAACAACAGTGTTAGCATCAATCGGTTACTACACTCACACACACACACATTCACACACACACACTCAAACTCAGTCAAAGTCTCTCACTCACACACACACACACACACACCCTCAGGAGTGTGTGTTGCAGGTGAAGGTCAGTCATGTATCTGCACCAATCAGAAGGCA
The DNA here is from genome assembly GCA_911728415.1 of Lagocephalus sceleratus. Lineage (NCBI taxonomy): Eukaryota > Metazoa > Chordata > Actinopteri > Tetraodontiformes > Tetraodontidae > Lagocephalus > Lagocephalus sceleratus. The sequence goes on along the minus strand of CAJVRN010000230.1, from coordinate 1,551,649 downwards.
GCAGCCTGATGAGGTCATCACTGATCATCATCATGAATGAAGAACACCTTGACGTTGTTACCTGTCGGCGTCGGTGACCAGCGCCAGGCGGCCGTAGTCCCACGCCACCTTCCTCAAGATGGAGAAGACAAAGAGCAGCACCTGCACACAGGAACTTCCTGTTAGAGGCAGGCAGTTTCCAAAATAAAAGTCTGACAATGACAGAAGAAAAACAACAGCACCTCACAGTTGAGTCTCCTACAACAGCTATGACAACAATCAGACTACAGCCGGACATCAGACTGATTACAGCTGGACTACAGGCAGAAGTCAGGTACACTACAGCCTGACTACACAGACTGGACTACAGTTGGTCACGCAGTCCACCTCACATGCTGGTTGTGCGTGTGTGTGTGTGTGTGTGTGTGTGTGTGTGTGTGTGTGTGTGTGTTTACCAGGAAGCACATGAAGTCGAGGGCCAGTACGGTGGGCACCCCCCCGAAGGGCAGCCCCTGCAGCACGGTGCTGCGGATGCGGGCGGAGTAGCAGTAATCTTTGGAGCCGGCCTGAGCGGAGCAGTTGTCCTGACTGCTGCATGGCTGCCCACCGCCGAAGATCGCCATGGTGAAGAACACTCTGAACACGCTCACTCCAGCATCGTTGCAGAGAACCTGAAGGAGGAGAACAGCTGGAACGGCCTGTTGCCATGGAAACCCTACAGTTACTGTCACTGTGAAGCAGACGGAGGCTCGGGTGGACAAACTAAAGCGTCAGCGCTCGGCTCAGTGGTGAACAACAACAACACGGGTGAACAGTCAGCACTACTCCAACACTCGCACCACGCTCACCCTCGTGGTGCCTCGCTGGAAACCACCTGAACAGCCGACAGGACCGCCGCTCCTGACCCGGACCTGGTCGCTGGGGGGCGGTCCCTACAGCGCCCCACCTGCAGGTCACCTTCTGTCCCACCTGAGTGTGTGTGAGTGTGTGTGAGTGTGTCTGAGTGTGTGTGAGTGTGTGTGAGTCTCTGGAAGATTCCAGCACCGTTCAGGTGAACGAGCCTCCTCTGTCACGGTGCAGTATGACTCATCCGCAGCCTCCAGAGCCCCACACACACACACACCAGCACGCACACACACACACACACACATCACTGAACCTCCTGAGACCTGGTTCACCTGCTCAGTTTGTCGTCACCATGGTAACACACTCCCTGGAGTCCTTCTTAGCTTAGCATCAACTAACCCCTGTCCTGGTGCTCTCAAGCCTGTGTGTGTGTGAGTGTGGATGTGTGAGTGAATGTGTGTATGTGTGTGAGTATGAATGTGTGTATGTGTGAGTGAATGTGTGTATGTGTGTGAGTGTGAATGTGTGTATGTGTGAGTGAATGTGTGTATGTGTGAGTGAATGTGTGTATGTGTGAGTGAATGTGTGTGTGTGAATGTGTGTATGTGTGAGTGTTTGTGTGTATGTGTGAGAGTGTGAATGTGTGTATGTGTGTGAGTGTGAATGTGTGTATGTGTGAGTGAATGTGTGTATGTGTGTGTGTGAATGTGTGTGAGTGTGAATGTGTGTATGTGTGAGTGAATGTGTGTATGTGTGTGTGTGAATGTGTGTTTGTGTGTGAATGTGTGTTTGTGTGAGAGTGTGTGTGTGAGAGTGTGTGTCTTTGTGAATGTGTGTGTGTGTGCTGTACTCAATAGCCATGTTTGCAGGGTCAGAGGTCAGGTGAGTGTGTCGCACCTGTATCCACGTCATGGTGTGGAGGTGGATCACAGAAGAACAGATGAAGAGAAACAACAGTAAACAATAACAAACAATGTAAACACACACAAACAACCGCAAACCTTCGTAAACAACCAGCACAGACGGCGTAGACATCCTAAACTAGTCCTGGGCCGGATCACCGCCAGGTGAGCCAGGTGTGTCACGTGACTCGGTCACCTGTGACGAACCTGCGGCCGATATCGATCAGCAATAATCGATCTGAGCCAGCAGCTGCCTCAGACCCGTTCAGCCGCCGGGACCGTCGAGGTCCTCTGCGGGCTCCTTACATAAGCCCCCCCGACCCCCCGGACCCCCCGGACCCCCCGGGCTGGGGGGTCTGCCCCCCCCGAGGCTCGCGGGCCGCCGGGACCGCTGAGCGCCTCCAAAGCGTCTTATGGTCGCCTAACCCTGCAGATTAACCGACCTGACATCCGCCGCCTCAGCCCCGACGCGCCGCCCGCTCCGAGCACCGCAACATCCCGCACAGGCGCCGCTCCGCGCCCGCACAAGCCCCGCACAAGCCCCGCAGCTCCGCCCGCAGCTCCGCCCGCAGCCCCGACCTCCACCCGAAGATCATCCGCCCGGGGCCGGAAAATGGAGGCGAGACAGGAGAGGAGCTGAGCCGAGGAGGGGGGGAGGAGGGGGGAGAGGAGAGGGGGGGGAGGAGGGGGAGGGAGGGAGGGGGAGAGAAGGGAGGGGGAGACAGGAGAGGAGCTGGAGCCGAGGAGGGGGAGGGAGGGGGGGAGAGGAGAGGGGGGAGGAGGGGGAGGAGGGAGGGGGGAGAGAAGGGAGGGGGAGACAGGAGAGGAGCTGAGCCGAGGAGGGGGGTGAGGGGGGAGAGGAGAGAAGGGAGGGGGAGACAGGAGAGGGGGTGAGACAGGAGAGGGGGGAGAAGGGAGGGGGAGACAGGAGAGGGGGGGACAGGAGAGGAGCTGAGCCGAGGAGGAGGGGGGAGAGAAGGGAGGGGGAGACAGGAGAGGGGGGGGACAGGAGAGGAGCTGAGCCGAGGAGGGGGGGGGGGGGAGAGGAGAGAAGGGGAGGGGGAGACAGGAGAGGGGGTGAGACAGGAGAGGGGGGGAGAAGGGAGGGGGAGACAGGAGAGGGGGGACAGGAGAGGAGCTGAGCCGAGGAGGAGGGGGGGAGAGAAGGGAGGGGGAGACAGGAGAGGGGGGACAGGAGAGGAGCTGAGCCGAGGAGGAGGGGGGAGGGGGGAGGAGGGGGGAGAAGGGAGGGGGAGACAGGAGAGGGGGACAGGAGAGGGGGGACAGGAGAGGAGCTGAGCCGAGGAGGAGGGGGGAGGGGGGAGGGAGAGAAGGGAGGGGGAGACAGGAGAGGGGGGAGACAGGAGAGGGGGGGAGAGACAGGAGAGGGGGAGGAGGGGGGTGAGGGGAGAGAAGGGAGGGGGAGACAGGAGAGGGGGGGGACAGGAGAGGAGCTGAGCCGAGGAGGAGGGGGGAGGAGGGGGGAGAGGAGAGAAGGGAGGGGGAGTCAGGAGAGGGGGGAGACAGGGAGAGGGGGGGAGGAGAGAAGGGAGGGGGAGACAGGAGAGGGGGTGAGACAGGAGAGGGGGGAGGAGAGAAGGGAGGGGGAGACAGGAGAGGGGGGGGAGACAGGAGAGGGGGGGAGGAGAGAAGGGAGGGGGAGACAGGAGAGGGGGGTGAGACAGGAGAGGAGCTGAGCCGAGGAGGAGGGGGGGTGAGGAGAGAAGGGAGGGGGAGAGGAGAGGGGGGGGAGACAGGAGAGGGGGGGAGGAGAGAAGGGAGGGGGAGACAGGAGAGGGGGGTGAGACAGGAGAGGGGGAGGAAGGGGGGTGGAGGAGAGAAGGGAGGGGGAGACAGGAGAGGGGGGTGAGGAGAGGAGAGGAGGGAGGGGGAGACAGGAGAGGGGGGGACAGGAGAGGAGCTGAGGACCACCTTCATCTTCACCTGAACTCTGGCTGGAGGCCAGACTGAAGAACAGTTTTGATGTTTTCAGGTTTGACTGATCTGATCAGACGAGCCTGACCCCTGGGTGACCCTGGGTGACCCTGGGTGACCCCTGATGTGTGCTGAGCCCTTCAGGAGACAGGAGAAGCAGCGTGTTTGTGGTAGAGGTTTATTGAGACGTTCAGGAGCACACGAGCCTGAGCTGAGGGATTAGAACCTTCACCTCTGACGAGCAGATCAGCTTTGCTTCAGCTGCAGAGGATCAAAGCTCAGGCTCCGCCCACCTCCACCTTCCTCTTCAGGACAGGGTGGAGATAAAGGTAAACAAACAGGAAGCAGATTCACACAGGTGGGGAACACCTCCACAATAAAAGCCTGGCTCAGGACGGGTCATGTGACCTGTGGGAGGTTTCACAGGAGGAAGGGGATGATGGCGGTCCTGGAGGGGGGGTAGTCCTCGAACCTCCGCTTGTAGTCCCTGAGAGAGAGCAGAGGCTTCCTGTTGCCACGGTAACCAGGGCCCGCTGGAGCGTGGGCGTGGCCGTCACCTACCTGTGGTGGTGGTACGCCCGGGGCCCGATGGAGCACACGGTGAAGAAGGCGAAGGCGAAGGCGGGGAAGGACCAGGCGGTCACGGCGAACCCGCACCACTCCACGATCTCGCCCAGGAAGTTGGCGCCGGACACCAGCTCGAAGAGGCCACCTGTACGACAGCAGAGCGTCACAGGGTGCACGGGCGCCACGGGGGCGGGGGGGCGTACCGCGGGGGATCCGGTACACCGTCTCGCCCGGCTTCCGCAGGTTCCTCAGGATGTGGTCGCTGTGAACGTTGATGCTCATCCCAACCAGGAAGAGCAGAAGACCTGCAGCAGGGACAACGTGAGGCTGGCCCCTCCCCCAGTAGTGTAGCCCCTCCCCCTTAGTGTAGCCCCTCCCCCTTAGTGTAGCCCCTCCCCCTTAGTGTAGTCCCTCCCCATTAGTGTAGCCCCTCCCCCAATGGTCCCTCCCCCTGTTGTCACCCCCCAGGAGTGTAGCTCCTCCCCCAGTAGTGTAGCCCCTCCCCGTTAGTGTAGCCCCTCCCCCAATAGTGTAGCCCCTCCCCCAGTAGTGTAGCCCCTCCCCGTTAGTGTAGCCCCTCCCCCATTAGTGTAGCCCGTCCCCATTAGTGTAGTCCCTCCCCCATTAGTGTAGCCCCTCCCCCAGTAGTATAGCTCCTCCCACAATGGTCCCTCCCCCTGTTGTCGCTCCCCCAGGAGTGTAGCTCCTCCCCCAGTAGTGTAGCCCCTCCCCCAGTAGTGTAGCCCCTCCCCCAGTGGTCCCTCCCCCTGTTGTCACCCCCCAGGAGTGTAGCTCCTCCCCTAGTGCCCCCTCCCCTGCTGTAACCCCTCCCCCTCGGCTGTAGCCCCTCCCTCTCCCTGCTGTAGCCCCTCCCTCTCCCTGCTGTAGCCCCTCCCTCTCCCTGCTGTAGCCCCTCCCCCTTGGCTGTAGCCCCTCCCCCCAACCTCAGTGTGAGGACACTGTCAGATCTGCTCTGATCAGGACATTCCTCACAAACCGGTGCAGCAGGTTCTGGGGGGGCAGCGTCAGAGGAGCTGGTCCCTCTCAAGGATTCTCCCTGTTGCTGGCAGGACCCGGCCCCTTGGTCTCCATGGAAACGGCCGTCAAGGCCCGTGGGTCGTACCTGCGGCGGTGCGGGCCCCCGGGGGCCCGCTGGACGGGGCGGGGGGGCAGTGCAGCAGGTGGTGCGCCTGCAGGAACCCGTTGAGGGAGCAGAAGAGGGCGCTGGAGAGCACGATGGGCAGCGGGACCGGACGGCCTCGGGTCAGGGGGGCGAACACGCAGCTCCTGAGGGCCACATCAAAGCAGCAGCACATCAAAGGGGGCTGACGGAGCGCTGGGCCCTCTGCTGAAGGGGGACAGACGTCCTCCTGCTCACAGTCGGGCCTCTGTGCACGTCCGCACAACTGGGAATGTTGGGAATGCTGGGAACGCTGGGCGATGATGAGCAAGCGTGTGTGTGTGTGAGAGGGTGTGTGTGTGTGAGAGGGTGTGTGTGTGTGTGTGAGAGAGTGTGTGTGTGTCCTGACTCTATCTGGCTGGGAGCCGGCGGGGCCCCCTAACTAATCAATAACTGAAGCCTCCAGCTGATCCATATCTGAATCACCGTGATCAAAGGTCACCCTGAGAACTCATCAAAGACCTCTGCTGAAGTTACACCATCCCCTGGGTCAAAGGTCACGGTCAATGCTGCTGTTGCACTGGTCAAGAAACACACACACACACACACACACCCTTGTGCTTCTATCTTTGTGGGACCCTCATAGTCATATTGCATCACCCAGCCCCTTCCCCATCCTACCTGACCCCCTGACCTCTGACCTCTCCTAACCCTGACCTCAACCTTGAACCAAGTCTGAACCCTCCAACATCCTGTGAGGAGTAGGATGTCCTCACTTTGACAGAAGAATGAGGATGTAAGAACACACACACCTACACACACACCCACACACACACACACCCACACATGCCAGAACAGGTTCTCTGCTCACCTGTGGAAGTAGTGCAGCATGAAGGCGAAGAGCGCCAGCCTCTGGGCCCCGCCCCCGGCCCCGCCCCCTCCCCGGGGTTCGGGGTCGAGCAGCAGCAGCAGCGGCAGCAGGAACGCCGGGACCTCCTGCAGGAACCAGGCCAGCTTGGCCGGACAGGTGCGTCCCCCGGCGGGGCTGTAGCGGCCGTACTGGGTGTGGTTCTGCCTCACCTGGTGCAACAGGAAGGCCACGCCCCCAAGCACCAGGGTCCAGCTCAGGTAAGACACCACAGAAACCTGACACTCCATCAGCACGGTGAGTCCACGGGGGAGAGCCTGAAGTGAGCTGAGAGCCTCGGACAGAGGGAGAAAAGAGGGGGAGGAGAGAGGGGAAGGGAGGGGGGAGAGAGAGGGGAAGGGAGGGGGAGAGAGAGAGAGAGAGGGGAAGGGAGGGGGAGAGAGAAGAGAGAGGAGAGAGAGAGAGGAAAGGAGGGGGAGAGAGAAGAGAGAGGAGAGAGAGAGAGAGAGGAAAGGAGGGGGAGAGAGAAGAGAGAGGAGAGAGAGAGAGGAAAGGAGGGGGAGAGAGAAGAGAGAGGAGAGAGAGAGAGAGAGGAAAGGAGGGGGAGAGAGAAGAGAGAGGAGAGAGAGAGAGAGAGGAAAGGAGGGGGAGAGAGAAGAGAGAGAGAGGGGAAGGGAGGGGGAGAGAGAAGAGAGAGGAGAGAGAGAGAGGAAAGGAGGGGGAGAGAGAAGAGAGAGGAGAGAGAGAGAGAGAGGAAAGGAGGGGGAGAGAGAAGAGAGAGGAGAGAGAGAGAGAGAGGAAAGGAGGGGGAGAGAGAAGAGAGAGAGAGGGGAAGGGAGGGGGAGAGAGAAGAGAGAGGAGAGAGAGAGAGAGAGGGGAAGGGAGGGGGAGAGAGAAGAGAGAGGAGAGAGAGAGAGGAAAGGAGGGGGAGAGAGAAGAGAGAGGAGAGAGAGAGAGAGAGGAAAGGAGGGGGAGAGAGAAGAGAGAGGAGAGAGAGAGAGAGAGGAAAGGAGGGGGAGAGAGAAGAGAGAGAGAGGGGAAGGGAGGGGGAGAGAGAAGAGAGAGGAGAGAGAGAGAGAGGGGAAGGGAGGGGGAGAGAGAGAGAGGGGAAGGGAGGGGGAGAGAGAGAGAGAGAGGGGAAGGGAGGGAGAGAGAGGGGAAGGGAGGGGGAGAGAGGAGAGAGAGACAGAGGAGAGAGAGAGGAGAAGAGAGAGAGAGGAAGGGGGAGACATGGGGGGGGTATGGGGGTCTAAGCGTACTCTTGTTTAATTGACACGTGTTCACGTTACAATTGAAATAAAAGCAAGTCCAGCTGTGTAAACTCTACGTTTGTCTCTTTCGGGGGAGTCTTGGTGAAGGCGTAGATGATCAGGACGTGTTTATGGTGTTAGTTGAGGGTTAGGGTTAACCCTTTGTGAACGTGTGGCGAGTTACATAAGGATGTTTCAGGGTTCATGTCTAGTTCAGGTTCTCGTTTACATTTGTTATCATCGTTTCTCATCTCTTCCTTCTTTCATCACATTCTGACAGAGTCTGTACAGTTCTGCTTTATGTTTTCTGTCTCGTTCTTTTTTTTTTAGAGTTCATGTCTTCTGTGTTGGGGCTTGACCAGGATCTCCAGGAATCCTTGAGGTCCTTGTTTAGTGAAGAGAATCTTAATTATTATGAATCAGTCAAGTACAGAAACGTACAGAAGTTCTGAAGCACGACAGGAGCAGGATCGAGGACCAAAGGTCATTTACAGAACGTGGGGGTCATGACGCTGACCCATGAGGGGCCCCTCATGGGTCAGGACTCCAGCTGATGGCCCCTCAACCTGATAGAGGTGGAGGAGAACCAGTTCAGGTTCCTCTGTGGTTCTAACCCTCCTGGCCTACAAAGAAACACCAACAATGTTGACCTGGATTAAGAAGTGAAATAGTTAACTAGTGAAATAGTTAAGAAGTGAAATAGTTAACCTCCAAGAGGGCGTTCATGGAGACACAGGGTCAGGGATGTTGGTCAGAGGTGGTGTAAAAGTTCTGACTTCTTTTAAAGGGAACTTCGCCCATTTAAACCTTTGATTCTGGAATTCCAAGATATTTTTCCAGGTTTAATTTTAAGATGATGTCTGCTGCTGCAGGACAAGAACGTGCAGGCCTGAGTGTCCTGAATCGAACCGTCCATTTCTTCACATAAACTATTTGTGAAGATCTCGTTGTTGCTCCGATGAGGTGGAGCTCAGAGAGAGAAGCCCCACAGCGACTCAAGATGGTCAAGTTGGATCTTCAGAACGAAGCCAAAGCAAACAAGAACAGCAAGTTCCCCACGCAAACATCTGACAGGATCAGAAGGTCAAAGATATGAATGATTCAGGTAGTGACGTCCAAGTTTGTTACCATGGTTACTGGTTTCCCGACTGGTGGAGCAGTATCTCCACGCCTACCTGAGACGAGCCTCCAGGTGAGGAAACCTGAACAGTTTTAATGGATGAGCAGAACCAGGAGCCGTTTGTTGAGGGTCCAGACCGAGTTAGGGTCGTCTGGTCCCAGGGTCAGCTGTAGACGTTTGTCCAGGATGACCTGGGACCCTCCAGACCACCGAGGGGGCCTTGACTCTGGTTTTTACCCGAGAGCGCCTCAGGGTGATAACAGGTGAGATACAAATACAATCTGATGAGTCAGTGGGTGTCCTTCGCTCCCTGGTCAACCGTTGGTTTACATGCCGTCTCAAAGCCCAGCTGAGCCCCAGGTGTGTCCAGGTGTGTCCAGGTGGGGCTCACCTGAGGGTCTGAGCACTCCAGGCCACCAACCCTCAGGTGAGCCCCAGGTAAGCCTCAGGTGAGCTCCAGGTGTGCCCAGACCCTCAGGTGAGCCTCAGGTGAGCTCCAGGTGTGCTCGGACCCTCAGGTGAGTCTTAGGTGTGCTCAGACCCTCAGGTGAGCTCCAGGTGTGCTCAGACCCTCAGGTGAGTCTTAGGTGTGCTCAGACCCTCAGGGGAGCCTCAGTTGAGCCCCAGGTGAGCCTCAGGTGAGCCCTGGGTAAGCCTCAGGTGAGCTCCAGGTGTGCTCAGACCCTCAGGTGAGCCTCAGGTGAGCTCCAGGTGTGCTCAGACCCTCAGGTGAGTCTTAGGTGTGCTCAGACCCTCAGGTGAGCCTCAGGTGTGCTCAGACCCTCAGGTGAGCCTCAGGTGAGCTCCAGGTGTGCTCAGACCCTCAGGTGAGCCTCAGGTGAGCTCCAGGTGTGCTCAGACCCTCAGGTGAGTCTTCGGTGTGCTCAGACCCTCAGGTGAGCCTCAGGTGAGCCTCAGTTGAGCCCCAGGTGAGCCTCAGGTGAGCCCCGGGTAAGCCTCAGGTGAGCCTCAGGTGAGCTCCAGGTGTGCTCAGACCCTCAGGTGAGCCTCAGGTGAGCTCCAGGTGTGCTCAGACCCTCAGGTGAGCTCCAGGTGTGCTCAGACCCTCAGGTGAGCCTCAGGTGAGCCCCAGGTGAGCTCAGACCCTCAGGTGAGCTCCAGGTGTGCTCAGACCCTCAGGTGAGCCTCAGGTGAGCCCCAGGTGAGCTCAGACCCTCAGGTAGCTCTAAACCTGCAGGTTTATGGGTTTTGCTCACATTTATGACTTTTATCACGATTCTCTATCTGCTGCACTCGCTTTGACCGGTAAAAGTTTAAAGTTTATCAGCTGCGGTTTCAGCAAACCCAGAAAAACACCACAATCGAACAAGTCTTCCTTTTTACGATGTTCTTCAGAGGAGTTCGTTATTGTTTAACGAAAGTCAGCCTCCATCCACTTCCGGGTTCAGCGTCTGCCGTAAAGCACAACGAGAGAACGTAAATCTGACGACGCATGCGCAGACGAGGATCGCGGCTCCAAACAAAGATGGCGGACGGTGAGTTCAGCGTTCCCTCTTTGTTCTTCATCTCCTCCCGCTCTCCTGTTCCCGCTGTCCCGTTCCCGCTCTCCTGTTCCCGCTGTCCCGTTCCCGCTCTCCTGTTCCCGCTGTCCCGTTCCCGCTCTCCTATTCCCGCTCTCCTGTTCCCGCTGTCCCGGTCCCGCTCTCCTGTTCCCGCTCTCCCGTTCCCGCTCTCCTGTTCCCGCCCCTCTCATGGTGGTGCCCCCTGACCCTCTCACGGACCTCCGGCTCTGATGAACCAGTCTGGTGGTTCTGATCCAGTCTGGTGGTTCTGATGAACCAGTCTGGTGGTTCTGATCCAGTCTGGTGGTTCTGATGAACCAGTCTGGTGGTTCTGATGAACCAGTCTGGTGGTTCTGATCCAGTCTGGTGGTTCTGATGAACCAGTCTGGTGGTTCTGATCCAGTCTGGTGGTTCTGATGAACCAGTCTGGTGGTTCTGATCCAGTCTGGTGGTTCTGATGAACCAGTCTGGTGGTTCTGTGGTTCTGAACCTCCCGGTTCTGAAGACCCTCCCGTTGGGTCTCATTCAGCACATGACTCAGCAGACCCTGGTCAGCCCAGCAGTCTGGACCGGTACCGGCCTGGTCAGCAGCAGGCCCGGGTTCAACCCCGTCACCATGGCGACGGATAATGTACCTTCATCACATGACCCTCACACCCTGATTCTCTTCCAGAACACACAGACGCAGACCAGTCCATGGAGGGACACACACCTGTGAGTACACACACACACACACCTCTAAGCACACACACATCTGTAAGCACACACACCTGAGTACACACACATCAGTATACACACACTTGTGAACACACACCTGTGAGTACACACACACACACACACCTGTGAGTACACACACATCAGTATACACACACTTGTGAACACACACACCTGTGAGTACACACACATCAGTATACACACACTTGTGAACACACACACCTGGGAGTACACACACACACTCCTGAGTACACACACACGGGTGTACTGATGATGTCATCACTTGTTTTTCACTCATTCCTCAGGTGTCTGAAAATCCTCACACAGACTACAGCCTCACGGAGAACATCCAGGTGACACCTCACACACACACACTCATTCCCCCTCACACACACACCCTTACTCTCACACCCTCACACACACTCACCCCCTCACACACACACACCCCCCTCACTCACACACACACACCCACACTCCCTCCCCCTCACACCCTTACTCACACACCCCCTCACACTCACACTCACACTCTCACACACCCCCTCACACTCACACCCTCACACACCCTCACACACCCCCTCACACACACACCCTTACTCACACACCCTCACACACACACCCGTCACACACACAGCCTTACTCTCACACACACACCCCCTCACACACCCCTCACACACACACCCTTACTCTCACACACCCCCTCACACACACACCCTTACTCTCACACACACACCCTTACTCTCACACACCCCCTCACACACACACCCTTACTCTCACACACCCCCTCACACACACACCCTTACTCTCACACACCCCTCACACACACACCCTTACTCTCACACACACACCCTACTCTCACACACCCCCTCACACACACACCCTTACTCTCACACACCCCCTCACACACACACCCCTCACACACACACCCTTACTCACACACCCCTCACACACACCCCTCACACACACACCCTTACTCACACACCCCTCAAACACACACCCTTACTCTCACACACCCCACACACACACCCCTCACACACACACCCTTACTCTCACACACCCCTCACACACCCCTCACACACACACCCCTACTCTCACACACCCCACACACACACCCCTCACACACACCCTTACTCACACACCCCTCACACACACACCCTTACTCTCACACACCCCTCACACACCCCTCACACACACACCCTTACTCTCACACACCCCTCACACACCCTCACACACACACCCTTACTCTCACACACCCCTCACACACACACCCCTCACACACACACCCCTCACACACACACCCTTACTCTCACACACCCCTCACACACACACCCCTCACACACACACCCTTACTCTCACACACCCCTCACACACCCCCAGCCCTGGTCCCAGCCTGCTGTGTCCCCAGAGGACGGTGGACAGTGAGAAGGCGAGTGCAGAGAAGATGCTGAAGCAGAAGGTGGACCTGCAGGCGCTGCCCACCCGAGCCTACCTGGACCAGACCGTGGTGCCCATCCTGCTGCAGGGCCTGTCAGTGCTGGCCAAGGACAGGTGAGGGCGGGGCCGGGGGCGGGGCCAGGGGCGGGGTCAGCCACGCCCTCACCTGTGTGTCGCGTTGCAGACCTCCCAACCCCATCGAGTACCTGGCTGCCTTCCTGCTGAAGAACAAGTCCCAGTTTGAGGAGCGCAGCTGAACCTGAACACCTGTAGCTGTTGTAGAACAATAAACATCTGGATGTGAACATCTGCCCACTGACTGAGGACACCAGCCTTCAGGTTGGACCTTTTATTTCTGGTTGGTCAGAGCGCCAGGTAGGAGACACCTGAGCTCCAGGTGAGCTCCGCTCAGAGCCCGCCCCCTCACCGCCCGACAGGGAGGGGCTTCGGCGGCGGGGGGCGTGGCCTCCCGTCAGATGTAGAACTGGTGGGCGCTCAGGTTGTCCATGAAGGGCTGGACCAGGAAGTCGGTGGAGAAGTAGAAGATGAGGCCGAAGGTGATGGAGATGGGCAGCGCCGGCAGGGCCTTCTTGAAGATGGCCAGCAGCAGCAGCGTCAGACACAGCCCCTGGGACAGGTGAGCACAGGTGAGCAGGGCTGGCCTCAGGCCCCGCCCCCAGGCCCCGCCCCCAGGCCCAGGCCCCGCCCCCAGGCCGCTCAAACCTACGATGAGGATGGCCACGAAGCAGGCCAGCGTGGTGTTCCAGTCCCCTCCGGTGGCCGCCGCCTTCCCCACCAGCACGCTGTAGAAGATGAAGTCTCCCAGACCCAGCTTCACCCCCCCTGCACACACGGGGAGCACCAGGACCTCAGCTGGGTCAGGGGGTCAAGGGGGGGTCAGAGGATCAAAGGGGGGGTCAAAGGGGGGTCAGAAGATCAAGGAGGGGTCAAAGGATCAATGGGGGGGTCAGAGGATCAAGGGGGGGTCAAAGGATCAAAGGGGGGTTCAGAGGGGGGTCAGAGGATCAAGGGGGGGGTCAAAGGGGGGTCAGAGGATCAAAGGGGGGGGTCAGAGGATCAAGGGGGGCAGGCCCTGCCCAGCTGATCCTCAGGGTCTGAGGAGCCCTCTGTAGGTCCTGAGGGACCTTCTGAGGGTCCTTCTTAGGGACCTTCTCATCACACACTGGTATGTGAGCCTCATTGGTCACATGACTGTGCTGGCCTCTCCTCATTGGCCGTCTGAGCCCCCACCAGGTCGTTCCAGTAGACACTGGTTCACTGCTGGTTCCTTCACCAGTAGACCGTGTGGGAGCGGGAGGAGGCAGAAGCTGCCCCCCCCGACCCCTGACCCCCCCAGAACTCACGGTCCTCCTCCAGCTCGTTCTCCAGCCGTCGACTCTCCGGCCCTCTGCTGCTCGGAGTCGCCTCCTCGTCTGCAGGTGTTCAGCACCAGGTCAGGTCGGTCAGGTCGTTGGAGGTCTCCAGGACCCCCCCTGCCCCCCCCCCTCACCTGTTTCATGTCCTGAGGGCGGAGCCTCTGCTGGACTGGCCATCCCCACCGTCCACATCATGGCCGCTGAGAAGTGAACACCAGATCTGAGTGGGGGTTGCCCCCCCCAGGCTGCCCCCCCCCAGGCTGCCCCCCCCCAGGCTGCCCCCCCCCCGGTACACTCACAGGAGTAGATGAGGGCGGGGAAGATGGGCTCGTTGCGCTCCTGCGCCGTCTCCACCAGCATGCGGAGGGGACCTCTGGGGGACAGGACGGCCACCAGGTCTGTGGGGGGGGGGGGTCAGGTCAGCCCCGGGGTCAGGTCAGCCCCGGGGGGTCAGGTCAGGTAAGCCCCGGGGGGGGGTCAGGTCAGCCCCGGGGGGTCAGGTCAGCCCCGGGGGGTCA
>CAJVRN010000230.1:1517500-1532500 GCA_911728415.1 Lagocephalus sceleratus | reverse complement strand
GGAGTAGTACTGCTCGATGTCCCTCAGGATCCTGATGTCGTCGTTCTTCACAAAGTTGATGGCCACACCTTTACGGCCGTAGCGGCCGGACCGACCGATCCTGCAGGAGGTCAGAGGTCAGGTCAGGGGTTCCCCTGTCCCCCCCCCCCAGCGGGCTCACCTGTGGATGTACAGCTCTCTGTTGTTGGGCAGGTCGTAGTTGATGATCAGAGACACCTGGGGGACGTCCAGGCCGCGGGCCCACACGTCCGTGGAGATCAGAACACGGCTGCAACAGAGCAGGTCTCAGGTGAGCCTCAGGTGATGTGCCCCCCCCCCGGAGGCCCCACGCTCCCCCTGGGGCAGCTCCAATGTTGTGGGCGGGCTCACCTGGCTCCTGATCTGAACTCCTTCATGATGGACTCCCTCTCCTTCTGAGGCATGTCCCCGTGCATGGAGGACACGGTGAAGTTGGCCTCCCTCATCTTCTCAGTCAGCCAGTCCACCTGAAGAACCCCCCTTTAGTCTCAGAGCCACCTGAGCCTCTCGCCCTGAAGACCACCAGCACCTCACCTTCCTCTTGGTGTTGCAGAAGATCACGGCCTGGGTGATGGTCAGGGTGTCGTACAGGTCACACAGGGTGTCAAACTTCCACTCCTCCCTCTCCACCGCCACGAAGAACTGCTTTATGCCCTCCAGGGTCAACTCATCACTGGGGGGTTACGGAGGGGGGGCAGAGGAATGGCAGGGGGAGAGAGAGGATGGATGGCGGGGGGAGAGAGAGGGAGGGAGGGCAGGGGGAGAGAGAGAGAGAGGGATGGCAGGGGGAGAGAGAGGGAGGGAGGGCAGGGGGAGAGAGAGAGAGAGGGATGGCAGGGAGAGAGAGAGAGGGAGGGCGGGGAGAGAGAGAGAGAGGGAGGGCAGGGGGAGAGAGAGAGAGGGATGGCAGGGAGAGAGAGAGGGATGGCGGGGGAGAGAGAGAGAGGGAGGGCAGGGGAGAGAGAGAGAGGGATGGCAGGGAGAGAGAGAGGGATGGCGGGGGAGAGAGAGAGAGGGATGGCAGGGAGAGAGAGAGAGGGATGGCGGGGGAGAGAGAGAGAGGGAGGGCAGGGGGAGAGAGAGAGAGGGATGGCAGGGAGAGAGAGAGAGGGATGGCGGGGGAGAGAGAGGGAGGGAGGGCAGGGGGAGAGAGAGAGAGGGATGGCAGGGGGAGAGAGAGGGATGGCGGGGAGAGAGAGAGAGGGAGGGCAGGGGGAGAGAGAGAGAGAGGGATGGCAGGGAGAGAGAGAGAGGGATGGCGGGGGAGAGAGAGAGAGAGGGATGGCAGGGAGAGAGAGAGAGGGATGGCGGGGGAGAGAGAGAGAGGGAGGGCAGGGGGAGAGAGAGAGAGGGATGGCAGGGGGAGAGAGAGGGATGGCGGGGGAGAGAGAGAGAGGGAGGGCAGGGGGAGAGAGAGAGAGAGAGGGGATGGCAGGGAGAGAGAGAGAGGGATGGCGGGGGAGAGAGAGAGAGGGAGGGCAGGGGGAGAGAGAGAGAGGGATGGCAGGGGGAGAGAGAGAGAGGGATGGCAGGGGAGAGAGAGAGAGGGATGGCAGGGAGAGAGAGAGAGGGATGGCGGGGGAGAGAGAGAGGGATGGCAGGGAGAGAGAGAGAGGGATGGCGGGGGAGAGAGAGAGAGAGAGGGATGGCGGGGGAGAGAGAGAGAGGGATGGCGGGGGAGAGAGAGAGAGGGATGGCGGGGGAGAGAGAGGGATGGTGGGGGAGAGAGTCAGTGCTGCTGTCACAGGAGGGAGGTGGTCTTCGTCCACCTCCTGTGAAGCCCCCCCCCCCACGAGGGCGGGGCACTGACCGTTTGACCAGGATGCGGATGGGGTCGGTCATGAACTTGTTGGTCATCTCCAGGATCTCGTGGGGCAGGGTGGCGCTGATCAGAACCACCTGGGTCGCCGGGGGCAGGTAGCGGTACACGTCGTAGATCTGCTCCTTAAACCCTGGGGGGCACACGGGGTCAGCTGACCTCACAGGCCACGCCCCCCCAGCGCGCCCACCTCCACTCACCTTTGTTGAGCATCTCGTCGGCCTCGTCCAGGACCAGCATCTTGATGGCCCGGGTCCTCAGACTCCTGCGGCGGATCATGTCTGCACACAAGCAAAGGTCAGCCTCCTGGGGGGTCGGGGGTCACGGTCGGGGTCCGCCCCCACGCTCACCGAACACGCGTCCTGGTGTCCCTGCCACCACGTGCTGGCCGTAGTCCAGCTTCCTGATGTCCTCGCCCACGTTGGTGCCGCCGATGCAGGCGTGACACTGGACGTTCATGTAGTCGCCGAGGGCGAGCAGCACCTACAGACGAGAGCGGACCAATCAGAGCCAGGCAGGGGGAGGGGGCGGGGCTGGGGGCGGGCCTACCTTCTGAATCTGTCCTGCGAGCTCTCTGGTTGGTGCAAGGATCAGGGCCTGGGTCTCCCTCACCTGAAGACAAACGTGTGTTTGAAGTCCTCTGATGACCCCCCCCCCCAACGACGACCCCCCCGAACCCTCACCTGGATGTCCAGACACTGAAGCACCGACACGCAGAAGGTGGCCGTCTTCCCTGTTCCAGACTGAGACCTGCACAAGTCAGAGAGACGGTCAGAGACGGGGACGTCCAGAGACGGGCGGCGCTCGCGGCCCCTCGGGTCTTACTGGGCGATGACGTCACGGCCTTTGATGATCTGCTTGATGGCTCTTTGCTGGATGGCTGAAGGCTTCTCAAAACCTGCAGGAGACAGGAACCAGGGTCAGGGATCAACGACGACTGTTGGGGCTCCAGAACGACTGTTGGGGTTCAGGCGCGACTGTTGGGGCTCCAGAGCGACTGTTGGGGCTCCAGAGCGACTGTTGGGGCTCCAGAGCGACTGTTGGGGCTCCAGAGCGACTGTTGGGGCTCAGGCGCGACTGTTGGGGCTCCAGAGCGACTGTTGGGGCTCAAGAACGACTGTTGGGGCTCAAGAACGACTGTTGGGGCTCAAGAGCGACTGTTGGGGCTCCAGAGCGACTGTTGGGGCTCAAGAACGACTGTTGGGGCTCAGGCGCGACTGTTGGGGCTCAGACGCGACTGTTGGGGCTCAGGAGCGACTGTTGGGGCTCAGGAGCGACTGTTGGGGCTCCGGAGCGACTGTTGGGGCTCCGGAGCGACTGTTGGGGCTCCGGAGCGACTGTTGGGGCTCAGGAGCGACTGTTGGGGCTCAGGAGCGACTGTTGGGGCTCCGGAGCGACTGTTGGGGCTCAGGAGCGACTGTTGGGGCTCCGGAGCGACTGTTGGGGCTCAAGAGCGACTGTTGGGGCTCAAGAGCGACTGTTGGGGCTCAAGAGCGACTGTTGGGGCTCAAGAGCGACTGTTGGGGCTCAAGAGCGACTGTTGGGGCTCAAGAGCGACTGTTGGGGCTCAAGAACGACTGTTGGGGCTCAAGAGCGACTGTTGGGGCTCAAGAGCGACTGTTGGGGCTCAAGAGCGACTGTTGGGGCTCAAGAGCGACTGTTGGGGCTCAAGAGCGACTGTTGGGGCTCAAGAGCGACTGTTGGGGCTCAAGAGCGACTGTTGGGGCTCAAGAGCGACTGTTGGGGCTCAGGCGCGACTGTTGTTCTGAGTCCCAGCTGGGTCAGTTAGAAAAGCCCAGCATCTTGTACTGATTTAGATAGAAACTTTCTCTCCTCAAATCCTCTCAGAAATCTGCTTCTGAATTTAATTCACCTTAAAAAACAAATTTTTTTGATCTTTTTTTTTTATAGTTTTCTTAAATTGATGTAAAGTCTGAAAAAGAACGAATCAAGCTGTTCGACGTTTAAATGTCACAATCATATAAAACTGGTTCGTTTTGGAGGCTCCGACACAATCAGCCTGGCGTCCAGTCCGGATTTAATCGTTTGAAAGCTTCTTTGTGGCTCTTTTGTGTCACTTTATCGTCCATCTTTAGAAGCTAAAGCTAATGCTAACAGGCGGACACAAATGGAAACAAAATGGTGGAAAAGTGCGACTAAATGATGGTCTGCTCCGTTTCGCCACCGTCTCCGGGACGGGCCCTGGTTCTGTCTGCTCTTCCCCGGCTCAGGAGGCGCATTTCGGGCTCTTTCGGGCTCTTTCGGGCCCCGCGGCCTCGAGGCCGCGCCGATCCCCGGCCCCCAGAAGCCGCCGACCCCGCTCAGGAGGCCCTCCCCCCGGCCGCCCCGCCCGGGCCCCGGCCCACCGTAGGCGTAGATCCCGCGGAGCAGGTCCTCCCGCAGCCCCATGGTGTCGAAGGTGGGGGTGACGTCCACCTCCTCGCTGGTCTCGAACTCCACCTTGGTCATGTCCTCCTCCCGCAGCAGCCTCTTCCTGCTCTGGGTCCCCGCAGCCGCCATCGTCGCTCCGTCTGAGATCAGCGCGGCTAACGCGCCAACAGCCCGACGCACGTGTCGCGCTGACGTCACCCGGGCCGCCCGACGTCACCGCGTGGTGCCGGAAGTACGAGAGATCGAACCCATGACGAGATGGTGGGTCTGGATCAGAACCTTTAACGCCTGGATCAGAACCTTTGATGTCCGAGTGGGTCTGGATCAGGACCTTTGATGTCTGGATCAGAACCTTTGATGTCCAAGTGGGTCTGGATCAGAACTTTTGATGTCTGGATCAGAACCTTTGATGTCCGAGTGGGTCTGGATCAGAACTTTTGATGTCTGGATCAGGACCTTTGATGTCCGAGTGGGTCTGGATCAGAACTTTTGATGTCTGGATCAGAACCTTTTATGTCCGAGTGGGTCTGGATCAGAACTTTTGATGTCTGGATCAGAACCTTTGATGTCCGAGTGGGTCTGGATCAGGACCTTTAATGTCTGGATCAGAACCCTTGACGTCTGAGTGGGTCTGGATCAGAACCTTTGAAGTCTGAGTAGATCTGGATCAGAACCTTTGATGTCTGAATCAGACCTTTTGATGATCCAAGTGGGTCTGGATGAGAATCTTTGATGTCCGAGTGGGTCTGGATCAGTACCTTTGAAGTCTGAGTGGATCTGGATCGGAACTTTTGATGTCTGGATCAGAACCTTTGATGTCCGAGTGGGTCTGGATCAGAACCTTTGATGTCTGGATCAGAACCTTTGATGTCTGGATCAGAACCTTTAATGTCTGGATCAGAACCCTTGACGTCTGAGTGGGTCTGGATCAGAACCCTTGACGTCTGAGTAGATCTGGATCAGAACCTTTGATGTCTGAATCAGACCTTTTGATGATCCGAGTGGGTCTGGATGAGAATCTTTGATGTCCGAGTGGGTCTGGATCAGTACCTTTGAAGTCTGAGTGGATCTGGATCGGAACTTTTGATGTCTGGATCAGAACCTTTGATGTCTGAGTGGATCTGGATGAGAATCTTTGATGTGTGAACACATGAAACAATTTCACAAGAACATTTTTAATTGACAGATTATTGATCACTTAAAATTCAAGAAAAAAAAGCTGCTAAACAAGATCTGATGCATCATTTTAAAAACAAATACATGAAAAACAAATATAAATCTTCAGATGAACGTGTGTCCCTCAACACACCAGACACAGTTCAGACAAGATGAACACAAGTTCATAAAACGCTTTGATAAATCTCATAAGGTTAGTTATTGGTCAGAAATGCCTCAAAGCCCTATTTAAAAATAGATTTTGTTGCGATGACAGTCCACCGGTGACAGTCGTGAGCGGTGGTCATGACCGGGTGTGACGCTGTAGCCCCACTGACCTTCTGCCTGGAGGGTGACCTTCGGGGGGGTCGTGCTGCTGTTGAGGAATGTTTGGGCTACTTGAAGGTTTTGGCACTTTGTTCTCATTTGAATTAAAAAATACATTCATAGGACAAAGCAAACACACGGCTGAGTGTGTAGTACCTGGTCAGACTGGCATCGTTACCTGCACGTCCCGTAACAGTCAGTCTGTCCCAGTTTATTGTCAAGTTCTGTTGTCATGGCGTTGGTGATGATGTCATACACAGGAAACAGGAAGTCACCACATCATCACAACTGACTAACTGATGGTGGAAGTAGGGATCGATGAAGCTGATGAGAGAGAAAACCCAGCTCTGTGTGTGTGTGTGTGTGTGTGTGAGAGGGCTGGTCATGTGACCATCAGTCTTCTTTGGATTGGTGGACGTCCAGACTGACGACCTGCAGTTCTGTCAGGTTGCTGCTGCTGCTGCTCTGCTGACTGATCACCATCTGAGGGACACAGCAAAGAGTCAGACCAGTAACAGGGGGAGGACCAGTAACAGTGGGAGGACCAGTAACAGTGGTAGTAACAGGGGGAGGACCAGTAACAGGGGGAGGACCAGTAACAGGGAGGACCAGTAACAGGGGGAGGACCAGTAACAGTGGTAGTAACAGGGGGAGGACCAGTAACAGTGGGAGGACCAGTAACAGTGGTAGTAACAGGGGGAGGACCAGTAACAGTGGTAGTAACAGGGGGAGGACCAGTAACAGTGAGGACCAGTAACAGTGGTAGTAACAGGGGGAGGACCAGTAACAGTGGTAGTAACAGGGGGAGGACCAGTAACAGTGGTAGTAACAGGGGGAGGACCAGTAACAGTGGTAGTAACAGGGGGAGGACCAGTAACAGTGGTAGTAACAGTGTTAACAGCAGTCATAGTAGTGGTAGGGATAGTAGCATTGGTGACATTAATAATGGTAACAGCAGTAGTAACAGTGGTCACAGCAGTAACAGTAGTAGTAGTAGTAGTAGTAGTAGTAGTAGTAGTAGTAGTAGTAGTAGTAGTCCTGGGTGTTTGATTACCGGGTGCAGCTGGACTGCAGACACGGGGATCTGAGCAGCGACGGGAGGGAGAGAGGTAAGAAAGACCTGTGGGAGGGAGCCTAGAGGACAGGAAACAAAGGTCAGCACCTCACGCTGGTCAGCGAACACTCACACTCAAACGGGCCAAACCAGGGTCATGTGACTGGGCGTGGCCAGGCGGGGGGAAGGTGTTGAGGACGGTGAGGCTGCCGTCTCCCAGTGACGGTGTTGGAGTGGCATACATGACCGTGTGTCCCCCAGGATACATCATGTGACCGGCCACCGTGGACGAGGAGGACGAGGAAGAGGAGGAGACGATGGAGGCAGGAAGACTGGCTGCAGAGAGGAGGAGCCATCAGAACACCAGGGCTTCAGCCCCTCACCTCACGCTGGTCCTGAACCGGGCTCACCGGTGGAGGCGGGGCTGTGCATGTCTGAACTGGTCTGACTGGTGGAGGTCTGCTGGGAGCTGGACTGAACCTGGAAGGTCTGGAGCTGCTGAGGGACCCCTCCTCCTGCAGGACACAGGACGGGTGAGCGAGGGGCCAGGACCTCTGTCCCGTTCAGTTAGGGGCGTCTGCGTCTGTGGGTGAGCCAGCAGCAGGAGCGCACACCCGAACAACAGCCACACCCGAACGACAGCCACACCCGAACGACAGCCACACCCGAACAACAGTCACACCCAAACAACAGTCACACCCCACCGACAGTCGCACCCCAACAACAGTCACACCCGAACAACAGTCACACCCCAACAACAGTCACACCCCACCAACAGTCGCACCCCAACAACAGTCGCACCCCAACAACAGTCACACCCGAACAACAGTCACACCCCACCGACAGTCGCACCCCAACAACAGTCACACCCCACCGACAGTCGCACCCCAACAACAGTCACACCCCAACAACAGCCGCAGCGCAACAGCCCCGGACCGTCGCCTCGCTGACGACGGCACAGTCGCTCTAAGCCAATCAGCAGAGGCGAGGGGACCGAGCTCCACCCACAGAGGCTCCAAACAGACGCTTCGCTCGAGTGTTCGCTCTAGCTTTTGCGTGGACGCGGCTGAGGCCTGACCACCAACAGTCAGACAACAGCCGCACAGACAAGTCGGCCGGCGGTCGCACGAGGCGCGGCGTCGCAGCGTGGGCGTGGCCGGGGTGGGCGTGGCTGACCTGCCAGTGACACGGTGGCTGGGAGGCGCAGCAGCGTGGCGGGCTGTGTGGCTGAAGCGTGCAGCGTGGCGGCGGGTCCCGGGGCCACAGGGCCCTGCAGGGCCACGGGCTGGGCCTGCAGCTGGCTGAGGGGGATGGTGTGTGTGACCGGGGGCAGCGCGCCGCCTGTGGACAGGTGAGGGAGGGGCAGGCCCACAGGTGAGTCGCTGGGAAGCCGCACACTGAAGATGAGCAGAAGGCGGGTGCAGACGGCCGGCGAAGGCGAGGGCGGCAGCGGGGCCGGGGCCCCCCCTACCTGACATCAAGGTGAAGCCCGTGGGAAGGACCACGCCCCCCGACGTCTTGAGCACCGTCCCGTTGGTGGAGCAGGGCTGCCAGGAGGGGGCGCTGCTCTGCACCTGCACGGACACGGAGGAGGAGGAGGAGGAGGAGGAGGAGGGGGGGGGGGCCCCGGGCTGGGGGGCCCCGGGCAGGCTGGACACGGTGAAGGACGGCTTCAGCAAGTCCTGAGGAGACAGGGGGGGGCGTGACCTTCCAGGACCTCCCAGACCGGGCACAGCCCCCCCAGGCGGCCGTTACCTTGGCGACCTCCGCGCAGCCGTCGGCTTCCGACACCTGGTAGGTGAGGTCGGGCTCCTCGAAGCCCGTGGCGCTCATCCTCTGGTCCGAGGAGGGGTCGGAGCGCGGCGGGGAGTCGGGCGAGTTCAGGCAGGTCTGGATCAGCGCCTTGCCCGTCTCGGACGTGATCATGGGCTGCAGCTTCCTGGTGGCGAAGGTGTACACGTGGCCCGTCTCGCTGGCCACCAGCAGCAGCACCTGCGTGCCCGTCAGCGTGGACAGCTCGTAGGCCTGGGGGCAGGTGAGACATCAAAGACACCTTTGATCAGCCTGGGGGCAGGTGAGACATCAAAGACACCTTTGATCAGCCTGGGGGCAGGTGAGACATCAAAGACACCTTTGATCGGCCTGGGGGCAGGTGAGACATCAAAGACACCTTTGATCGGCCTGGGGGCAGGTGAGACATCAAAGACACCTTTGATCAGCCTGGGGGCAGGTGAGACATCAAAGACACCTTTGATCGGCCTGGGGGCAGGTGAGACATCAAAGACACCTTTGATCGGCCTGGGGGCAGGTGAGACATCAAAGGCACCTTTGATCGGCCTGGGGGCAGGTGAGACATCAAAGGCACCTTTGATCGGCCTGGGGGCAGGTGAGACATCAAAGACACCTTTGATCGGCCTGGGGGCAGGTGAGACATCAAAGACACCTTTGATCGGCCTGGGGGCAGGTGAGACATCAAAGACACCTTTGATCGGCCTGGGGGCAGGTGAGACATCAAAGACACCTTTGATCGGCCTGGGGGCAGGTGAGACATCAAAGGCACCTTTGATCGGCCTGGGGGCAGGTGAGACATCAAAGGCACCTTTGATCGGCCTGGGGGCAGGTGAGACATCAAAGACACCTTTGATCGGCCTGGGGGCAGGTGAGACATCAAAGACACCTTTGATCGGCCTGGGGGCAGGTGAGACATCAAAGACACCTTTGATCGGCCTGGGGGCAGGTGAGACATCAAAGACACCTTTGATCGGCCTGGGGGCAGGTGAGACATCAAAGACACCTTTGATCGGCCTGGGGGCACGGATGTGACGTCACGTGACGCCCCCAGCCCGGGCCCAAAGGTCACCGGGCCCGCGGGATCGAAGGTCCCCAGGTCACCCACGGGGTCAGAGGTCCCCAGGGTCAGAGGTCCCCAGCCCGCGGGGTCAGAGGTCCCCAGGGTCAGAGGTCCCCAGCCCACGGGTCAGAGGTCACAGGGTCAGAGGTCCCCAGCCCGCGGGTCAGAGGTCACAGGGTCAGAGGTCACTCACCTTCTTCATGATGCCCGTCTTCCTCTTGCTGAAGGTCGTGTAGCGCCGCAGTTTGTTGTCGATGAACTCCATCTTGATCTTCACGCGGCCCCGGGTCTTCTTGCCGGGCTTGGCCCCCGGGGCCCCCGCGTAGCCGCCCCCCAGGGCCCCCCCGGGGCCGCGGGCCCCACCTCCCCGCTCGCGGCGCTCCCGCTTCACGCCGCGCCGGTCCCCCCCCGCCCCCCCCGCCGCCGCCGCGTCGTCGTCGTCGCCGCTGTCGGAGTCCGGGTCGGAGCCGCTGAGCACCACCGGGGCCCCGGGGGGCCCCTCGGGCCCCGCGGGCCCCGGCCTGCTGCCCATGGGGCCCCGCCGGCGCGCGCTCCGTCCGCGCAGAGCGGGCTCGCGCCGCGCTAGCCGCTAGCCGCTAGCTCCGTCAGCGGGCCGCGGCGCCCATGGCCCCGGGCCCGAGGGCCCCTCGCGGCGCTGCTGCTGCTGCGGGTCCGGGTCCGGGTCCGGGTCCGGGCCGGGCCGCTGTTCCGGGTCCGGGCCGCTCCAGAAGGCTCAAAGTTCCGAAGTTGTCTCCGAGCCCGCCCCCGCCGCCGCGCCGCTGGCGGAAGCGCCGCCGCGCCGCCTCCGCCGCGACAACTAGTCCCCGCTCCGCGCGGCCCCGCCGGGCTGTTGGGGGGCGCGGCGGGACGGGCCGCGGGCCCGGGGCCCGGCGGACCCCCAGGGGGGCCCCCGGGGGCCAGGGCCGGCCCTCGGGGCCCCCAACAGCCCGGCGGGGCCCCGGGCCCGGAACTACTTTCCTCCATATACAGAAGCGCGCCTCCTTTTATGGCGCGGCCGCTCCTTATATGGTCACAGCGCTGCGGAGCGCACGTGCGGGAGGGTCGCGCGCACGCGCACTTCTGACACTTGAAGCTGGATTTGAACAACAAAGTTTGAAGAGTTAAAGTGTTCAAACGATCCGATCAGAGTTACCTATCATCAATCTATCATCCATCTATCATCTATCATCCATCTATCTATCATCCATCTATCATCCATCTATCATCTATCATCCATCTATCTATCATCCATCTATCATCCATCTATCATCCATCTATCATCTATCATCTATCTATCTATCATCTATCTATCATCTATCTATCTATCTATCATCCATCTATCTATCATCCATCTATCTATCTATCATCCATCTATCTATCATCCATCTATCATCCATCTATCATCCATCTATCATCTATCATCCATCTATCTATCATCTATCTATCTATCATCCATCTATCTATCATCTATCTATCTATCATCCATCTATCATCTATCTATCTATCATCCATCTATCATCTATCATCCATCTATCATCCATCTATCATCTATCATCCATCTATCTATCATCTATCTATCTATCATCCATCTATCATCTATCTATCTATCATCCATCTATCATCTATCATCCATCTATCTATCATCTATCTATCATCTATCTATCTATCATCCATCTATCATCTATCATCCATCTATCTATCATCTATCTATCATCTATCTATCTATCATCCATCTATCATCTATCATCCATCTATCTATCATCCATCTATCATCCATCTATCATCTATCATCCATCTATCTATCATCTATCATCCATCTATCATCTATCTATCATCTATCATCCATCTATCATCTATCTATCATCTATCCATCATCCATCTATCTATCTATCATCTATCTATCTATCTATCATCTATCTATCTATCTATCATCCATCTATCTATCTATCTATCTATCTATCTATCTATCTATCTATCTATCATCTATCTATCTATCTATCATCTATCATCCATCTATCATCTATCCATCATCCATCTATCTATCTATCATCTATCTATCTATCATCTATCTATCTATCTATCATCTATCTATCATCTATCCATCATCCATCTATCTATCTATCTATCTATCATCTATCTATCTATCATCTATCTATCATCTATCTATCATCCATCTATCAATCTATCATCCATCTATCAATCTATCATCTATCATCTATCTATCATCTATCATCCATCTATCATCTATCTATCATCTATCCATCATCCATCTATCTATCTATCTATCTATCTATCTATCATCTATCTATCTATCATCTATCTATCTATCATCTATCTATCATCTATCTATCATCCATCTATCAATCTATCATCTATCTATCATCTATCTATCATCTATCATCCATCTATCATCCATCTATCATCTATCTATCATCTATCCATCATCCATCTATCTATCTATCATCTATCTATCTATCTATCATCCATCTATCAATCTATCATCTATCTATCATCTATCATCCATCTATCATCTATCTATCATCTATCAATCATCCATCTATCATCTATCTATCATCTATCCATCATCCATCTATCTATCACTCAACCTATCCCCTGTCTATCCACCTGTCATCCACCCACCTGTGTGTTGTGTTCCTGTAACACCCTGTTGTGTTCCTCTGTTGTGCGTCCAGCTCACTCACACTCTTTCATTGATCTCATCTGATCAGACCTGATTGGACATCTGCAGGATTTTATTTATACAAAAATTCAGAAACCACCACACAACCTACAACATGCTGAAGCAGGACGAAGGGTCACATGATCACCACCACCCACCAGGGTTCAGGGTCAGAGGACCAGAGCCCCGCCCCCTCAGGTGGTCACCTGACTTATTCATGCTGGGACCACAACCACATCAAAGGAAGAAAGAACAGGAAGGGGCGGGGCCTTTAGCCAGCCGGTCATGACCCCCTCCTGTAGGTGAGGAGAAGGAGGAGGAAGAGGAGGAGAAGGAGGAAGAGGAGGAGGGTGAGGGTGAGGAAGAGGAGGAGGAGGAAGAAGAGGAGGAGGAGGAACAGGAGGGGAGGAGGATGAAGGTGAGGAAGAGGATGAAGACCTTCCTCAGAGAGCAGAGGCTAGCTGAGCTAATGCTAACAGATCTGGAGCTGCCCAAGGCTGGAATACAGCAACTCTTCATCTTAGACCCTCCTCCCCCTCCTCCTCCCCCTCTACCCCCTCTCTCCCTCCTCCCCCTCCTCCTCTACCCCCCTCTCTCCTCCTCCCCCTCCTCCTCTACCCCCCTCTCTCCTCCTCCCCCTCCTCCTCTCCCCCTCTCTCCCTCCTCCCCCTCCTCCTCTACCCCCCTCTCTCCTCCTCCCCCTCCTCCTCCCCCTCTACCCCCCTCTCTCCTCCTCCTCTCCCCCCCTCTCTCCTCCCCCCCTCCTCCTCCCCCTCCTCCCTCCCCCCTCTCTCCTCCTCCCCCTCCTCCTCCCTTCCCCCTCTCCTCTCCTCCCCTCCTCCAGTCACCCCCCTCCTCCTCCCCCTCCTCCTCTCTCCCCCTCTCTCCTCCCCCCCCTCCTCCCCCTTCCCCCCTCTCCTCTCCTCCCCTCCTCCAGTCACCCCCCCCTCCTCCTCCCCCCTCTCCCTCCTCCCCTCCTCCAGTCACCCCCCTCCTCCTCCTCCTCCTCCTCCCCCCCTCTCCTCTCCTCCCCCTCCTCCAGTCACACCCCCTCCTCCTCTACCTCCTCCCTTCCCCCCTCTCCTCCCCCTCCTCTCCCTCCTCTCCCCCCCTCCTCCTCCTCCTCCTCCTCCTCCTCCCCCCTCTCCTCCTCCCCCTCTTCCAGTCACCCCCCCAGATGTAGCTGATGATGTCCTGGCTGAGCTCGGCCTGTCCTGATCTGGTTGGAGGGTCTCGATGGTGGCGGGAGGCCGGAGGTCATCGTTGGCGGTCTCTGTTGGGGGCGGAGCTCTGGGGTCACCAGAGCGTCCACGCCGGCTCAGACAGAGGGGGCGTGAGCTGGTGTGGCGGGCAGCGTCCAGATGTGCTCCTCCTCCTCCGAAGCCCCCCCCCCGGAGGAAGCTGCTGGTGGGTTGGGGAGCGAGTCGGGTCACATGACCACGTTTGGCGCTGACCGATGGGGACACACGTGGGCGACCTGAGCCGCTGACGTCCACAGATGTGACGCAGATGAGGAACGAAGACGAGTTTCGGCGTGGGCGGGGCCTGCCGGGGGGCGGGGGACGGCGAGGGGGGTCTACAGGGAGCGGCGGATGAACCAGATCTCGTTCCGGCGGTGGACCACGCCGGGGTTCTCGTACACGGCGACCATGTAGGCATCGGAGCGCAGCTCGCTGGCCCCGCCCACCAGCTCCCACAGCAGGCCGATCTGCTGGCCGACCGTCTCCTCCGTCGTCGTCCCGAAGAACGTCCTGACGGCCAATCAGAGAGCAGCGCGTCATGAACACGCCCCCACAGAGTCCCCACCCCCCGTGCTGCCTTCAGGGACCTCCAGGAGCGGCTCTGACCTGGCGACCACTCTGATGGGCTCCCTGTGCACGATGCTGACGTCGGGGTCGGCGGGCCGGGGGGGCTCCGTCTGGAACTGGGCGGGCAGGAAGAAGGCCGTCTGGACGTCTTTGTGGAAGGTGGCGCCTTCGCCCGTCATGTGGATGTGACTGACCACCGGGACCGTCATCCCCAGGTGTCGCCCTGCACACCCCACACAAGATCAGTGGGAGGGGCTACGAGAGGAGCTGGGAGAGTGGGAGGGGCTACAGGAGGAGATGGCTGAGTGGGAGGAGCTACAAGAGGAGCTGGGTGAGTGGGAGGAGCTACAAGAGGAGCTGGGTGAGTGGGAGGGGCTACAGGAGGAGATGGCTGAGTGGGAGGAGCTACAAGAGGAGCTGGGTGAGTGGGAGGAGCTACAAGAGGAGCTGGGTGAGTGGGAGGGGCTATGAGAGGAGATGGCTGAGTGGGAGGGGCTATGAGAGGAGATGGCTGAGTGGGAGGGGCTATGAGAGGAGCTGGGTGAGTGGGAGGAGCTACAAGAGGAGCTGGGTGAGTGGGAGGGGCTACGAGAGGAGATGCTGAGTGGGAGGGGCTACAGGAGGAGATGGCTGAGTGGGAGGAGCTACAAGAGGAGCTGGGTGAGTGGGAGGAGCTACAAGAGGAGCTGGGAGAGTGGGAGGGGCTACAGGAGGAGATGGCTGAGTGGGAGGAGCTACAAGAGGAGCTGGGTGAGTGGGAGGAGCTACAAGAGGAGCTGGGTGAGTGGGAGGGGCTACAGGAGGAGATGGCTGAGTGGGAGGAGCTACAAGAGGAGCTGGGTGAGTGGGAGGAGCTACAAGAGGAGCTGGGTGAGTGGGAGGGGCTATGAGAGGAGA
>CAJVRN010000230.1:1502500-1512500 GCA_911728415.1 Lagocephalus sceleratus | reverse complement strand
ACCTCCAGGAAGCTCCTCCCCCTCTGGCAGGTTCTGGTCTGCTCAGAGGCTCCAGAACCTCTGAGGGGCAGGGCCAGAACCTCTGGGGTGGGGTCAGAACCTTGTGGGGTGGGACCAGAACCTCTGGGGGGCGGGGCCAGAACCTCATGGGTGGGACCAGAACCTCTGAGGGGCGGGGCAGAACCTCTGGGGGCGGGGCCAGAGCTTCAGGGGGCCCCAGCAGGACAGAAATGACCCAAACCACCAAAACTGTGAAGTGGCAGGATTTAATGGGACATCAGTCCTCCCTCGTGTCCTCACTCGTGTCCTAATTAGTGTCCTCACTTGTGTCCTGATTTGTGTGTCCTCCCTCATGTCCTCCCTTGTCTCCTCCCTCGTGTCCTCTCACTCATGTCCTCCCTCATGTCCTCCCTCGTGTCCTCCCTTGTCTCCTCCCTCGTGTCCTCTCACTCATGTCCTCCCTCATGTCCTCCCTCGTGTCCTCCCTTGTCTCCTCCCTCGTGTCCTCTCACTCATGTCCTCCCTCATGTCCTCCCTCGTGTCCTCCCTTGTCTCCTCCCTCGTGTCCTCTCACTCATGTCCTCCCTCATGTCCTCCCTCGTGTCCTCAATAGTGTACTCCCTAGTGTCCTCCCTCATGTCCTCCCTTGTGTCCTCCCTCATGTCCTGATGAGTGTCCTCACTAGTGTCCTAGTGTGTGTCCGAGTGTCCTCCCTCGTGTCCTCAGCCCTGGTCAGCCTCGTATCAGTTCATCAGTATCTTGATGAAGAACATCCAGCAGACTGAGGAGCTGCAGGAGTCAGCTGGTCTTCAGTCTTCTGGGAGAAACTCGTTTGACCTTGAACTGTGCTGCAAGGTCATGTGATCACACCTTCGGCCTATCGTGTTGCTGCCGGAGGCAGACAGCGTCTTCATGAGGACACGTCGCTGCAACAGCTACCATAAAACAATTCATGGGAATAAAGATGAGTCAGCAGATCTAGACGATGAGTCAGCAGATCTAGACGATGAGTCAGCAGATCTAGACGATGAGTCGGTAGTTCTAGACAAAGAGTCAGCAGATCTAGACGATGAATCAGCAGATCTTTTCCATCTGCTGAGTCATCCTCTAGATCTGCTGACTCTTTGTCTCAATCTGCTGAGTCATCATCTCAATTTGCTGAGTCATCGTAGGTCTTCTGACTTTTTGCACAAGTTGAAGCCACGTGAACACAGAACCAGCCCCGTGTCTTCTGATATATAAAGCGTTTTGTCAGTAACCGTTGTGAGACACACAACAGCCAACATCTCCCCTCAGCGCCGTTTCCATGCCAACTTTACCAGTACGGAGGGCGTGAGTCACATGACGCTTGTGTTGGAGCTGTCATGTGACGCGTGGGCCCGTGCTGTGCGCAGAGGCTGCGTGGAGACAGGAGGGACCTTCAGCCCTGGACACATCAGCGCTCAGGACCGTGTCTCAGTCTGGGGGCGTCCCAGTGAGTCCACCAATGAGTCCCAGTGAGTCCACCAGTGAGTCCACCAGTGAGTCCCAGTGAGTCCCAGTGAGTCCACCAGTGAGTCCCAGTGAGTCCACCAGTGAGTCCACCAGTGAGTCCCAGTGAGTCCACCAGTGAGTCCCAGTGAGTCCACCAGTGAGTCCACCAGTGAGTCCCAGTGAGTCCCAGTGAGTCCCAGTGAGTCCACCAGTGAGTCCCAGTGAGTCCCAGTGAGTCCCAGTGAGTCCACCAGTGAGTCCACCAGTGAGTCCCAGTGAGTCCCAGTGAGTCCACCAGTGAGTCCACCAGTGAGTCCCAGTGAGTCCACCAATGAGTCCACCAGTGAGTCCCAGTGAGTCCCAGTGAGTCCACCAGTGAGTCCACCAGTCTGGGGCCATCCCAGTCATCGTCCCAGTGAGTGAGTCCCAGTGAGTCCACCAGTGAGTCCACCAGTGAGTCCACCAGTGAGTCCCAGTGAGTCCCAGTGAGTCCACCAGTGAGTCCACCAGTCTGGGGCCATCCCAGTCATTGTCCCAGTGAGTCCCAGTAAGACCAGCAGCAGCAGGTCTCTGGAGACTCCCTGATCTCCAGTCTGGTCACACCTCACCACCCTCTGATCCTGATCACCATCGCCAGCGTCTGACTGGCTGATTAATGATTCACACACGCTGTGATTGGACCACAGCTACAGCCTCACTGTTTCCATGGTAACCAGGAGGCAGACTGAACCCCCAGAATGTGATCATCTGCAGGACTTTGACACAACAGGAGACTTGTGGTCGCCGCTCCGTCGTCATGGTTACTGCTCTGTTGTTGTGTTTACCACTCTGTTGTCATGGTAACTGTTCTGCTCAGATGGTGTTATGGTCTGGCCTCAGACGAGCCAATCAGGGAGCCCGGTTTCCCCACACGCTGCTTCATCTTCATCATCCTCCATCTTGAAGAGGGTTGAGGGAAGCTCCGCCCACAACAGGTGGATCCACCTGAGTGTGACATCATCTGCCCGTCAACACCCACCTGCTGTGGTCAGGGACGCCCCGCCCTCTGGGGTCACATGACAGCCTGGAGTCACGTGACCGGCGGTGGCGTGGGCGCAGGTGTTTTGTAACGGGGCTCATTAGTGCACCTGCGTCTCTGCGGGGGGCGGGGCCTCAGCCCAGCGGGGGCGGGCTGTGATGCTGTGATGGTGGGTGATGGTGGGTGGCGCCCCACAGCGCCAGGCCTAACGAGGTCTGCTGCTCGTTAACGCTGGACCACCACACATCGAGGCCGGTGGCTGGCGCCTTAATAGGCGGTGACAGCGTGGGCATCGCCATGGCAACAGGACAGCTGAAGGCAGAGGGAAGGTTGTAGATGTGGCCTCAGAAGATCCTCATTACTGAGTTCAAACGGCTGCAGCCTTCAAAGAGGAGAGGGGGGGGAGGAGAGGGGGAGGGGGAAGGGGGAGGAGTGGAGGAGGGGGAGGGGGAGGAGAGGAGGAGAGGGGGAAGGGGGAGGAGAGGAGGAGGGGGGGAGGAGGGGAAGGGGGGGAAGAGGAGGAGAGGAGGAGGAAGAGGAGGAGGAAGAGGAGGAGGGGGGGAGGAGGGAGGAGGAGGGGGGGAGGAGGAGAGGAGGAGGAGGAAGAGGAGGAGGAAGAGGAGGAGAGGGGGAGGAGGAGAGGAGGAGGAGGGAGGGGAGGAGGAGGAGGAGGAAGAGGAGGAGAGGGGGAGGAGGAGGAGAGGAGGGAGGAGGGAGAGGAGGAGGAGGAAGAGGAGGAGGAAGAGGGAGGAGAGGGGGAGGAGGAGAGGAGGAGGAGGAAGAGGAGGGGGAGGAGGAGGAAGAGGAGGAGGAAGAGGAGGAGAGGGGGAGGGGGGGAGGAGAGGAGGAGGAGGAGGAGAGGGGGAGGAGGAGGAGGAAGAGGAGGAGAGGGGGAGGAGGAGGAGGAAGAGGAGGAGGAGGAAGGGGGGAGGAGGAGGAGGGTCAGGACAACTTTGTTAAACAGGATTCAGAAAGAATCATCTTCATCATGGTCTTCCTCACTGAAGGCCCCCCCTCACACACTCTCCACCTCCACAACTGATCGATGATGAAGGGAACATTTCCCACGATCCTGTGTTATACTGCTGTGTGTGTGTGAGCGTGTGTGTGTGTCTTTATGTGTGTGTGTGAGCGTGTGTGTGTGTGTTTATGTGTGTGTGTGAGCGTGTGTGTGTGTGTCTTTATGTGTGTGTGTGTGTCTTTATGTGTGTGTGTGTATGTGTGTGTCTTTATGTGTGTGTGTGTGAGTGTGTCTTTATGTGTGTGTGTGTATATGTGTGTCTATGTGTGTGTGTGTGAGCGTGTGTGTGTGTCTTTATGTGTGTGTGTGTATGTGTGTGTATATGTGTGTCTTTATGTGTGTGTGTGTGAGTGTGTCTTTATGTGTGTGTGTGTATATGTGTGTCTATGTGTGTGTGTGTGAGCGTGTGTGTGTGTCTTTATGTGTGTGTGTGTATGTGTGTGTATATGTGTGTCTTTATGTGTGTGTGTGAGCGTGGGTTTGTGTGTGTGTATGTCTTTATGTGTGTGTGTGTGTGTGAGCGTGTGTGTGTGTATATGTGTGTCTTTATGTGTGTGTGTGAGTGTGTATGTGTGTGTCATTGCTCCTGTCAGACCTGAACACCCTCATCAGAATGTACTGACCCCCCCATAGCAGAGGGGGGCTCAGAGGTCGAGGGGTCAGCTGGTGCTCTTCAGAGGCATCATGTGACCATCGATCCACCGGTGAGCCTCTGGAGGACGACCAGTCAGGTGTGTTCATGCTCCAGACCCTCTAGGTCCAGGGGTCTGTCGGTTGGGTGACCCCTGACCCTGACCCTGACCCTGACCCTGACCCTCTCAGGGCCTCTGTGAGCCCCGGGGGCTCCATCCCTGGATCTGGGGGAGCAGGTAGGGGGGTTTGGTGGCCCAGCGCTGGTCTGGTGGAGGGACCCCCCGTGGGTCTGGGACTCCTGAGGACCCCCCAGAACCAGCACCCCCCCCCCGTGGGTCTGGGACCTCCTGAGGACCCCCCAGAACCAGCACCCCCCCCCATGGGTCTGGGACTCCTGAGGACCCCCAGAACCAGCCCCCCTCCCCCCCCGTGGGTCTGGACCTCCTGAGGACCCCCCAGAACCAGCACCCCCCCCACCATGGGTCTGGACCTCCTGAGGACCCCCAGAACCAGCACCCCCCTTCCCCCCCGTGGGTCTGGACCTCCTGAGGACCCCCAGAACCAGCACCCCCCCCCCGGGTCTGGACCTCCTGAGGACCCCCCAGAACCAGCACACCCCCCTCTCCCCCCGTGGGTCTGGACCTCCTGAGGACCCCCAGAACCAGCACCCCCCCCCATGGGTCTGGACCTCCTGAGGACCCCCAGAACCAGCACCCCCCTCCCCCCCGTGGGTCTGGACCTCCTGAGGACCCCCCAGAACCAGCACACCCCCTCTCCCCCCGTGGGCCTGGACCTCCTGAGGACCCCCCAGAACCAGCACCCCCCTCTCCCCCCGTGGGTCTGGACCTCCTGAGGACCCCCCAGAACCAGCACCCCCCCCCCATGGGTCTGGACCTCCTGAGGACCCCCCAGAACCGTCAATAATTGATCAGGAATGTTGCTGAGACAGAAAACAGCAGGATGAGGGTGATCGATGGTGGCAGCTGGGGGTGACATGCCGTCGCCACGGCAACCGGGGACGTCAAAGTCCAGAATCTGTGATGGTTGTGTGTGTGTGTGTGTGTGTGTGTGTGTGTGTGTGAGTGTGTGTGTGTGTGTGTGTGTGTGTGTGTGTGTGTGTGTGTGTGTGTGTGTGTGTGTGTGTGTGTGTGTGTGTGTGTGTGTGTGTGTGTGTGTGTGTGTGTGTGTGTGTGTGTGTGTGTGTGTGTGTGTGTGTGTGTGTGTGTGTGTGTGTGTGTGTGAGTGTGTGTGTGTGTGTGTGTGAGTGTGTGTAGTGTGTGAGTGTGTGTGTGTGTGTGAGTGTGTGTGTGTGTGTGAGTGTGAGTGTGTGTGTGTGTGTGTGTGTGTGTGAGTGTGTGAGTGTGTGTGTGTGTGTGTGTGTGTGTGTGTGTGTGTGTGTGTGTGTGTGTGTGTGTGTGTGTGTGTGTGTGTGTGTGTGTGTGTGGGGGGGGTGTGTGTGTGGGGGGGTAGTGTTACAGGAAGCAGCAGTGTCCGGCGGGGTCGCTGCTGAATTATTGATCGTTTAATGGACCACCTTTTTCTGGTGCTGTCACGACGCCTCCAGCCAACGAGGTCACCTGACCCCTCCACCGGACCAGGTACGCCCCCCTCCTGGGGACGCGTCTTTAATGGGGCACTGGGCCAGAACCGGACCAGAACCGGGTCAGAACCGGGTCAGAACCGGGTCAGAACCGGACCAGAACCGGGCCAGAACCAGACCAGAACCGGGTCAGAACCGGGCCAGAACCGGTCCACGTGCACGCCCCTCCGTGCGTCCCGGTTCCGCGCACCAACCGTCGGAGGTCTTGCGATGGCGGGCTGGGGTGACGTCATGAGGGTGATCGATCGATCGGCCGCCGATGCGGCAGGACGCACTGCAGGAGAGGACGTCCACACCCAGCCGTCAAGCTGGCGCCTGACGTCACCACCGCGCTTCCGGTCTCCACCTTCAAAACAAAGCGGCCACCCGCCCCCATCCTCAGTTAACGTGAACAGGTGAGTAACCAGAGCACTAACTAGTACTCCTACGTCATGATGGTGATGTCACCAGCCTCAGTTAACGTGAACGGGTGAGTAACCAGAGCACTAACTAGTACTCCTACGTCATGATGGTGATGTCACCAGCCCCTCAGTTAACGTGAACGGGTGAGTAACCAGAGCACTAACTAGTACTCCTACGTCATGATGGTGATGTCACCAGCGCCCCCATCCTCAGTTAACGTGAACGGGTGAGTAACCAGAGCACTAACTAGTACTCCTACGTCATGATGGTGATGTCACCAGCCTCAGTTAACGTGAACGGGTGAGTAACCAGAGCACTAACTAGTACTCCTACGTCATGATGGTGATGTCACCAGCCTCAGTTAACGTGAACGGGTGAGTAACCAGAGCACTAACTAGTACTCCTACGTCATGATGGTGATGTCACCAGCGCCCCCATCCTCAGTTAACGTGAACGGGTGAGTAACCAGAGCACTAACTAGTACTCCTACGTCATGATGGTGACGTCACCAGCGCCCCCATCCTCAGTTAACGTGAACGGGTGAGTAACCAGAGCACTAACTAGTACTCCTACGTCATGGCAGTGACGTCACCAGCGCCCCCATCCTCAGTTAACGTGAACGGGTGAGTAACCAGAGCACTAACTAGTACTCCTACGTCATGATGGTGATGTCACCAGCGCCCCCATCCTCAGTTAACGTGAACGGGTGAGTAACCAGAGCACTAACTAGTACTCCTACGTCATGATGGTGATGTCACCAGCCTCAGTTAACGTGAACGGGTGAGTAACCAGAGCACTAACTAGTACTCCTACGTCATGGTAGTGACGTCACCAGCGCCCCCCCAGCGGTCTTTCCGGCCCGGACCCGACCCCCCCGCACAGATGTGTGAGACAGATGCAGCCACGTCGCCATGGTTACCAGCCGGCCCGGGTGCTTTTATTGTGAAGGGAACTTCCGGGAAGGTGCGCCCGGCGCCGCGGCGGCTTGACGCGGCGCTAGTCGGCATGACAACGAGCTCGCGAGCGCATTCGGACATCAGCTGAGCGGCGCGAGGATGGGCGCACGAGATGGGCAGTGAGGACGAGAGACAGGGGCCCGGGCCCGGGACCCCCCCCGGGTCCGGGACCCCCCCCGGGCCCGGGACCCCCAGCAGGACCCCCAGCAGGACCCCCAGCAGGACCCCCGGGTCCACCTCCGGGCCCACCTCCGGGCCCACCCCCGGGGCCCCCCGGCCCCCCCCGCCCCCCCCGGGCCCCCCCGGCCCGCCACGGTGCGGGCCTCGGCCGCGGGGCTGGGCCTGGGGGGGGCCGCGCTGCTGCTGCTGGTGGTCGCCATCTCCACGGACCACTGGTACCACACCGACACGCGCCGCCACAAGCTGAACTGCGACCGGGCCGGGTCGGACTCCACGGACCAGAAGAACCGGGACATGCCCATCTACCACCTGCCGCTCGTGGGCCCGCGGCAGCGCGACCTGGCGCTGATGAAGCCGGTGCACGTGGGCAGCCGCGAGGAGGAGCTGCTGGAGAACTGGAGGGCCATCCTGGGCATGGGCATCCTCGAGACCGAGTGCGGCCGCCCGCTCTTCTCCACCCACGCGGGGCTCTGGAGGAAGTGCTACTACCAGGACCTGGACCCCGACATCGACAAGCTCATCAGCAGAGGTCAGCCCGGGTCTGGGGCGGGGCTGGACCGGGTCTGGGTCTGGACCAGGACCGGGTCTGGGGCTGGGGCTGGGGCTGGACCGGGTCTGGGGCTGGGGCTGGGTCTGGACCAGGACCGGGTCTGGGTCTGGGTCTGGGTCTGGACCAGGACCGGGTCTGGGGCTGGGGCTGGGGCTGGGGCTGGACCGGGTCTGGGGCTGGGGCTGGGGCTGGACCAGGACAAGGACCGGGTCTGGGGCTGGGGCTGGGTCTGGACCAGGACCGGGTCTGGGTCTGGGGCTGGACCGGGTCTGGGTCTGGGTCTGGGTCTGGACCAGGACCGGGTCTGGGTCTGGGTCTGGGTCTGGACCAGGACCGGGTCTGGGGCTGGGGCTGGGGCTGGGGCTGGACCGGGTCTGGGGCTGGGGCTGGACCGGGTCTGGGGCTGGGGCTGGACTGGGTCTGGGTCTGGGTCTGGGTCTGGACCAGGACCGGGTCTGGGGCTGGGGCTGGGGCTGGACCGGGTCTGGGTCTGGACCAGGACCGGGTCTGGGTCTGGGGCTGGGGCTGGGGCTGGACCGGGTCTGGGTCTGGGTCTGGACCAGGACCGCCAGAGTTACACTCCTGGGGCCAGGCCGGACCCTTGTACCAGACTCAGACCCCGGTCCACACCCCTGGTCCCGGTGCTGGTCCTGGTCCCTGTGGTCCTGGTCCTGGTCCCTGTGGTCCTGGTCCCTGTGGTCCTGGTCCTGGTCCTGGTCCCTGGGTCCTGGTCCCGGCCCCCCTGACTCTGGTGTCACCTGCCCAGGTATCGCTGAGCGCTGCACAGCCATCAAGTATCACTTCTCTCAGCCCATCAGACTGAGGAACATCCCCCTGAACCTGACCAAGACCATCCAGCAGGACGAGTGGCACCTGCTGCGTGAGTGCACACACACACACACACACACACACACACACACACAGGCATACAAAGATATACACACACACATACACACACACACATACACACACACACACATACACACACACATACACACACACACACACACACATACACACACACAGACATACAAAAGATACACACACACACACACAGACATACAAAGATACACACACACACTCACACAGACATACAAAGATATACACACACACAGATATACACACACAGATATACACACACACACACACACAGATATACACACACACACATACACACTCACACAGACATACAAAGATATACACACACACAGATATACACAGATATACACACATACAGATATACAGCTATACACATACACGGATACACACACACACAGATATACACTCATGCAGATACACACACACACACATACAGATATATACGCACAGATGAACACACACAAATATACAGATACACACACACATGCAGATACAGATATACACACAGATACACACACAGATACGCACACACATTTACAGATATATACACACACAGATATACACACACAAAGATATACACACACATGCACAGGGACACAGATATAGATACACAAATACAGATACACACACACAGATATACACACAGATATAGATACACAACCATACAGATACACACACACAGATATACACACAGATATAGATACACAACCATACAGATACACACACACAGATATACACACAGATATAGATACACAACCATACAGATACACACACAGATATACATAAACACACACACACCATGTAGATGTGTGCTGAAGTGAAGGTGAAGGCTCAGAGGTCAGAGGGGTCGGAGGCCCAGATGTTCCCACAGATGTGATGAGGCTCAGCAGCTGAAGGCTCCAGAACCTTCTGGGGGGGGCGGTCCATCCCAGAGAAGGGGGCGGGGCCTGAGCCCACCTGAGGAGCTCCTTCCTGCTTCAGCTGGTTGTCATGGAAACCAGTGACAGGGTCACATAGAAGAATGAAAAACTGTTACCATGACAACTTTATGTGGTTTCTTATTTACCAACCCTTGTGTGTGTGTGTGTGTGTCTCTCTCTCCCCCGTGTGTGTGTCTCTCTCCCCCCTGTGTGTGTGTCTCTCTCTCTCCCCCTGTGTGTGTGTCTCTCTCTCTCCCCTGTGTGTGTGTGTCTCTCTCCCCCCGTGTGTGTGTCTCTCTCTCCCCCCTGTGTGTGTGTCTCTCTCCCCCCGTGTGTGTGTCTCTCTCCCCCTGTGTGTCTCTCTCTCT
>CAJVRN010000230.1:1487500-1500000 GCA_911728415.1 Lagocephalus sceleratus | reverse complement strand
TCACACTCACACACACACACACACCATCGCAATCACACACTGACTCCTCACAGTGTCCTCTGTGTGTACTTCTCCATGTGTACTCACCTCCATGTGTACTCCTCCATGTGTACTTCTCCATGTGTACTCACCTCCATGTGTACTCCTCCATGTGTACTTCTCCATGTGTACTCACCTCCATGTGTACTCACCTCCATGTGTACTCACCTCCATGTGTACTTCTCCACTCCTCCATGTGTACTCACCTCCATGTGTACTCCTCCATGTGTACTTCTCCATGTGTACTCCTCCATGTGTACTCACCTCCATGTGTACTCACCTCCATGTGTACTTCTCCATGTGTACTTCTCCATGTGTACTCACCTCTCCGTACCCCTCCATGTGTTCTCTGTGTGTGTACTTCTGTGTGTGTGTGTGTGTGTGTGTGTGTGAGACGTGTTGGGGTCTCTGGTGCTTCAGGATGAAGACACATTTCTGTTACAGATGTGGAACTACCAAACATCTGGTGCTTGAGTGTGTTGCCATGGTAACTACAAGTTCTGCCCTTCATCCCATAATTTCCGTGTTTTTGGTGTGTTGGTGAGAGCGAGGCGTCACCCAGAACTCCCAGGACCAGAACCAGGCTGAGTTCTGGAGCATGGTCCAGGACCAGACGTGAGGACGTGAGCTGAGGGGCGGGGCCAGGCTCTCCCCCCGCCCGCTGCAGATGTTGGTGCTGATGTGCTGTGGTTGTCGTGGTCGTGTGTGGATGTGCTCCGTCTGCTGGAGCCTCTCAGAACCTGCCAGCTGGGTCGGGCCTGAGCGGGCCCCCTGCTGGGACCAGACTCACCTGCACCCAGGAGGTCCTCACATTTACGCTCTACCTGAAGCCAAATATCTACAAACCTGACGGGGCTCACCTGGGAGGAGGCTCCGCCCCCACCTGAGGGGCCTGACAGTCATGAGGGGCCATCGCCGTTGCCATGACAACGCCCTCCGTCCTCCCCCGGACCGGTGAGACGGAGCAGCTCAGTCGGCCAATCAGACGACGGCTCCTCGTGAAGCCTGGGATGGAGCAGAGGGGTCAGAGGTCACCCCTGGACCGGTGCTGACCTTTGACCCCTGGTTCGATCTGTGAAAGTTGCTTTTTTAATTCCAACAAGGACGGATCAAAGAGTGACCCTGTGGTGGCCCCGCCCCCAGTGATGTGCTGCCCCCTGCTGGAGGCTCAGGTGATCGTCTAACACAAATAAACCTGTCAAAGACCTTCAGACGCTCATCTTTATTCAAACCACCTTCCACCACACGATAAACCACGAATGCTTCACGACGTAAACACCACCACGACCCTTCAGGTGACCCTCAGATGGGGCCTCAGTGGTGGAGCCTGGAACCCCCCTGGAGGCTCCTGGAACCTCCCTGGAGGCTCCTGGAACCCCCCTCGTGGAGCCTGGAACCTTACTGGAGGCTCCTGGAACCCCCCTGGAGGCTCCTGGAACCTCCCTGGAGGCTCCTGGAACCCCCCTCGTGGAGCCTGGAACCTTACTGGAGGCTCCTGGAACCCCCCTGGAGGCTCCTGGAACCCCCCTGGAGGCTCCTGGAACCTCCCTGGAGGCTCCTGGAACCCCCCTCGTGGAGCCTGGAACCTTACTGGAGGCTCCTGGAACCCCCTGGAGGCTCCTGGAACCCCCCTGGAGGCTCCTGGAACCCCCCTGGAGGCTCCTGGAACCTCCCTCGTGGAGCCTGGAACCCCCCTGGAGGCTCCTGGAACCCCCTGGAGGCTCCTGGAACCCCCCTGGAGGTTCATCTCCACCCAACAGTGGAGGAGGACCAGAGGGCGCGCTGAAGATTTATTTGGCTGTAAATGTTGATCTGATGCTACATAAAGAGACTAAACCCTCCTGGCCAGGTCTGACCTTTGACCTCTCCAAAACTGACCTCACTGTTCACCCACAGCTTGGTCTCCATGGCAACAGACAATCGTCTGCTGTTAAACAGTGACGGAGAGGAACGCAGTTTGTCAGTCCGCCTGTTTCTGTCCCTCTGTCTCTCTGTCCTCCTGTCCCTCTGTCCTCCTGTCCCTCTGTCCTCCTGTCTCTCTGTCCTCCTGTCCCTCTGTCCTCCTGTCTCTCTGTCCCCCTGTCTCTCTGTCCTCCTGTCTCTCTGTCCTCCTGTCCCTCTGTCCTCCTGTCCCTCTGTCCTCCTGTCCTCCTGTCCCCCTGTCCCTCTGTCCTCCTGTCCCTCTGTCCTCCTGTCTCTCTGTCCTCCTGTCCCCCTGTCCCTCTGTCCTCCTGTCTCTCTGTCCTCCTGTCCCTCTGTCTCTGTCCTCCTGTCTCTCTGTCCTCCTGTCTCTCTGTCCTCCTGTCCCTCTGTCCTCCTGTCCTCTTCCCCCTGTCCTCCTGTCCCTCTGTCCTCCTTGTCTCTCTGTCCTCCTGTCCTCTCTGTCCTCCTGTCTCTCTGTCCTCCTGTCCTCCTGTCCTTCTCCTCTTCCCCCTGTCCCTCTGTCCTCCTGTCTCTCTGTCCTCCTGTCCCTCTGTCCTCCTGTCCCTCTGTCCTCCTGTCCCTCTGTCCTCCTGTCTCTCTGTCCTCCTGTCCCCCTGTCCCTCTGTCCTCCTGTCCCTCTGTCCTCCTGTCTCTCTGTCCCCCTGTCCCTCTGTCCTCCTGTCCCTCTGTCCTCCTGTCTCTCTGTCCTCCTGTCCCTCTGTCCTCCTGTCCCTCTGTCCTCCTGTCCCTGTCCTCCTGTCTGTCCTCCTGTCCCTCTGTCCTCCTGTCCCTCTGTCCTCCTGTCTCTCTGTCCCTGTCCCCCTGTCCCTCTGTCCCCCTGTCCCCTGTCCTCCTGTCCCTCTGTCCTCCTGTCCCTCTGTCCTCCTGTCCTCCTCTGTCCTCCTGTCCCTCTGTCCTCCTGTCTCTCTGTCCTCCTGTCCCTCTGTCTCTCTGTCCTCCTGTCCCTCTGTCCTCCTGTCCCTCTGGCTCCTGTCTCCTGGACAGAGAGAGAGCGGGGCTAAACATTAAAACTGACATCTGTATGAAGCATCACATCGGGGGGGGTCGAGGGTCAGGGGGGGTCAGGGGGCTCGAGGGTCGTTTGGTCCTCATCTTGGCTGCTGGGTCAACCCTAACCCTGACCCCGACCCTGACCCTAACCCTAACCCTAACCCTGACCCCGACCCTGACCCTAACCCTAACCCTAACCCTGACCCTGACCCTGACCCTAACCCTGACCCTGACCCTGACCCTGACCCTAACCCTGACCCTAACCCTGACCCTGACCCTGACCTTGACCCTGACCCTGGTGGTGCGTCGCCCTGGACTACATGTGTTGAACGACTCAGCTACGTTGACCACAAACGTCCCCTCAGGGGTTCCATGTCCCCCTGGGACGACGTCTCTCAGCCATGGGCCCCTGGGCCCCCTGGAGGAGCCGGTGAAGGAGGCTGAGGGCCCTCCTGAAGCTGACCCCTCGACCCCGACAGGGATGGAGAAGACGAGAAGCCGATCAGAGCCCAGTGTCGTTAAGTGTGTCTTCCTTCTGTCCCCATCAGGTCCTGTCTTGGGGGGGCTCCTCAGCCGGGCCTCAAATGGCTTTAATGTTGGACGTCGTCACAATTGGACAAATTCCAGAGCTAGCTTTGGGTCGAAACCCTCACCGCCAGGGTCCCAAAGGTCACACACGGAAGTTACATTTAAAGTCAGAAGTACATGTGAAAAATAAATTAAAAATAAGAGAAAGAGAAAATAAATCCGAGAACCAGAAGAGATTCTGTGTTTACTGGGACCGTTCAATCACTGCTGTTGACCTCAGACGGGCTTCTGAGAGGGAGGCGGAGTGAGACCTCCTCCTCCTCTGTCACGCCCCGCCCATCAAAGATCGTTTGTGACCCTGGGTCCATGTGAAGGTTAAACTCACTGACGCCAGGATCACGTTCAACAAGAAGAAGAACAACATAACAACAACAATACTCTAACAACAACACAACAATACTCTAACAACAACACAACAACAATACTCTAACAACAACAATACTCTAACAATAACAACAACACAACAATACTCTAACA
Source organism: Lagocephalus sceleratus (assembly GCA_911728415.1). Lineage (NCBI taxonomy): Eukaryota > Metazoa > Chordata > Actinopteri > Tetraodontiformes > Tetraodontidae > Lagocephalus > Lagocephalus sceleratus. Next base: position 1,495,962 of record CAJVRN010000230.1, on the reverse strand, counting down.
AACACCACAACAATACTCTAACAACAAAAACACAACAACAATACTCTAACAACAACACAACAATACTCTAACAAAAACACAACAACAATATTCTAACAACAACAACACAACAATACTCTAACAACACAACAATATTCTAACAACAACAATACTCTAACATTAACAACACAACAACAACAATACTCTAACAACAATACTCTAACAACAACGCAACAATACTCTAACAATAACAATACTCTAACAACAACAATACAACAACAATACTCTAACAACACAACAACAATATTCTAACAACAACAACAATACTCTAACAATAACAACACAACAATAATACTCTAACAACAACAATACTCTAACAATAACAACACAACAACAATACTCTAACAATAACAACACAACAACAATACTCTAACAACAACAATACTCTCACAATAACAACAACACAACAACAATACTCTAACAACAACAATACTCTAACAACAAAAACACAACAACAATACTCTAACAACAACACAACAATACTCTAACAAAAACACAACAACAATATTCTAACAACAACAACACAACAATACTCTAACAACACAACAATATTCTAACAACAACAATACTCTAACATTAACAACACAACAACAACAATACTCTAACAACAATACTCTAACAACAATACTCTAACAACAACGCAACAATACTCTAACAATAACAATACTCTAACAACAACAATACAACAACAATACTCTAACAACACAACAACAATATTCTAACAACAACAACAACAATACTCTAACAATAACAACACAACAACAATACTCTAACAACAACAATACTCTCACAATAACAACACAACACAGCAGGCTCGTGTTCAGGAGCGCCCCTGCTGGTGGGCGGGAGTCCCTGCGCTACCTGCCGTTTGACGACAGGATTCTAGCCAAAGCTCGTTAAAGTCCTTGACCCCAGAGTCCTCCATCGAGGTGAGTGTGTCCTTCACCGTCTGTTTGACCTTCAGATGACCGAGGACAGACGCCCTCGATTTTACTCCGGCGCTGCGCGGACAGCCTCCGCCGTCATCAGCGGGGTCCTTCCGGGGTCCTTCCTGCTCCGTTAGCCTCACAGAGCTGAACGGAAGAAGAAACGAGCCGAAATAACTCCTGATTACCAGCAGGTTAGTGGTTATTAACGAGCTGGTTAGTGGTTATTACCACCAGGTTAGTGATTATTACCACCAGATTAGTGGTTATTACCACCAGGTTAGTGTCTATTACCACCAGGTTAGTGTCTATTACCACCAGGTTAGTGGTTATTACCACCAGGTTAGTGTCTGTTACCACCAGGTTAGTGTCTATTACCACCAGGTTAGTGTCTGTTACCACCAGGTTAGTGTTATTACCACCAGGTTAGTGTTATTACCACCAGGTTAGTGATTATTACCACCAGGTTAGTGGTTATTACCACCAGGTTAGTGTCTATTACCACCAGGTTAGTGTTATTACCACCAGGTTAGTGGTTATTACCACCAGGTTAGTGATTATTACCACCAGGTTAGTGGTTATTACCACCAGGTTAGTGTCTATTACCACCAGGTTAGTGGTTATTACCACCAGGTTAGTGGTTATTACCACCAGGTTAGTGTCTATTACCACCAGGTTAGTGTTATTACCACCAGGTTAGTGTTATTACCACCAGGTTAGTGATTATTACCACCAGGTTAGTGGTTATTACCACCAGGTTAGTGTCTATTACCACCAGGTTAGTGTTATTACCACCAGGTTAGTGTTATTACCACCAGGTTAGTGATTATTACCACCAGGTTAGTGGTTATTACCACCAGGTTAGTGTCTATTACCACCAGGTTAGTGGTTATTACCACCAGGTTAGTGTCTGTTACCACCAGGTTAGTGTTATTACCACCAGGTTAGTGTTATTACCACCAGGTTAGTGATTATTACCACCAGGTTAGTGGTTATTACCACCAGGTTAGTGTCTATTACCACCAGGTTAGTGTCTATTACCACCAGGTTAGTGTTATTACCACCAGGTTAGTGTCTATTACCACCAGGTTAGTGTCTATTACCACCAGGTTAGTGTTATTACCACCAGGTTAGTGGTTATTACCACCAGGTTAGTGTCTATTACCACCAGGTTAGTGGTTATTACCACCAGGTTAGTGTTATTACCACCAGGTTAGTGTCTATTACCACCAGGTTAGTGTTATTACCACCAGGTTAGTGTCTATTACCACCAGGTTAGTGGTTATTACCACCAGGTTAGTGTTATTACCACCAGGTTAGTGTCTGTTACCACCAGGTTAGTGTTATTACCACCAGGTTAGTGTCTATTACCACCAGGTTAGTGTTATTACCACCAGGTTAGTGTCTATTACCACCAGGTTAGTGTTATTACCACCAGGTTAGTGTCTATTACCACCAGGTTAGTGGTTATTACCACCAGGTTAGTGTTATTACCACCAGGTTAGTGTCTATTACCACCAGGTTAGTGGTTATTACCACCAGGTTAGTGTTATTACTACCAGGTTAGTGTCTATTACCACCAGGTTAGTGGTTATTACCACCAGGTTAGTGTTATTACCACCAGGTTAGTGTCTATTACCACCAGGTTAGTGTTATTACCACCAGGTTAATGGTTATTACCACCAGGTTAGTGTCTATTACCACCAGGTTAGTGTTATTACCACCAGGTTAATGGTTATTACCACCAGGTTAGTGTTATTACCACCAGGTTAGTGGTTCTTACCACCAGGTTAGTGTTATTACCACCAGGTTAGTGTCTATTACCACCAGGTTAGTGGTTCTTACCACCAGGTTGGTGTCTATTACCACCAGGTTAGTGTTATTACCACCAGGTTAGTGTTATTACCACCAGGTTGGTGTCTATTACCACCAGGTTAGTGTCTATTACCACCAGGTTAGTGGTTATTACCACCAGGTTAGTGTCTATTACCACCAGGGTGGTGTCTGTTACCACCAGGTTAGTGTCTATTACCACCAGGTTGGTGTCTTTTACCACCAGGTTAGTGTTGTTACCACCAGGTTAGTGTTGTTACCACCAGGTTAGTGTCTGTTACCACCAGGTTAGTATTGTTACCACCAGGTTAGTGTTGTTACCACCAGGTTAGTGTCTGTTACCACTAGGGTAGTCCCTCTTCCTCCTCATTCCCTCCCTTTCCTCCCCCTTCCTCCCCCAGGATGATGAGCGGCAGGAGCAGTGCCATCGCTGCGGGGGTGTGTGGGGCTCTGCTGGTCGGCTACTGCGTCTACTTTGACCGGAAGCGGCGGAGCGACCCCGACTTCAAGGTCAAGCTGAGAGAGCGTGAGTGACCCCTGTTACCATGGCGACGAGACGTCAGGCTGCAACCGCCTACCCTCTCATCGTCTGTTCTGTGTTTCAGGGAGGAGGAAGCAGAAGGCTGCCAAAGAGAGGGCCGGGGTGGCCAAGGTAACCCCCCTGGGACCCCCCACACACAAACTGTGAACTGAGGGTACAGTCGGTCAGGGTGTCTCCTGTGTACTGAGGGTACCGTCAGTCAGGGTGTCTAATGTCCTGTGAGTACAGTCGGTTGCTTGTGAACTGAGGGTACAGTCGGTCAGGGTGTCTCCTGTGTACTGAGGGTACCGTCAGTCAGGGTGTCTAATGTCCTGTGAGTACAGTCGGTTGCTTGTGAACTGAGGGTACAGTCGGTCAGGGTGTCTCCTGTGAACTGAGGGTACAGTCGGTCAGGGTGTCTCCTGTGAACTGAGGGTACAGTCGGTCAGGGTGTCTCTTGTGAACTGAGGGTACAGTCGGTCAGGGTGTCTAATGTCCTGAGTACAGTCGGTCAGGGTGTTGCTTGTGAACTGAGGGTACAGTCGGTAAGGGTGTCTCCTGTGAACTGAGGGTACAGTCGGTAAGGGTGTCTCCTGTGAACTGAGGGTACAGTCGGTAAGGGTGTCTCCTGTGAACTGAGGGTACAGTCGGTAAGGGTGTCTCCTGTGAACTGAGGGTACAGTCGGTCAGGGTGTCTGCTGTGAACTGAGGGTGCAGTCGGTCAGGTTGTCTCCTGTGTTGCAGCTTCCGGACCTGAAGGACGCGGAGGCGGTGCAGAAGTTCTTCTTGGAGGAGATCCAGCAGGGGGAGGAGCTCCTAGCTCAGGGTGAGCCCCGCCCATTCCAGCCCCGCCCCCTTTGGCAGTCCCATCCTCACCTGGGGGTTTTCCTTCCACAGGAGACTACGAGAAAGGCGTGGACCACCTGACCAACGCCATCGCCGTGTGCGGGCAGCCTCAGCAGCTGTTGCAGGTGCTGCAACAGACGCTGCCGCCGCCCGTCTTCCAGATGTTGCTGACCAAGCTGCCGACCATCAGCCAGGTACCTCGCGCTCGCCGCACCACTCGGCGGTCCCGTGACGCTCCATGACCGCCTCCGTCTCTCCCCAGCGGATCGTGAGCGCTCAGAGCCTGAGCGAAGACGACATCGAGTGAAGCCGGGGTCGCCCCATCCAGGCCCCACCTTTTATATTTGGATGAGAGCAGCCGTCCCCCGAAGGAGCCTCCATCAGAAGTTCAACGCCTGTCTGTCGTCATGGTTACTGTTCACTTATTTATTGTGGGGTTACGTTTCTGTTCACTCCTTGAGCCTCTGGTGGAGATTAAACCTGTGAACAGGCCGGTGTCGTCTGCTCTGTTACCATGGCAACAACATAAGCGACAGAGACCGTTTGACAGACCGACTCGCGGTGGTTTTATTGACAGGAAGTCCTGGGTCTGACTTCCTGTGAGGTCAGACGTGAACGCTCTTCTTCTTCTTCGGCTTCACCTTCTTCTTCGCCTGTTTCTTCTTCGTCTTTGCTCTCGGGTCCACCTTCACGCCGCTGAAGGAGGCGGGGCTTCTGGCTGGCCTCTTCTGGCCAGGGGGGTTCCGGGGAGCCCCGCCCCTCCCGCGGTGGGCCCCCCCGGCCTCCTGCCGGACGCCTTGTTCTCGCTGTTCTTCAGCGACCTCTTGACCCGCACCGACCGCCCCTCCAGCCTGCTGCCGTCCAGCTTCAGCGCCAGCTGCACGGCATCGGCGCTCTGAAGACGAGCAGGAAGTGAGCGCGCTGGACAGGAAGCTGCTCCCAGGGGAGACCCGCCCACCGACGGGGTTGAGGCTCCTACCTCAAACAGCACGTAGCCGAAGCCTTTCCCCAGCCCCGAGGTCTGGTCACGCACCAGACGCACCGCCTCCACCGGACCACAGTCCTCGAAGTGACGGCGGAACACCAGTTCAGTCATGTCTGAGCACACACACACACACACACACAGATAAACACAAACACACATACACACACATAAACATACACACAGATAAACACAAACACACACACACACACACATAAACATACACACAGATAAACAAACACATACACACACATAAACATACACACAGATAAACACAAACACACACACACATAAACATACACACAGATAAACAAACATACACACACACACACACATAAACATACACACAGATAAACACAAACACACACACATAAACATACACACAGATAAACATACACACACAAACACACACAGATAAACACAAACAAACACACACATACACACACACAAACACACACATACACACACAAACACACACACACACACATACACACACACATACACACACAAACATACACACAGATAAACACAAACAAACACACACAAATTAAGTGTCTGGACACCTTCCTCCCCCCTCCTCCCCCCCCTCCTCCTCCTCCTCCTCCGCTCCCCCCCCCCCTTGGGGCACACTCACCAAACGACAGGTTCCCCACGAACACGGAGCGTTTGTGGTCGTGCTGGAGGACGACAGCGTCAGTCATCGGTCGCTCACAGATCTGATCAGGTTCATTGATCACTCACCGATGCGACGCCGCCCACTCGGTCCACCCTGATGATGAAGTCCTTCTCGATCTCCAGGCCGTTCCTGCGAGGAGACGTGTGTTTGTGATGACGTGTGGCGGCCCCCAGCAGCCGTGCCCCCCCCCCTCACCTCTGTAAGGCCCTGGCGACGCCCCCCTCCTCCTTGAACACCACGTACGCGTTCATGCTTTGCTTCTTCGGATGGATCTTACGCCTGCAGAGAAGCAGAGGGTCCTGAGGACATCTGGACGGTTGGACGGGGGGGGGCGGAGGGACGTACTTAATGACTGCGACCTTCCGGGACATGGACGGGTCCTCCCGGACCACAGAGCGAAAGCGGACGGACTCGATGGCGCCTTCGTCTCTGAAGAGGTTCTGCAGGGTCTGAGAGGACGACACCCATCACCCTCTGAGGGACGTCCTGTCCACACGCCCGTCCTTGACCTGTCGGGCGTCCCCTACCTTCTTGGTGCAGCCGATGGGCAGGTTGCCCACAAACACCGTCCTCTTCCTCTTCTGGGCCTCCTCCTCTTTCCTGGCCCTCTTCTTCTGCCGCTTCTCCACCCAGTGCTCCACCCCCTTCTCCTCAGCGCCACACTCCGTCACCTCGCTCCTCTTCCTCCTCCTCGTCTTCACAGAACTCTCCTTCTGCTGCTCATCTTCATCTGCAGTCTGGAGTCCCTTCTCTCTGGACACCAGGAGAAGAGGGAGGGATGTTCAGCAGGAGGAGGGGAGGGGAGCAGGAAGAGAGGAGGAGGAGGGAGAGGAGGTGCGGGGGGAGGGGAGCAGGAGAAGGGGGAGGAAGAAGAGAGGAGGGGAAGGAAGAAGACAGGAGGAAGACGAGGAGAGGAGGAGGAGGAGAAGGGGGAGGAAGAAGAAGAGAGGAGGAGGAGGAAGAAGAGAGGAGGAGGGGGAGGAGGAAGAGGAAGAAGAGAGGAGGAGGGGGAGGAGGAAGAGAGGAGGAGGAGGAGGAAGAAGAGAGGAGGAAGACGAGGAGAGAAGGAGAAGGGGGAGGAAGAAGAAAAGAGAAGGAGGAAGACGAGGGGAGGAGGAGGAGGAAGAGAGGAGGAGGGGAGGAGGAAGAGAGGAGGAGGAGGAAGAAGAAGAGAGGAGGAAGAGGAAGAGAGGAGGAAGAGGAGGAGGGGAGGAGGAAGAGGAGAAGGAGGAGGGGGAGGAGGAAGAGAGGAGGAGGAGGAAGAAGAAGAGAGGAGGAGGAGGAGGAGGAGAGGAGGAAGAGGAGGAAGGAGGAGGAGGAGGAGGAGGAAGAAGTGAGGAGGAGGAGGAGGAAGAAGAGAGGAGGGAGGAGAGGGAGGAGAGAGGAGGAGGAGGAGGAAGAAGAGAGGAGGAGGAGGAAGAAGAGAGGAGGAGGAGGAAGAAGGGAGGAGGAGGAGGAGAGGGAGGAGAGGAGGAGAGGGAGGAAGAAGAGAGGAGGAGGGGGAGGAGGAGGAAGAAGAGAGGAGGAGGGGGGAGGGAGAAGAGAGGAGGAGAGGAGGAGGAGGGGGAGGAAGAAGAGAGGAGGAGGGGGAGGAGCTGACCTCCCCTCCAGGTGCTGCTCTGCTTTGTTCTGTGTCGTTTTCAGCTTCTTTGTCGTGCAGGCGCGTCCTGGTTGACCTCTGACCTCCGCAGGCTTCTGCTCCTTCACCTCTGGTTTCCTCTGGATGAATCAGGAGACGTTAAAGTTCTGCTCATCGGGGAGCGAGGCGGCGCCGGCGCTGACCTGGGGGGCGGGGCCAAATACCAGGGCTGTGGCGGCGGCGGTGGCGCCGAACAGGGCCGACAGCGGCGCCGCCGTCGACGTCTGGAACAAACTCCCCGACACCTGACCGACCACGTAGTCGGACTGTTGCCCCGGCAACGGCTTCTCCCTGACAACAGAAACATCAAAGTGAAACTCCCAAAAGAGACGAGAGGACAGAACGTCTAGTCCCATCAAAGGATCAAAGAGGCTGGTCCACACATCAAAGACAACATGCACCATCAGGATATAAAAACACAGTTTAACAAAGTTATTCTTCATCTTGAAACGTCAGTTTGTGTTTCTGCTCCTTAAACGTCCTGAAGGTTCAGAGTTCATCTTATGTTGGTGGAGACGCCCCCAGGTGGAAGTGTGTCCTCATTAGACGAGTTTAGAGGAGTCAGAGGAGGTTTAGAGGAGGTTTAGAGGAGTCAGAGGAGGTTTAGAGGAGTCAGAGGAGGTTTAGAGGAGTCAGAGGAGTCAGAGGAGGTTTAGAGGAGTCAGAGGAGGTTTAGAGGAAGTTTGGAGGAGTCAGAGGAGGTTTAGAGGAGTCAGAGGAGGTTTAGAGGAGGTTTGGAGGAGTCAGAGGAGGTTTAGAGGAGTCAGAGGAGGTTTGGAGGAGTCAGAGGAGGTTTAGAGGAAGTTTGGAGGAGTCAGAGGAGGTTTAGAGGAGGTTTAGAGGAGTCAGAGGAGGTTTAGAGGAGTCAGAGGAGGTTTAGAGGAGGTTTGGAGGAGTCAGAGGAGGTTTAGAGGAGGTTTAGAGGAGTCAGAGGAGGTTTAGAGGAGGTTTAGAGGAGGTTTAGAGGAGGTTTAGAGGAGTCAGAGGAGGTTTAGAGGAGG